>OY855916.1:857500-1220000 GCA_963693305.1 Meandrina meandrites
AGTGTAATACAATGTAGTCAGTGTAGTCCAGTGTAGTCAGTGTAGTCTAGTGTAGTAAGTGTAATCCAGTGTAGTCCAATATAATCCAGTGTAGTCAGTGTAGTCAGTGTAGTCCAGTGTAGTCATTGTAGTCTAGTGTAGTAAGTATAATCCAGTGTAGTCCAATATAATCCAGTGTAGTCCAGTGTAGTCAGTGTAGTCCAGTGTAGTCAGTGTAATCCAGTGTAGTCAATGTAGTCCAGTGTAGTCCAGTTTAGTCAGTGTAGTCTAGTGTAGTCAGTGTAATCCAGTGTACTCCAATGTAGTCAGTGTAGTCCAGTGTAGTCAGTGTAATCCAGTGTAGTCTAGTGTAGTCAGTGTAGTCCAGTGTAGTCCAGTGTAGTCAGTGTAGTCAAATGTAGTCAGTGTAATCCAGTGTAGTCCAGTGTAGTCAGTGTAATCCAGTGTAGTCCAATGTAGTCAGTGTAGTCCAGTGTAGTCCAGTGTAGTCAGTGTAATCCAGTGTAGTCCAATGTAGTCAGTGTAGTCCAGTGTAGTCAGTGTAGTCAGTGTAATCCAGTGTAGTCCAGTGTAGTCAGTGTAATCCAGTGTAGTCCAATGTAGTCAGTGTAATCCAGTGTAGTCAAGTGTAGTCAGTGTAGTCCAGTGTAGTCAGTGTAATCCAGTGTAGTCAGTGTAGTCCAGTGTAGTCCAGTGTAGTCAGTGTAGTCCAGTGTAGTCAGTGTAATCCAGTGTAGTCAATGTAGTCCAGTGTAGTCCAGTTTAGTCAGTGTAGTCTAGTGTAGTCAGTGTAATCCAGTGTAATCCAATGTAGTCAGTGTAGTCCAGTGTAGTCAGTGTAATCCAGTGTAGTCTAGTGTAGTCAGTGTAGTCCAGTGTAGTCCAGTGTAGTCAGTGTAGTCCAATGTAGTCAGTGTAATCCAGTGTAGTCCAGTGTAGTCAGTGTAATCCAGTGTAGTCAGTGTAGTCAGTGTAGTCAGTGTAGTCCAGTGTAGTCAGTGTAGTCTAGTGTAGTCAGTGTAATCCAGTGTAGTCCAATGTAGTCAGTGTAGTCCAGTGTAGTCAGTGTAATCCAGTGTAGTCAGTGTAGTCCAGTGTCAGTAGTCAGTGTAGTCTAGTGTAGTCAGTGTAATCCAGTGTAGTCAGTGTAGTCCAGTGTAGTCAGTGTAGTCCAGTGTAGTCCAGTGTAGTCCAGTGTGGTCAGTGTAGTCAGTGTAATCCAGTGTAGTCCAGTGTAGTCAGTTTAGTCCAGTGTAGTCAGTGTAGTCTAGTGTAGTCCAGTGTAGTCAGTGTAATCCAGTGTAATCCAGTGTAGTCAGTGCAGTCCAGTGTAGTCCAGTGTAGCCAGTGTAATCCAGTGTAGTCCAGTGTAGTCCAGTGTAGTCAGTGCAGTCCAGTGTAGTCCAGTGTAGTCAGTGTAAACCAGTGTAGTCCAGTGTAGTCAGTGTAATCCAGTGTAGTCCAGTGTAATCCAGTGTAATCCAGTGTAGTCCAGTGTAGTCAGTGTAGTCCAGTGTAGTCAGTGTAATCCAGTGTAGTCAGTGTAGTCCAGTGTAGTCCAGTGTAGTCCAGTGTAGTCCAGTGTAGTCAGTGTAATCCAGTGTAGTCCAGTGTAGTCAGTGTAGTCCAGTGTAGTCAGTGTAATCCAGTGTAGTCAGTGTAGTCCAGTGTAGTCCAGTTTAGTCACTGTAGTCTAGTGTAGTCAGTGTAATCCAATGTAGTCAAATATAATCCAGTGTAGTCTAGTGTAGTCAGTGTAGTCCAGTGTAGTCAGTGTAATCCAGTGTAGTCAATGTAGTCCAGTGTAGTCCAGTTTAGTCAGTGTAATCCAGTGTAGTCCAATATAATCCAGTGTAATCCAGTGTAGTCAGTGTAGTCCAGTGTAGTCCAGTTTAGTCAGTGTAGTCTAGTGTAGTCAGTGTAATACAATGTAGTCAGTGTAGTCCAGTGTAGTCAGTGTAGTCTAGTGTAGTAAGTGTAATCCAGTGTAGTCCAATATAATCCAGTGTAGTCAGTGTAGTCAGTGTAGTCCAGTGTAGTCATTGTAGTCTAGTGTAGTAAGTATAATCCAGTGTAGTCCAATATAATCCAGTGTAGTCCAGTGTAGTCAGTGTAGTCCAGTGTAGTCAGTGTAATCCAGTGTAGTCAATGTAGTCCAGTGTAGTCCAGTTTAGTCAGTGTAGTCTAGTGTAGTCAGTGTAATCCAGTGTACTCCAATGTAGTCAGTGTAGTCCAGTGTAGTCAGTGTAATCCAGTGTAGTCTAGTGTAGTCAGTGTAGTCCAGTGTAGTCCAGTGTAGTCAGTGTAGTCCAATGTAGTCAGTGTAATCCAGTGTAGTCCAGTGTAGTCAGTGTAATCCAGTGTAGTCCAATGTAGTCAGTGTAGTCCAGTGTAGTCCAGTGTAGTCAGTGTAATCCAGTGTAGTCCAATGTAGTCAGTGTAGTCCAGTGTAGTCAGTGTAGTCAGTGTAATCCAGTGTAGTCCAGTGTAGTCAGTGTAATCCAGTGTAGTCCAATGTAGTCAGTGTAATCCAGTGTAGTCCAGTGTAGTCAGTGTAGTCCAGTGTAGTCAGTGTAATCCAGTGTAGTCAGTGTAGTCCAGTGTAGTCCAGTGTAGTCAGTGTAGTCCAGTGTAGTCAGTGTAATCCAGTGTAGTCAATGTAGTCCAGTGTAGTCCAGTTTAGTCAGTGTAGTCTAGTGTAGTCAGTGTAATCCAGTGTACTCCAATGTAGTCAGTGTAGTCCAGTGTAGTCAGTGTAATCCAGTGTAGTCTAGTGTAGTCAGTGTAGTCCAGTGTAGTCCAGTGTAGTCAGTGTAGTCCAATGTAGTCAGTGTAATCCAGTGTAGTCCAGTGTAGTCAGTGTAATCCAGTGTAGTCAGTGTAGTCAGTGTAGTCCAGTGTAGTCAGTGTAGTCTAGTGTAGTCAGTGTAATCCAGTGTAGTCCAATGTAGTCAGTGTAGTCCAGTGTAGTCAGTGTAATCCAGTGTAGTCAGTGTAGTCCAGTGTCAGTAGTCAGTGTAGTCTAGTGTAGTCAGTGTAATCCAGTGTAGTCAGTGTAGTCCAGTGTAGTCAGTGTAGTCCAGTGTAGTCCAGTGTAGTCCAGTGTGGTCAGTGTAGTCAGTGTAATCCAGTGTAGTCCAGTGTAGTCAGTGTAATCCAGTGTAGTCCGGTGTAGTCAGTGTAGTCCAGTGTAGTCCAGTGTAGTAAGTGCAGTCCAGTGTAGTCAGTGTAGTCCAGTGTAGTCCAGTGTAGTCCAGTGTAGTCAGTGTAATCCAGTGTAGTCCAGTGTAGTCAGTGCAGTCCAGTGTAGTCAGTGTAGTCCAGTGTAGTCCAGTGCAGTCCAGTGTAGTCCAGTGTAGCCAGTGTAATCCAGTGTAGTCCAGTGCAGTCAGTGTAATCCAGTGTTGTCCAGTGTAATCCAGTGTAGTCCAGTGTAGTCAGTGTAGTCCAGTGTAACGGGGGGTGACAACTCTAACAAACGCTGTTTGAGCAATACTAGGTCTTAACCTAAGTCGTCCCGGAAATTTGGAACATCGTCCCGAATTTTTGGGATACATTCCCGGAAAATTTTAGAATTCCCCGCATTGTCCCGGAATTATCGTGTGTTTCCCGGAAAAAATTGCCAAGTGTCCCGATTCCCGGAAAAATCTCCAGATTCCCGGAACAATTTTAGCTATGTCCCGAAACAGCGTTTGTTAGAGTTGTCACCCCCCGTAGTGTAGTCAGTGTAATCCAGTGTTGTCAATGTAGTCCAGTGTAGTCCATTGTAGTCCAGTGTAGTCAGTGTAGTCCAGTGTAGTCAGTGTAATCCACTGTAGTCCAGTGTAGTCAGTGTAGTCTAGTCTAGTCAGTGTAATCCAGTGTAGTCCAATGTAGTCAGTGTAGTCCAGTGTAGTCAGTGTAATCCAGTGTAGTCCAGTGTAGTCAGTGTAGTCCAGTGTAGTTAGTGTAATCCAGTGTAGTCCAGTGTAGTCAGTGTAGTCAGTGCAGTCCAGTGTAGTCAGTGTAGTCCAGTGTAGTCCAGTGTAGTCCAGTGTAGTCAGTGTAATCCAGTGTAGTCCAGTGTAGTCAGTGTAGTCCAGTGTAGTCAGTGTAATCCAGTGTAGTCAGTGTAGTCCAGTGTAGTAAGTGCAGTCCAGTGTAGTCAGTGTAGTCCAGTGTAGTCCAGTGTAGTCAGTGTAATCCAGTGTAGTCCAGTGTAGTCAGTGCAGTCCAGTGTAGTCCAGTGTAGTCCAGTGTAGTCAGTGTAATCCAGTGTAGTCCAATGTAGTCAGTGTAGTCCAGTGTAATCAGTGTAATCCAGTGTAGTCCAGTGTAGTAAGTGTAGTCCAGTGTAGTCAGTGTAATCCAGTGTAGTCCAGTGTAGTCAGTGCAGTCCAGTGTAGTCCAGTGTAGTCCAGTGTAGTCAGTGTAATCCAGTGTAGTCCAGTGTAGTCAGTGTAATCCAGTGTAGTCAGTGTAATCCAGTGTAGTCCAATGTAGTCAGTGTAGTCCAGTGTAGTCAGTGTAATCCAGTGTAGTCAGTGTAGTCCAGTGTAGTCCAGTGTGGTCAGTGTAGTCAGTGTAATCCAGTGTAGTCTAGTGTAGTCAGTGTAATCCAGTGTAGTCAGTGTAGTCCAGTGTTGTCAGTGTAATCCAGTGTAGTCCAGTGTAGTCAGTGTAATCCAGTGTAGTCAGTGTAGTCTAGTGTAGTCAGTGTAATCCAGTGTAGTCAGTCTAGTGTAGTCAGTGTAATCCAGTGTAGTCCAGTGTAGTCAGTGTAGTCCAGTGTAGTCAGTGTAATCCAGTGTAGTCCAGTGTAGTCAGTATAGTCCAGTGTAGTCTAGTGTAGTCAGTGTAATCCAGTGTAGTCCAGTGTAGTCTAGCGTAGTCAATGTAGTTACTGTAATGGCAGCCTTGTCAGTTTATTCACTGTAGCCCAGTCAGTGTTGTCTGCAGTGTAGTCAGCATAGTTTAGTGTAGTAAGTGTAGTCCAGTGTAGTAAGTGCAGTCCAGTGTAGTCAGTGTAATTCAGTGTAGTCAGTGTAGTCCAGTGTAGTAAGTGCAGTCCAGTGTAGTCAGTGCAGTCCAGTGTAGTAAGTGCAGTCCAGTGTAGTCAGTGCAGTCCAGTGTAGTAAGTGCAGTCCAGTGTAGTAAGTGTAGTCCAGTGTAGTAAGTGCAGTCCAGTGTAGTCAGGGTAGTCCAGTGTAGTCCAGTGTAGGCCGATGTAGCCCAGGAAGACAACGATCATCCCTGTCCCTGTCCCTTTCATATTGGAGTCTCTCCCCCCCCCCCCCCCCCCCCTCCCGGGAATTTAGTTTAGTTGGGATTTGAAGGGAAAGTTGTGGATACAGCGGCAACCGGATTGTAATTTGACCAACAGATAATGTCTTCATTTGGCGATAAAACAACATCAAATTACCGGTCACTGTTTAAAATAAATTTGCATAATGATCAGTTTTTGCAGGATACCAGACTACACATTCAAACTCAAGGCAGTGCAAAATAAAGATACAGTCGACTCCCGATAACTCGAACCCTCGCTATCTCGAACCTCGCGCTAACTCGAACCAAAATTGATTTCCCCTGGATTTCCGAAACAACTCGAAGCAATTTTCGTTTCCCTTCAGGTTATTTTCTATATAATTTTACCTTCGATAACTCGAACCATGTCTGTCAATACGTGACAATGAACTCAAAACAAACAGTGTACTATAGTCCAAAACATTAAATATATTTTGAAGAAGCCGCGTGAACTGTTTTCTTTCTTTTACATTACACAAAACGTGTCAGTTCAGTTCTGACAGGTTCCGCCGGTTTTCACAAAGTGTTGCTTCTTAATTCCTTTTTCAAAATGTCCATAAATTTCTTGGCTCCCTTTACTTTTATATTCTGTAACTAAATCTGATTAGAATGTCTACTGCATGAATAGAAAAACATTAAACACCGTTTTTTCTTTATTTCCGGACATTTGTTCTCAACTTCCGATAATTCGAACTCCCGTTAAGTGTCTTTTTTGTGCGATTAAAAGGCTTATTTTTAAACGCTAAGAAAAGTGCATCTTTTCGGATACGCTAGCGGGACATTCAAACTTCAGAAAATTTTAGGGAACGAAATATTTTAACCTAATTTACGAGCCGCTGTTGCCTTCTCGAAAATCGTAGCTGGCCTTTTTGTGTACCCAAAACGACATTTTTCTCTCTCCGAAAAGAACAGGCATTGCTTTTCCCATGTCATGAAAGTTTGAGCTAAAGAAATCTCCTATTTTTCATCACTCTTTAATCCGAAAATCGTAGGCGATTATAGGTTTTCCGAACAGATATTCACCGAAACGGTCTGTTGGGTGCTCCGGTTTGAGTTTTTGAAATTTTCGTGTGTCGAAAGAAAGGAACGGTATTTTCCACTGGACTAAACCGGTCACGTCAAAATGGCGGGTTTGTCGTGCGACTTGTTTGTTACTCGAGTATCATTTCAAGTAAACATACAATTTCAATCCTACAGAACAACAACGAGATAATAATTACCTGTTAGTTGCTTCATGAGAAAAGGTAAATTTATCCCTGGTTACAATCATTCGAGATATTTGCCTGTACGATTCATTTTCATTTACGACACCATACAATACGTGAAATTGCATCCGACAGAAACGAGCGTCCGCGTCGCTGAAACATTGAAGTGTCATGGAAAGGTCTGGCAATAATTCTTACGATCGACGTGTGAAATGGGGAACATGCGCTTCGCTGGTGAAAAGGCCTGTCCCCGCCATCTTTTAGGTCTAAGTGAAGTTAAGACGCTGGAGAAACGAAACTGAATGGAAATGACCAATGGAACGGCAAATTTCCGATCGGAGTACTAGTCGCCTTTGACATTTCAGACTACCTTCGCAGGCGTTATTTGCTCCCTCCTCACCAACGGCTGCTTAAACCAGAACCACATTCCTTTCCTTTCCTATTGAACCCAGTTACTTTGACACTTATCGGCAAAAACGTGACAGTTGCTGTTAACCGAAAAGCTGTTCTATTGCTTAAAATCTTGAGCTTAGATTCTTGTTGTACTTGGAATTAATTGTTTTGGACATCAGGTTTCGTATCAGACGTGTTTTTATTTAGGTAAATCTTCAGTGTTTTATTCGATGTCTGGTGTGTGTCAAATTCAAAAGGCGGCAAACTGCCGTCCGTTTGACGTTGCCGACGCTAGGGTTACAATAAGACACAACTTTTGATTTCGTGACGAGCCCAAACAACGGCTACGATCGGACCGGTCTGACCAGAAAAGTGGTTCTCTTCAAAAGGTGGACCTCATTTTCCGGAACTTTTCCAGTTGGGCCGAACCGTTGTCACCGTTCCATTGAGTTTCGAACAGAAATTCCCTGAAATTTTGGTTGAATGGATCGCGTCTACTTTAGGTCACGTGAAGAGTGCTTGTGCTTTGATTGACAGTAACTTCCGCCGAGATTGGCTTCGTTCAACAGCTGCAAAGAGTCGCTGACGCATTAATTTTCAGACACTATAGCTGCGAGTGGGAAGGAAAAGCCAGCATACGCTTATATCTTGTAGCGGCATATTTTACACTCGAGCAGTCGTTACAGCGTGAAAACTATGGCCATTTTGGTTCGTACTTGCTGTTGTGGCTGTGATTTGCGAACAGGCATTCTTCTTATTGGCATCTTAGGCATGGTACGTGCTCTGCGTGTCTGTTCAGATTTGTCATTCTAGCATAGCCAGTAGCCAGTGTTCCTTATGCCATGTATCTTGGTAACACTATAGACTTCAGTCCTGCGCTAGGGGCACTATTTTTATTACATTAAGCTTTTTGATTTTTGGATCAATGCTAAAGTATTTTTGTTCATAGTGCGCTGCTAATCTTGAAAGCGGAAATTAATCTTACAGGCATAAGCAGTAACCCAGTGCGCAAGGTATCGCGAAATTCTAACTCGGTATCTTTGTAATTCTATACTAAAATAATGATAGAAACAATCGCGACTCGTCTAAAACTATACCCAGCCATTAAAACGACAATTTAAAAGCTCGGCCTTACAAAGTAACGTAGCGACGAATTACAACTGAATGACATGAAATTATTTTTATGTAAATTGTAATCTTACTGTGGAAGAGCTATTAATTAGAACCTTTGGCTCTTTCTATATATCATACGCTCTACATTATACAGAATAACATATCTTAAGACATTTCAATCCATGAAAGAGGAATATTGTTTTCTGGAACGTGGTGGACGAGGGACGCTTTTTTTCCTTGTTAAATATTGCGCATGCAATGACCTTCACAGCATTCCTGTGTTGTTTGCTCCTTTCAAGTAATTCCGCCAAATTCGTTCAGTAGCCTAGATTTAATTTTGTTGCTGGGGAAAACTGAGCGACTGGATTTGTGTTTTTGATTTCTGGCCCGCGATCATCTAAAAATGTCTTAATTCTGAGTGCGCAAAGAACTAGAGCACGTTCCACTGGTTTGGGCATCATGTTGATTAACGGGCGGCGTGACAGTCAGCGCATCTTGAAAAATATTAGCCTGCGTGGAAGTCGGATTCTTTCCAAGCGCACGCCAGGAAGCGAGCGAACAAACACTTGAAATCATCAGTGCGCTTTAATCCGCATCAGCCGTATTTTCGGTAACTGTTACTAGTGGCATGCATGTTTCCACCTTAGAAAACTGTTATTTTGTAGTTAAATTCTGTCAATTGATCAAGTACTCTTGAAAATAAGAAAGAAAAGGCCTGCCGTGCGTTAATTCCTAGCCTTAAAAAAAGTGAGTATAGAAACAATTCATGATGACTTCATGGCGTAGTTTTAAACTTCTTAAGTCTAAACTATCCTAAGTAACTGGTAGAAACAGTTTAATTTGAAAAAACTCTTACCTCCACTTTTTCTAATCGCAGCTTTCTTCAGGTTATGGAATTTATTCCAGTTTTAATGCCTACAAGACCCTCACTGATATCGAGAATGATCAATCGACTCTTGAAGTCCTGCCAGTGGCTTACAAGTATTTTAAAGGTAAGTCCATTGTTTCAGTACTTCTATTTCGTTAAAAATTGCATTTTTATTCTTGCCACATCGCTCAACAAGAGGTTGGCGATTAAGAAGCAAGTTTCTTCTGACCTAGCTAGAAGCTACAGCGGGAGAGTTCACGGAACTCGAAGTCTGCAAGATTGTTTTTTATTGCGATTGGCCTGCAGTGGTTTCGCTTTGAGATATTTGGTAGGAGCAGTTAGTATAACGACTGAAATCGCAATTACTGACAGAAATGTCTTTTTATTTCTCTTCTCAAAAGTTGTCATCAACTTGAGCCTCGCTAGTATTGCTTTCCGAGCAATCTCGACCTTGGCAAACCTGATATTGGTGGGCTCGTATGGCACGGTGGGTATAGATTTTCATTTTCTGTATTGTTTGTTCGTTCGTTTGTTCGTTTCCTCGTTTGTTTGTTCGTTTGCTTGTCAGTTCCTTTGCCCGTCAGCTCACTTATTCATTTTGTTTAATTTCAGCTCAACCCATATCTAGCATTTCCCTATTTCTTCTGGGAAATTTTTATGCTTCTTTACACCTTCGGAGCGACGATCTTTTTGATGGCCATCTGGAATGGAGTAAGTTGTTTTTACGACACTCGCTTACAAATGAGTCATTAATTTTACTCAAGTTGGAGCGATGGTAGTCAAACGAAAAACTGGTACCATTCTTAAAAATAGATACATACACTCTTACCGAGATATATTGTATAATATCGGGAGTTAACTAAATATCGTTCTAATTGCAGTTCTCGGTCCTCTTTGTGGGAAACATTATTGCATGGCTGTTATCGGTGAGTTCCATCAGATGCCCTTCCTTAATATTTGCATGGTCTACCATGGTTATTTTGGTTTTGTTCCTTTGCGTTAGTGTGATGAGGTGTCTTGCTATTTTTTTTTGTTCTCGTTTACTAGATCTACTTCGTCCTTGTGGTTTACTCGTACATCGAGATGCTTCGTCAAGATCCTTCAGCATTTGAAACAGGAATTGTGGTAATTAATGTTGAATGTTATACTACAAAGAATTTAGTCATGTATAATTATGAGAATATTTTCGATTCAAAAGCCCAACGGGGTTCATGGAACAATCATGAAAAGTCAAGAAATTTGGAAAGTGCTTTTCAAGTATGGAAAAGCCCCTCACATTAAGTAGCTCTCTCAGAGCCAAATTCAGCATAAAAATTCTCCTTAAAAGTGTCTATACATTTCTTAGAGTGCTGATTAAGAGAATTGCTTCAACCCTAATTTCAAAAAATTTCCAATGGTGATCATTTGGTTAACTCTCATTACCTGGTTGATAGAGTATGTGGTATTATATAAAGGAGAAATACTCTTGAGACTTACAGGAAAGTTTCAAAAGCTTACAGCAGTCCTGTAAAAAAAAGTCCGGCATAGAATTACACACAGAGGTTAGGCATAATTGTTTACGGTGTTTGCACTTAAGACTAAAGATTGAAGAGTAGTGCACATGAGGTCGTAGGGCGCTTTTAACGACTTTTAAGACTGTTTTCTAGTCTAGCGTTTTATACATGATAGAATTTTATTGTGATCATAAAAAACGTCTTGAATTTTTACACCAGTGTTTTTGTATGAACCCTGTTTAACCTCAAAGGTATCCCACTCTGAACACGGGTTTAACAGTCTGTTTCGATTGGTTTTCGTAGAGTTCATTGCATTACCAGATATCAGATATCAGTCCTAATGTTTTGTATGAAGCTAGTATCAAAAGCTACTAACACAGAAGTTGTTGTGACATGTAATGACCAAGTAGCATTCTGTTCTGTTCTGTTCTGTTCTGTTCGCGCGTGCGAACCGGTTCTTGCTTTTATTGTTGTCATTTGGAGGGTTTTATTCTGAGTTTTGGAAACTTTT
Source organism: Meandrina meandrites (assembly GCA_963693305.1). Taxonomy (NCBI): domain Eukaryota; kingdom Metazoa; phylum Cnidaria; class Anthozoa; order Scleractinia; family Meandrinidae; genus Meandrina; species Meandrina meandrites. Next base: position 868,367 of record OY855916.1, read on the forward strand.
CCGACTTTTCGCTGTTTTCAGGAAATCGCCTGAAAACGGCGAATGAGGTAAACAAATATTAATGAGATTTTTTCTTTGTACACAGATGCAGCCCCCTCCTTACGCAAAGTTTCCTTGAAGTTCTCAGTGAAACATGCGACAGAAGAACGTACCTACAGTTCTTTTCTATTGTTGTTTTTTTTACTATTTTAGTATACTTTAAATACCATCTGCAGACTGTCAGTTCAATAAATAACTGTATTTCGTTGGCTAAGAGCTGAGCTCGAGAAACAAGGAGTAGAATATCTCAACTACATCATGGCGCCCGTTCGAGGAGCAACACCTTGGAACGATGCATGAAGAAGAAACCTGGAAGTGTAGGATATACATTTAGTACCCGTTGATGCAGATGTAAAATAAAATAAAAAGCACATTGAGTAAATTTTTTTAGCCTTGTTGTTGAGTGTATGGTGATATATGAGAACCATGAGGACCATGACAACAGGACAATGGACCAAATTTTCTGTTCGTTTCATGGGCTAAGCTGGGAGGCGCGGTGGCCTAATGGTTAGTGCGCTGGACTCCGGATCGAACGGTCCGGGGTTTGTTCCCTGGTCGGGGCACTGCGTTGTGTTCTTGGGCAAGACACTTCACTTTCATAGTGCCTCTCTCTTCAACTTCAACTTCAACTTTATTGCTTCCATCACCTATTACAGCCAAATATTAATAATAGGTTTATACAAAAACAAGTGATGAGGGAGTCTATAGAAAAGCAAAAAATGCTTGAAATTATAGATCCCTAATTAGACATTTATCAACTGTGATTTACAATTCTGTACTAAATTTAATGGTATCATAATTGGAGGTATAACTGACATAAATTATTAAACATGAAATTACTTAAATTATAAACCCAGGTGTTAAGATACTCAGGGTCTTGCATTTCAGAACTGCAGAATCACTCAGGGTTTTAAATAACTGAGGAGAATGTGCTGCCTTTGTGACTGAAAATGATAAGACTTTACAGTCTTCTCGGATAAAGACTATAAACCGTAGGCCAACATCCTTAAGTGTTTTATGGCCATTAGGGGACGTTAAAGAACCCACACACTTATCGCAAATAAGGCATGGAGTTCCCGGTGTTGTGGTCTGGCCTTGTTTCACGGTCGGTTGGTGTTTCGCATAGGGTCAACCTCATTGCACCAGTGCTGTAAGCTATTTCACAAATAGATTCCATTTTGCCGTGCGTCTGTTCAGTTATAGACCACATACAGATGACGTCAAAATGTGGTAAGAACAAAAAAGTGGCCCACGAGCCGCTAGGCCGAGAAGAATGACTTGGACTATGAATTGTGATCACCCGCGCGAGTCACACCACGCAGTGACGTCATCTGTATGTCCGTAACACAGACAATAGATGACAGGCATCAACCAATCACAACGCACGCAGTAACTCGGTTGTTGTATAAACATCGGTACAAACGAATTGAAAAGTTTCAATTGAATTTGAAATATACGTTATATATTTACCTACCTTTTGTCCGATTACATACAGTAGCTTCTAATGTCACACAACTTGCATATATCGAAAGAAAAACAATATCGATCATTACTTTGTAGAAATGTACACTTATAATTATTCATTTAGCATCCAAATTCAAATAAACACAGAATTAATCACTCAGTTTAATCAAGAGAATGAAGATGAATTTGCTGCTCGGATTGGCTAGAATGAAGATATGCTTAATTCTGCTAATTGACTGAATCACTTCTGCCAAGCACACCGATTGGCTCTTATATTTATTGGTAGCGTGTTGTTATCGCCATTTGCAGTTTTGGCCTTAAATTGGCGGTAAACTTGCTGACTCATCTGCAATCTGTTCTCGCACACCTCGATGACTAAGCGATAACTTCAACGCATAAACTATGGCGGTTTTGGTCCGAACCTGTTGTTGTGGATGCGATTTACGGACAGGAGTCCTGCTTATCGGCATCTTCGGTCTGGTAAGTGGTGTTATTCATGGCATAAAAAATATTCTTTTTTATGCATTGTCTTCCAGTTTGAGTCGCATGCAGCATTAGTGACCTGAGCGAGTCCCATCAGAACAATTATTTTCAATGAACTAAGGCTTTCGTGTTAAGACTTCGACTGATAAAATGTTGGCTTGTAAGCATTTTCATTCAAAGTCCCGCACAGCTCGGTTGAACAACAATTAATGTTAAAAGTCAGTAAATCCACATAGCTGGGTCTGACTTTCATTGCTTGTTACAGAAGGAATAATGACAAACCCTTGAAATCATGCGCGTAGAACTTCGAAATGAGAGCAAACGAATAGTCGATGAAGTTTTGCGTTGAACTTATCTTATTTGGTCAGAGCTCCTTATTGGAACAAATGGCATACCCTAGTACATTTTCCCTAATCCTAGTCTACTCAATACAATTTGAGTACAATACAAGTTTTAATCGATATCCTCGAAACTAGGATATTATTGTTTTAGAAACCATAAACGATTTTCGACATCTTTTATTTTCTTTCTATCTTTCATGAGTAACGATCTTTACGGCATTCCAATTTTATTCCGGTTTTTCATGCATTTCCGTAAAATGCCTCCAGGCGATGACTTGGCGATTTGAGTTTCACTTTTGGGTCGCATCAATGGCTCCGGATTCCATAGTAAGGGAAGCGGGCAAAGCGTGCACGGTAGAAATTGCAGTCGGGAGACTAGTAGCTGCCGAACAACCAGGAACAGTCATTAGATTTCACTTTCTGGCTTAACCTAAATAACTGAAACATCTCTTATTTTCATCAGCTTGGAGCAGGTTATGCCATATATAACGATTTCCAGCTCTCCAACACTCTCACCGATATCGAGAAGTCTAGTGAATATCGGAAACTGCCTATGGCTCCAAAATATCTCAAAGGTATGTTTCAAAATTGTTTTTCCTTCTTCTATTCTTGCCTATACACTCGCTGCGTTGCTAGAGCTAAGTGAAGGAATGTGTTTACGTCACAGACTTAGCTTTGAAATTGGACTTAGCTTTGAAAAGTGGTTTTTGATTACGCACCAGTTACGACAGATATGATGAATTGCAATTTTATTGCTTAGGTCGTTAAAGCGATTTTCAAATTAATGTCCAAAGGCATTAGCATTTGCTTTAGTTTAGTTTTGTATTATTATACTTAGCTTAGCGTTGCTTTCTCTACTAATCAGGAGGAAAACCAATCGAGCCTCGCTCAAACACGTTTTCCTGTCGGCTTTGCGCCAGTTACATGAATTTGCCTCGAGTTATGATTGGCTCGCTGGATTGTCTGTGTCCTTTGTGATTGGCTAGAGTGGTTACTTCGGTTTTGTTTATACAACACTCGATTGAAAATCGCTGTAACAAGTGTCAATCACTGATTAAAGTGTTTTGTTTTCATCTTTTTCCTATAAGATGTAATCAACTTGAGTTACACTGGTATTGCCTTTGCAATCATCTCGGTGTTGGTAAATTCTTCACTGCTGCTGTCCGTTTGCTGGGTAAGTAAAGTGAAACTTCGATCAGGATGTAATTTCTCTCTACAATATTAAAGCATTTCCAAGGAAACAGGCAAAGAGAAGAAAGATGTATCAGCAAGTTCTTATAACTAATATTGAAAGAGATGTATGACAATTAGTAAGGGGAGTTAATCAGATTTTCATACTGGGGCAGGATGGATTGCTGTCTTTACGGTCCTTTACAACCTGTAAGTCAAATTATCTATTAAGCTATTTGTCAATCTTTATTAGCGTACCTAAAACTGTTGATGAATACTGAAGTATCCAAAACATGTGTCAGACTGACTAAAACAAAAATTCATCATCGTTTTTTCGTGTGTTTTTTTTTCCTTTCTTACTTATTTACCAACCATAAAAAACCCAAATATAAGCCATGGGCTAATATTTTTCCAGCTACTTTTTGATGAATTTTTTTCGAGGGGAAGGGGGGAAGGGGTTGTTATCGGAAGGAATGTTTCGTTTTACAAATGTTTGGTTTAATATTTAGAAAAAACGGTGCATCTGATAAACGTGCATTCAAAAATACCGCATGGTTAAGCTGTCTAAACATAACGATATAAAACGTAAAACAAGCTCTACAGTCGATCGATAAACATCACTGCACAGGTCTCTCACATAATCTAGTGATATTAAGTACAAAAAAAAGTTCTTCGTAGTACAATAGGAGGCTTTAAATCGTATAAGAGACTATATCTTCTATAAGGGCTGTTTCTAACAATTTCAAATATTTATTACTCAATGACATTCATCAGTTCACTTACTTACTTTCCATTTTAGAAAAACCGATATCTGGCGTATCCCTGGGTTGTATGGGGCATCGTTTCGCTCATTTACACTTTTGGACTGACGATTTTTTTCATTGACATCTGGAACGGGGTAAGTTGAGTCGATTCATGGAACTCATTTGCCATAATTAATTAGGTGGCACATTACAAATACCACCTTTTGAGCTAACTCAAACCCGACGTTTGAAACAACCGTGGATCAGAGCTTAAAAGGGTTTCAGGTTGGAATTGGACCTAAAAAGCGGAGATCATTTTGCTAATACAAATTGAAAAACGTTCCCTGGTTATAAAGTTTTTATAAAGATGAGCTTTCGGCTACCAGTCTGTAGCCTTCGACGAATTAAACACTAAAATGGAAAGCGAAAATACCTTTTTCAGACGGATTTTTCTAGCGCACTGAAGCGAAAAAAGAGGAACAATTCTTTGGTGGCGAGAAAATTCGAGCGCAGCTTCCATCGAGTTTTCCTACTAGCGGTCTCATTGCCACTATTTTGAGACGGAAAAGAAAACAATGAAACGTCCAGTGAATGACCCTCAATGTCATGTTGCTATATTGCTGTAAACAATACTTGTTTTAGATGCTTCATCTGTATGCGTCTTCATCTAAAGACGCATACAGCTATTTCGAGAAACGTTGTCGGAGAAAAGCACAAAACTGCACAAGCCAATCCCGAAAGGTAGTATGGGTAGACGTATTGAGCTACTGCACGTGTTGAATACTAATGAGATATAACAACAAAATAAGCACGAATTTCAGGTTTTCTTTCTTTTCAGACATGTAGAAACAAGGTACGTTTAGACCCTCTGAAGTTTAGAAGAATTTTCCTCACTCAAAGTCTTGCGACAGTAAAAGTAAAGCTACAGATATAGGCCTCCTGAGAGGAAAAACAAATTCTCCACGTGCAAAAATACAAACTTGTAAATTTCCTCTGTGCCAATATGCAAAATTCCAGTGAATACCCAGACCACCTTTCGGTCTTGTCGCGTGCACTTCGATGCTTTTTTTCCGACAACCTTTCTCGAAATAGCTGTATTTAAAAATGAACACAAAAGTCGTATTAATAAATTTATTAAATAAACATGCTTTAATTTCCAGTTTTCATATGTCTTCATTGGAAACATTTTTGGATGGTTATTATTGGTAAGTTTAATATCACTCCCATGATATTTAGTTTCTATCACTGAGCTGTGATTCTAAAGTTCCTGTTAGGAAGCAAGTTCTAGCGTTTCTTAATTTCTTTTTTCCTGATCTCAGTTCAGTAGTCTTCAAGTATTGCTCATTTACAAGTTTTCTTCGGCTTCCGTGTGATAGAGGAGGTTTTTTTCTTTATTTTTTTTTCAATTTTTCTTATAGCTCTACTTCGTCATTGTGGTTTACTCGTACATCGAGAAACTGCGTGAAGATCCTTCAGCATTTGAGCCAACACTTCCTCCAAACATCATGGTAATTAACGTTAATTCAGCTATGCATCACTTACTATATGATATCGCCCTCAGATGTCTTATAATGGAGTCGTCTGCACTATAGAATAATAGAATAAGATTATTGCTGAGGAGCGAGCAGCAGTTATAATCACAATTTTAAATAAATCTATGCAAAATCGAGATTTTCTTGTGTTTGGACTGCTCTTTGATGGAACATCGCTTTGGGCGGACCAGAATAATGCTCTGCGGGGCAACCAGAATGCACTGTACACTACCAGAATTCACTGCGCTCCGGGAGCCTCGCTTTGAGTCAGACGCACAAAACATAAGGACAAATGTTAGTGCGAATAGATGAAAGCCTGTCAAGACCTGTCAACTCCCAAATTTTTGTTCACAAATGGGGTCTAATACCCCCAAATCATTCTATACACCGTCCGATCATAGCATCCGGGGGGGGGGGGGGGGGGCAGAAGGTGGCGTTTACCCCGACGTTTTAATCATTATTACTAACTGTGAATACTACAATGGGTAACATAATTACTACTTTAAAAATCTCTCACTTTTTAGACACAAATACAGTCCCCTCCGTACGGAAGGTTTGCCTAAAGTTCTAAAAGCAACGAGCCACAGAAGAACTTGGAACTGCGGATGAATCACTGCTATATATACTGAATATCATTTTTTGTATACTTAGTATACTGTAGTTAACTTAAGTTAATTGCTGAGAACAAACATAAAAATAAAAATCTCATTCAGTTTTTGAAATTGTAGATTTGTTACTAAAGCAATATAGTGCGTTTTAATTAATTACATATAAAGGTAAAGGGGTAATTGCATATCTTTTAAGGGTTAAAACTCGTGACTTGGTGACTGCTTATTAATTCCAACAGCCACTGAATTTTTTTCCAGTAGTCAGGAATTACAGTGTAGCATTTTTTTATTTGCCTGAGGATGCTTCTAATATAGTGACTGCTTAGGGTGCTTTGAAAAATCTATAACCCCTTTGATAACAGTACGCATGTACTGAAGGGCCATCCTGTTTAAAAATTCGTTATTATTATTTATTAACAACCACCATTTAATTAAAGTTATGCCGTTAAGTACTTGTCAGGAAAGGCCGGTAAGATAAAAAAAGGTGAAAACTTTATTAACGTGTCGATGCCACATAGCCTGGGAAAATCCCATACTAATTTGGGGACAAAAATTAATAGAAAAAAGAGATTCTAAAATAATTAAAGCTGTATAAAACAATTATGATGAGTAGAGGGAACAGCCCTTGCAGCCATCGTCTATGAGTAAACTGATATCGCATTTGCGTGTCTTTTTTCTAAAAATATTTAAAGTTTTTTTTGCTAATCTAACGTCTGGGGATAATTTTCCCCACAATTTAGGCCCTAGATAACGCAAAAAATGCTTAACATATGTTACCGTATTATAGCTATGAATCATGCCAACAGGACGATGCACCAAATTTTGGGTTCGTTTCATGGGCTAAGCTGGTCCGGGTTCGAGTCCAGGCCAGAGTCACTGTGTTGTGTTCTTGGGCAAAACACTTTACCCTCTAGTACCTCTCTCCACCCAGGTGTATAAATGGGTAACAGCAAATTTACTGCTGGGGGTAACCCTGCGATGGACTTGCATCCCATCCAGGGAGGAGGAGGAACACAGCTAGTCGCTTCATGCTACCTTCAAGGGCTAAGTTATTTTCCAATTTTAAATTTATGCGGGGCCCCATCAATAGATCACGGCTACTAGCTATCAAATATGCGCTTTCTTGAGAATCCCATTGAAAAGAGAGATTCTACCTCGGTGAGGGACGTTGAAGCCCAAAACCTTTTCATAGATCCCAAGGCAGTGATCAGACAAACACATTATGTGACTGTTTCAATATATAGAACGAGAAAAAGTTCGCCAACTTCCTTTGACAACAGAAGGCCACGCACCTCTTCGAAACACGTAATTTCAGTTGCTCCCTGTTTCACGCACCTCTCTTGTTTTAAGGGCTCTAGGGTCATTGTTACAGCTTAAGTTTACGGTACTAACATTACTTGGGTACCACACGTTATTATACTAACATTACTTACGATGCTAACATGACTACATATTAGCGTAAAAAACTATTTTTATTCGGTTTCGGCAAATAACACTCTCCTTAATCTGCATAATTCTTGATATCATACTCAGCCTCATCCAATAATTGCCAATTGTTGAAAGCTCATGGTACGGTTGGAGGAAGTGACAAGAAGTCCTTAGATCCGCCATATTGGTTCGCCTTCGGCCACCGATCGGTACAGGCCATGTTGAAAATTTCCAAAGTATCCATTTCGTAGTTAGGGCCCCAAACCAAGACTACAAGCAAAATTTCAGCTAAATCGGTGAGGTACCGTGGCCAGCCCTTGTCCATTTCTGGCCCTCTGCGATCCTTCTGGTCTGCGCCAAGGATCTAAACTAAAAGCCCGCCAAAAAGACGAGCAAAAGTGATTGGCCGTTAAAAACTTGTTCATTTCATCCAAAATCGCCGATGCACGCGCACAATAAATCTAACCGGAACCAAAAAATTCCTGGTTCCAGTTTTTAAAAAGCCCAAAGCCGTTGTACTTCCCGGCCGCTGGTTAAGGGGACGAGAAGAAAAAAAAAGGGTCCAGGGCATGCTCGTCCATTAGTCAACTTTTTAGCTAATCGCTACTGCGCATGCATATTTGAGATGGTTGTCAATTATCTCCGCTTCCTGTTCTGTAGCCGTCGAAAAACTCGGTTCACTGTATCAGATTGATGCCAAATCTCAACATTGTCCTATTCCTAAACGCCTGAATTCCCTAAACGTCTGGTTTAGGTACATTTAAAATTTGTTTTCCGTAGAATCGAACGAAAATAAAAACGAAAATAAGTTTGTGCATGAAGTTGTGGCCATTCATGTGTGTGAATGGCCGCTGACGAATCTAATTAAATTCCTCATTATAAATAAGAACGTAGGAAAATTTGAATCCCGTTGTACTTATACTATTCGCGCCATAAGTAAGAAAGATAATTTTTAGTGGACGGCGTAAAATTATTTACTGAGATTTTATTTATTTATTTTTTTTGCGTGATTGCATTTGCAGGAAAAAACAGCCGTCGACAACACGCGCCAAAATAACCGTTTTTTTAAGAATGCCGATCAGGAAATGCGTTTTAAAGATTTTGGGGAAACCTAACTTTCAATTTCAAGTCTTTTGGGTTTGCAAAACCGGTTGAAACTGAACATTTCACAGATCGTTCATATGAACCGTTGTGCAACCGGAAGCCATCAAGCTAATCAAAAACTTGTCAAAAAAAGATGTCAAAAACTTAGTCGTGTGGCTACGGTTGGAGGCGCTTGACTGTAACTAGCCTGCGAACGCAGACGTATTTCCGGCAATACATTTGCGTTCGCAGGCTGTAGCTACGAGCGGAATGGAAAACTGTTATATTTTGTAGCGCCTTTCACAAAAAACTTTCTAGCACGCTGGAGTAGTCGTTACAACGTGAAAATAATGGCGATTTTGGTTCGTACTTGTTGTTGTGGCTGTGATTTACGAACAGGCATTCTTCTTATTGGCATCTTTGGCCTGGTACGTGCTGTTTGTTTGATTTGTTTGCTAGGTCTGTTCACTGAGATTTTGTCTTTCTAGCGTAGACAATGTTTCTTATGCTATCTCTGTAAAGCTATAGAATTCGTATGCTAGCCCTGCGTTAAAGGCACTGTGTATGTTACATTAGGGGTTTTGATGTTTCGATCAATGCTAATTAATCGCTGAAATTTGAAAGCGGAAATTAACGTTTCAAGTCAGGGTTACTGTAGGCCAATATACACAGTATCGCGAAAATCTAACTGCTTTTCTATATAATTCTATGCTAAAAAAATACTAGAAACTAATGTTTTGCTTTGCCTGAACAACACTAGAGAACTATCTTCGAAAATGCGAAAATGTTATTGCAACTTTCTTAAGATTTATAGTTTTCTAGAAATTCGGAATACAAGTTTTGCCTTTTGCATTAATTATAAATAATAATAAATTTCTATAGCACTTTTTTATTTCTCGGCGATACAAAGGCGCTAGTAACATTAAAAGATCGCTTAATTAAAGGAAAAATAAGAGTGTTAGGGGTGGCGAATGGTACATGCGAGACTTTGCGAGACCTCGGTTTTTCTTTGCGAGCCCGAGGCATTTTGACGTTTTATGTTGCGAGAGCGAGACTTTAAATCGTTTTGAATGCGAGCGCGAGACGTTGAGATTTCAGAAATTCGAGTCTGAAGCTTAGCACGTACGTTAGCTTATTTACACAAAAAGCCCTCAATACAAACCAGCCAAAATCTTGTATACGAAACGTCCAATCTGTCAACGGTTAGATGATATTAGTATTGTTTTTCTGGACGTGACTTCATTTCCGCTTGTTGCTCTTCGCCGTTTCCCTTTGATCTTTTGATTGACGTACTGTCACTTGCAACCAATCTTGTTCTGGAACTCCTCAAAAAAAAGCGGCCGCGTGGAGTTCAGCTTCATAGGTCATGGAAGACAACGACATGGAGGATACTGTGAAGCGCAAAAAGTTGTCTTCTCATCGTAAGCGAAAGTACGAATCACGTAAGTACTCAATAAATTATTGCTCTTATTATAGAACTTATTATATGCCGGTAATTTGCCGGTACTAGTCTATCAGTACTAGTAAACCTTACCACAGTAAGCTACAGTAAGCTAATCTTGGCCAGTTTAAAACATCTGGTCACCGATTTATCATGAATTATCATGATTAATTTTAGCTCGTTCTATGATTTTTTACAGACAGGCCCCGTCTTATCACGTGCGAGTACGGACTTTACACTAAATCATAGCATGTGAACAATTGAGTGTACATTAGCTACACTAGAAACAAAGGATAAAAGTACGGAATGCGCTCTAAAATACCGAACGCCAACCTCGCATACTTGGTGTTCTGTCGTAAAATAACGACGCACTTCCATTATCGTTAAAGAAAAAAATAATACATGCTTAAAATCAAACATTATAGCCACAAGAAGAAACACAGCATCAAGCTGTGTACAATAGGATCGAAAACTACATGCTCACTTTTCACTAGTGAGAAACCAACCAATAAGAATTCAGAATTTTCGATCCGTCGATCGAGTATAAAAACATAAAAAACATGCCATTTGCCTGAGTGATATCGAACACTGGTCCCTATCGCTCTCCTTTATCGGCAACTGGAGAGATCCAGAAGGATCGAAACCGCGGTATTGCCTGAGTTTAACGGCCATGAGCCTGCTAACAAAAGACGGACTGCTAAAATCCTAAAAGTAGCATCGATCTCCAAAGAACATGACTCTAACATGGAGCCAGACGAAGAGCTATCAGTGTAGACACAAACGTTTCCAAAGGTGAACGATTCGCATATGAGTCTATATTAGACATTAAAACGCATTTCAAACCTACTGAAACATTTCAGTACACGCATTTCTCCAATTGCCACCCACCAGGGGTCAAAAAGGGCTTCATTAAAGGTGAAGCACTCAGACTTCTTCGAACAAACTCCTCAAAAACAGAATTTAAAGCTAAAATCTCACAATTCAAAGCACATCTTATGAAAAGAGGATACCCAGAAACTCTGTTTTCGGCAATCCTCTCAGAGATAAAGTATGAAGACAGAAAACTTGCCCTTCAAAAGAAATGCAAAGAAAACACGCGAATCCTGCCTTTCGTTACACCATACCGTCCAACGGTGCCTAACTTAAAACATATACTCATGCAAAAGTGGCATTTAATCCAACAACAACCACGACTTAACGAAATATTCAAGGATCCCCCAATTGTCTCGTACAAAAGGGGCAGATCCCTAAAAGATGCACTCGTTCGAGACAAACCCTAAAATGGCTATTACACGTGGATAAGAGTTGTGTGGGCCTGTCACCCCCATTGTTATCACCTTGTACAAGATTGGAAACCGCGGTCGTTGACGGACACTGCAAAAGTCCACATGTATGCACCTGATCCAGAGGACTGTCTTCTCCTGCACTATGAATTTACTGGTAATGTGAAGCTTGATCAAGTCGTTAGTCAGCTTAATGGGGATGAAAATATTGCTCATGTTGACGATGATTATCAATTAGAAATCAGTGATCATGTCTATCATCAGTGCGTCATGCGGCTGAGTCGACTTGGAAGAGCAGAGTCTTCTCCTACGGAAACCGTAGAACCAGCGTCAGTTGGCCACACCTCTAGGGGTCGTTCTCTTGGTCTGCCTCACAGATTTCGAGAGTGACGTTTCAAAAGTCGTTCTTAGGGCGCGTTCGTTTGGGATCAATCCGGAATAAGAATAATTGGAATAATGCAAGTTAGTGTTCGTTTGGCTCCTCTTCCTATTCCAGAATACTTGGATTTCCAATCCGGCTATTCTGCTCCCAGGAGCAGAATAGCCGGAATATATTCTTGTTCCAGAATACTCCCAAACGAACGCGCGTCGGTAGTGGTCTGTAACTGTTGACATGGTCTTTTCTAGTCGCTCGTGTTTAGCATCTCTTGTGTAAAGGTTTCCAACGCTTTTTCCGATATGACAGGATGGAACATACAGTAAGAGCGTATTGATCTGAAAAATCATGCCTAGATTTTTTCGTTAGACTATTTACCGTCGTTTAACGTCCGTCGGTATGATTGTTTTGTGAAGCACGCTTGTAAATAGTGAAATAAGGTACTAGTGATATAATTTGGTTGCAAACACTGCTAATTAGTCTCAGAAATGCTCTAGCTTGATGGGTGAAGTGGCGTAGCAACAAATGTCCGGTTACTGTTTGCCTCAGTCGTTTTGGTAGCTCCGTGAATGTTTTGTCTTGTAGTTTTATAAAAGCAGAAAAAGTGAAACATGGAATATCAATGAATCGATTGCAGACTCGCATTGACATATAGCAATCTACAGTTGTTTGGTTAAAGGGCGTTTAACGTCCATTCCAGCTCATTCTCAGATCTTGATCGCCGAACTGGATGAATTAAAACTATTAAAACTTATGACTACGGTTGGACTTGATCATAGCACGCTGGAGTGAATTAGTGATTTGAGAACAACTTATACTTACTTCAAAAACCATTGAACGAGGTAAATGATGGATGGGGATACTTGTCATTTTACTCTCTACACGGAGGAATCCTTGACTTTGCGGTAAGTTTTTGTACAAATAAGAAACTGTTTATGAGTAATCTATGCGTTGTCGATTACCTTTTAGAGGGTTTGTTATTATAATTCTATACGAAGTAACGCGACGACATCACTTAGAAAAAAAAACTTCAAAATCGATGCGAAGAGACCTAGCTAGATTTCGCTAGCTGTACAAAAATGCGAGACTCCGAGACCGCGAGACGATTCTAAAAACAAAAAAGACGAGACTGCGAGACTCACCAAATTCGGCTATTTTTTTTGCGAGACCCGCCGTTTTAGAAGGACCATTCGCCACCCCTAGTGTTGCCTTTCTGCTTTCTAGCAATGGTACTTTTAAATGTTTTTTTGTACTTTGAAGAGCTTCAGCACCATTTGAATTTATACAATAACCGAGATACTGCGCGCATTGTGATTAGTAGGCCTGTCATCTATTAGAGTACAGACACACAGATGACGTCACTGCGTGGGGTGACTAGCACGCGTGATCAGCGTTCATAGTCCAAGTCAGTAGACAGTGCCCGATTTGAAAACTTATCGAAAGCTGTAAATGTTTGTCCGATGTTCGAGTAGTTTCGGCACGACGCTACGGGAAATCCATGAATTTCAGCTTAAAGCGTACAGAGTTGAACGTACGTACAAATGGAATAAAGTTTGTTTCTTTTTCCGGTGACGTTTTAATTTTCCTTCAAACTACATATTTATCGGTGCTTCGTGTTAACGGTAACTTTATTCAGCTTTATTGCAAAACGAAAACAACTTAAGATAAATAGATTCCATTTTGCCGTGGGTCTGTTCAGTTATAGATCACAGAAGACGTCAAAATGTGGTAAGAACTTCTGTACCTAAGCGTTCCGAATAGGTACGTTTGAATTAAGAAGTCAAAATATTATTTAATATTTTGATAGACCAATTTTGTGTTGTGCTTTCAATCTGGTAACATAAAACGAAAGAGAAGTACTGTCAAAGTTTAAGCTGTATTACGCGAGCAACGTCACGTCAACACAACCTGCTTGAATTTTATAATTCAGATACGAGGATCTATGTAACTCATTATTTGTGTCTTTTCATAACCTTTAAATGGTCCGTATCCAAACGAGTCACTTACAAGCTCAGAACACAGGCTGAATGGAATAATTAATTTTGCAAAACAAACTTGTATTTTGCAAACTTGTATTTTGGACGTGACGCAGGTCACGAATAGCGAGTATACAGTTAGTTAGACCATGTTCAAGCAAGCAAGCAACCGTGGACGATGATCCTACTGGTATACGTTGGATCAATAGCGATCTAATCGGTTTAAAACATAAAAAAAGAATATAAAATAGCAGAGGCTGGTTGGATTTGGTGTACGATATTTCGGCTGGCCAAACCAGCCTTCTTCAGGTACAATGGGAGTTTACATTGAAGTGGTGTTTTATATACAGTGATTGTGGAATTTTGCGTAAAACCGGAAATACGTAAAGCTAATTAAATTGACGGTGTAAAACAAACTAAAAATATATAAGTAAATTAAACTAAAATAGTAAAATAGCTGATAAAACAGTACAGGTAAATAAACTAGTATGTTTCTTCGCGGATGTTAAGACCATCATGTTGAATACATCCGAGATCACGCGACAAAAACATTTGATGAATTAAAAATGAATTAAGAATTTTTTTAAATCCTGTTCTATTTGTAATAAACGGCACGCAATGCATGCAAAAGCGATGACGTTTTACAAGGACGCCTTTAATATTTTATGGAAATTTGCACAGTCGTGTGAAAGGGAAAGGAAATTGGCACAAGTGCAATGTTTGATACAAGAGAGAGGCGATGCTCATACCTCAGCTCACAGAGTGGAAAAAAATATCTAACCACAGAATATACCAAGCAACCTTTCTCAGGCGAAGGCAGACCTCCCTGAAGGCTGCGCCCTTACAGTAATTGATTGCACAAAGAAATGATATTGTGATGTTTGCTCTGAAAGACATAAAAATATGAAAAAGGAGGTCTGTGAACATTCTATCATGATGGTACAATCTATATTGCCTACATGAGGATTGGTTAAAATGAGGGAGCCGGGGTTGGTGTTCTGGTTAATATTCTCATATCAGTTGTTTTAGGCAATCTTATTACGCGGGATGACCGCGTTGTAAATTCGGTTTAATTGTCGATGTGGATCGATGTGCATGTTAATTGATTGGATTGAGTTCGATGATATTCGATGTTTGTTTATGCTGTTCACTTGTTGATTGATTAATTGCAGACGTTAATTTTACTGAGAACACGTCCGAAGTATTAAGAACAGCAACTATAAAGTCGCATCAAAAGCTCCCGTCTAACCATCGCCGGCAACGTCCGACTTCATCAACAGAACAGTAAATTTTATGGGTTTTGAAACAAAATCGTTTAGTTCTGGATCAATTAAAAATTTATAAACTATTTGTAAACATCAATGTTGATTAACGGGCGACGTGACAGTCAGCACATCTTGAAACGAATGCTTGGAGCGCGCTTTGTCCGTCCATAATCCATCAGCCATATTTTTGGTTAATTGTTACTTCTTTGGCATGTCTCTACCTGAGAAAATTATTATTTTGTAGTTTCTGTCAATTTACAACTTTTTTTCAAAATCAGAAAAAAGGCCTACCGTACGTTTCATAGCCTTAAAAAGGTAAAAATAGCAAGAATTCATGATGACTTTCTTGACTGCCATCAAAGTTCATGGCATAGTCTTAAATTTCTAATAAACTGGCCTAAATAACTAGTAGAAACAGTTTATTTTAAAATAACTCTATATTCACTTTTCTAACAGCTTTCTTCAGGTTTTTCAATTTATTCCGGTGTTTATACCTACAAGATCCTTACTGATTTCGAGAACGCGGGGAAACCGACTCTTGAAGTAGTGCCCGGGAAACCGACTCTTGAAGTAGTGCCTGTGGCCGTGTACAAGTATTTTAATGGTATGTTCATTGTTGTAGTACTTTCAGTATTTCGTTAAAAATTACATTTTCTTTCCACATCGCTCAACGAGAGTTGTGGAGTAAAGAAGCAGGTTTCTTCTGACCTAGTAGCGAGCACTGAAGTGAGCGCCGAGACTCGAAGTGACTTGTTATTGTTGCGATTGGCCTGCAGTGTTATCGCTTTTTGGGAAAAGTGGTACATCAACTGAATTACTGCTAGAATTGTCTTTTTTATTTTTCTTCTCAATAGTTTTCATAAATTTGACCCTCGCTGGAATTGCTTTCCAAGCAATCTCGACCTTTGTAAACTTGTTACTGTTGGGGTCTTATGGCACGGTAAGTGTAGGTTCTCATTTGGTCATTTATTCGTTTGTTCGTTTACGTAGTTTTTTTTCGTTTGCTAGTTTGTGCGCTTATTAATTGGTTTGCTTGTTTCTTTGATTCGATCGTTTGTTGGTTTGCTCGTTTATTCATTTCTTGGTTTATTGGTTTATTCGTTTGTTGGTTTATTGGTTTATTCGTTCGTTGGTTTGCTCGTTTGCTGGTTTGTTCGTTTGTTCGTCTGCTCACTTATTCATTTCGTTTTATTTCAGCTCAACCGATACCTGGCCTTGCCTTGGCTCATCTGGCAAATTTTTTTCCTTCTTTACGGTTTCGGAGTGTCGATTTTTTTCCTTGCCATCTGGATCGGAGTAAGTTATTCTTAGGACACGTGCTTACAAATGCGTCAGTGGTGCCCAAGTAAAGCCAGTAAGACACTACCTCCCTGAAACCTCTATTTTTATTCGCCCGCTGTAAACACTACCTCTATTGTTATTCAGGGATAGGGGCATTGTTATGACCTGTTATGTATTGTTTTGGGAACCAATGAAATAACTCGTTCCGAGAGGTAGTGGGCGACCCAGTAAAGCGGACGGCCTAATCAACAGTGGAACAGTTAATAAAATAAATATATTGCAGTCAAACGAACCACTGATACCTCGGCATTTGAATAAGACCTACAGGTGAAGACCAGAAATAAATTTAATAAAGAAATCACGCGCACGCGCGCTGTACGTGATTGGTCAATTCAAATTTGTTATAACTACTAAAAGCACGCGGCTTACATCACGAGTTGAGCACGCAATGTCTTTAACATTTTCTAAAAGAAATAAAAAAACTTGCTCCTCGTGCATTTTTTATAATTTAAAAATTATAAAAGGACTTCGGAATTTTTAAGAACACTCGAGAAGGGCGAGAAGCACACGGATGCGCCTCATGCTTCTCAGTGCAATTTTCTCGTGCTTATATAATTCAACAATGCAGTTGTACGCGTTTTCTGTTAAAGATAACATCGATGCTCAAGATAACATCATGAGTTAACTAAATATCGTTTGAATTGCAGTTCTCGATTTTCTTTGTGGTAAACATTTTAGGATGGCTGTTATGGGTGAGTTCCATGCCCTTCCTTAATAGGCGTGTCTTCTTGTTCTACCGATAAGTGTTTTGGTTTTCTTCCTTTGCGTTAGTGTGATGAGCAGGTTTCTTGCTAATTTTGTTTTGTCTTATTTGTTTCACTTACTAGATCTACTTCGTTCTTGTGGTTTACTCGTACATCGAGAGCCTTCGTCAAGATCCTTTTGCATTTGAAACAGGAACCATGGTAATTAAAATTAAATGTTATACTACAAATAATTTAGTAATGTATAATAGAACAATCATGAAAAGTCGGGGAATTTGGAACGTGCTCTTCGGTTTTATTCGTATCTTTGGAAACTTTTTGAACTTTTGGCTGTGTTCAGGAAATCGACTGAACAATAATGAGGGAAACAAACATTGATGAGAATTTTTTTCTTTGTTCCCAGATGCAGCCCCCTCTTTACTCGAAGGTTCCTTGAAGCTCTTAGTGAAACCTGAGACAAAAGAACGTACATAAATGCAGTTCCTTTTTTGGTGGTGTTGTTTTCTGCTATTTAAGTATAATTTAAATACCATCTGCAGACTGTCAGTTTAATAAATAATTGTATTTCGTTGGCTAAGAGAGGGAAAAATCTCACCTACATCACTCCCACAACTCCACGAACATGATGCCTGTATGAGGAGCGACACTGCTGATTTCCCTTTCGTACACGGTCGCTGCCATTTTTAAAGGAAACCTCCACTCTTACAACAAGTTGACACTGAATTGTTTGAAATGATGCCAAAATTCTAAATTTTACTGGTCAAGGGAGAAATAACATTGAATAATAACAATAAATGGAAAAGTTGATGGCTTTTAAATTTCCAGCGCGCCGCCATTTTGGATTTTGATGACGTGTTACGGCTCCCGCTATTGTTTGGACGCTTCTAAACAAAAGCAGGAGCCGTAACACGTCATAAAATTCAAAATGGCGGCGCGCTGGAAATTTAAAAGCCATAAACTTTTTCATTTATTGTTATTATTAAATGTTATTTCTCCCTTGTATTGTAAAATTTGGAAATTAGGAATTATTTCAAATAATTTAACGTCAACTTGTCCCAAGAGTGTAGGTTCCCTTTAACGGGCCATCCCATCATAAGTAACCAAGCTTTCCGGAATAGACGATGGCATATCTGTTCTGATTAAGGCCTGGATCAGGTCGAAACTGTGCTTTGATTATTAGATAAAATTAGACCTAGATAAGACGATTATTAATTCTAGTTAGATTCACGCTTAGGTTAGGATAGGGTCATCTATTACAGATGAAACAGTTAAGAAAGTCATCTTATATAACTAAATTTTTCGGGGGTTTGCCGGATCATCAACGTGGTGGTGAAGTGGTGGGAGTGGGGATACTAGCATACCAGAGGTTTCGGGTTCGATTCAGGCTTGCAATTTTCCATTTCCTTTCAGTAGAAAGAAATTGCGATGATAGTGAAAAAAGTGTCGCTAAAATGGCATCGACCGTTGACGAAAGGGACACGTCAGTGCACGTGCAGCGACGCCTCGGAATGATGTAGGAAGTTGACTGAAATTTCGTAGTGTACGATGTATATCTAGCATGCACGTGTTGATGCAGATGTAACAAAATAAAATAAAAAGAACATTGAGTAAATTTTGTTAGCCTTGTTTGCTGAGTGTATGGTGACATGTGAGAACCATACCAACAGGACAGTGCACCAAATTTTCGGTTCGTTTCATGGGCTAAGTTGGGAGGTGCGGTGGCCTAATGGTTAGCGCGCTGGACTCCGGATCGAACGCTCCAGGTACGAGACCGACTGGGATCACTGTGTTGTGTTCTTGGGCAAGACACTTTACTCTCTAGTGCCTCTCTCCACCTACGTATACAAATAGGTACTGGAGAAATAATGCTGTGGGGGAATAATATAGCAATTGTTAATTAAAATTGACAATTATTTTTAGGTTTCCTGCGAGACAAATATATCCTTTGGCTGTTCAAAAATGTGTTAAAATCCGTGACAAAGACCCTTTTAGTATACTCAGCCAAGATGTCCTTTTAAAGCAGGCGCATGACGTCTTAAAAATTCTCCCACCTCGCTGGGATAGTGGAGAATCGAAGTCATACTTGAGTCGAATTTCCATGGCTAAATTTTCTGTTGCCTAATTATGACATTTCTTGCATTGTTTATCACCATGTGGGTGATACTGGAAGAAACTCCTGTGTAAGTGTCAAATGCTGAAGGATCTTCACGAAGGATTTCGATGTAGGAGTAAACCACGATGATGAAGTAGACCTAGTAAATAGATAAAAGATAGCAAGGAATTACATTCTCGCACGGACACAGAGAAATTGCATGAAAACAACCATGTGTGAGACCGAAAGGAAAGGAATGTTTGGAAAAGCGTACAGGACTCACCGATAAGATCCATCCTAAAATATTTACCAAGAAGATAAACGCGAACTGCAATAAATTAAAACAGTATTTTTGGTTAACCTGCGATATTTTACAGCTGATTGTGTTCCGATCTTTGTATTTATTTGTAAGCTTCATTAGAACAATTATCACTGACATTATAAAATATTGTTTCTGTCAGTTTTTGATCTTCAGATCCCATTCGAACTGTTACCAATATTTGAGGTGTACTTCTTTTTACGTTAAGATAGGTACCGACTTTAGCGCAATTCTTGTTCTACAGTGAAGCAAAAAGCCTTTGGATTATCTTTGAAGAGTCTCTGTAATAAGTGTTTATTCTTTTTAATTTTTAACGAGTCTTTAATAAATAGATAATATTGGTATAACTTTTTAGTTATCAACCAGCGCGGGTTGTAGAAACAGCTTACCCCATTCCAGATGATTATTAAAAATATCGTCGCACCGAAAGTGTATATTAGCATAACAAACTCCCAGATGACCCAGGGGTACGCCAGTTTTCGGTTCCACTGAAATAAAATGTCAATGAATAAGAGAGCGAAGAAGCAAATGGGCAAATAAGCGAATAAGGTAAAGTAAGTTTGTGTTCGAGCCTAAGTATTTCTTCTCGTCCCTGGATGGCATGCTATTGTATCACAAGGTTCCCCCAACATTTAATTCGCTGGTCCTCACTGATATACCTGGGTGGAGAGAGACACTCTGCTGGAAAAGCGTTTTGCCCAAGAACACAACACAATGACCCCGGCCAGAGCTCGAACCCGGGCCGCTCGATCCAGAGTCCAAATAAGCGATTGAGAAAATGTGCATGTGGGTAAATCAGCAAATGAGCATGTAGACTTACCGTGCCATAGGACCCCAGCAATGACAAATTTGCCAAAAACGAGATTGCTCCAAAAGCAACACCAACGCAGTTCAACTTGGTAACAACTTTGAAGAGAACAAATGGGCATTTCCTTTAGATATTTCGAAACAGCCTTTTTTAAGATTAATAGGATACCGTTATTATTGCTCTTACTGTTACCAATATTTGTGGTGTACTTTGGCAAAAACGAATGTTCTCTTAACAACCTACGCTACAGAAATTGCCTTGAATCTCTTCAAATTCTCCCGTTTTTTAAGCTTTACTTGTTCGAAGCTATTGAGGTCAGCTTAAAATCTTGCCGGTCAACTGCATAATTATTTATCGCACACCCCTTAACGAGTGACAAGGCAAGGAAACGAGAAATAAACAACAACAACAACAAGCATACCGTTAAAATACTTGTAATCTACTGGCAAATCTTCTTCAAGTAGGTTCGAGTTCTGCTTGGTCTCGAGCTCAGCAAAGGTTTTGTAGGCTTGAAAATTGTAATAAATCCCATAACCTGACCAAAACTGTCAAACGTGAAAGTTAGCTTTATTACCTCGGAATCGATCGGGATGCCGGGCTTTTAAGATGTTGTTCTTACGAAATGGGTGGTTTAATTTGAGTTGGGGTAATTCTTCATCGGCCATCCTGTGGCGTCGATCCCAAGACAGATGATTTCAGCAGCAAACACGTGCTCCAGGGGCACGGCTAGCCTTCCCATGGGACTTAATCAAGGCTACGTAATAAACAGGGCCTCAGAAATAGCTTTAAAATCAGGTCACACTAAAGGATCCATAGCAGAGGCTAAGATGGTAAGAATAAATAACTATTTCTATTTGCTTTTGCATTAAGTTGGACATTTAATATGTGAACCTAACTTGTGTAAGTTGTACTTCTTTGTGTCGATTGTGAAATGATGCCTTACTATGAGGGATTGGAAGCACGGACCTGCTTACTACAAGCGCAATATTTCTCGCTTTTCCCCGGGAGTCAGGGCGCTGGAGATTCGATTGACTGATGGATTGGAGATAGCATAAGGAATCAGCTAATAGAACGAATGCAAAAAGAGAAAATAAACAACTTCATATCACTCACCAGGCCTAAAAGGCATATATGAAAAATCCCCGTTTGCAAAGCAGAACTGCAGCACCAGGTACGTACCAAAACGGCCATAGTTTTCGCGCTGAAGCGACCGCCTTAGCGTGCTGAAAGTGACAGTTCTCATGCGATACAGCGCAACGCGACAAAATATCACCGTGCAGTTTTTTTTCCTGCCCGGAGTTACCTGTCAGCAGGTGTGATACTGTCCGGAAACACATTGTCACAAACTAAGCAAATCGTATATCAAGATAGAAGCCACTTTCAATCAAGACCTCGGCACTCTTCACGTGACTTGTTAAAGTAGCCAATCAGAGCAACGGATTGATTTTCGCTTTATTATACGTTCCCAAGCGCATCGCTTAATTTTGCACGCATTTCATTTTTTTTTTATTTCAAGAAGTACTTGTACATGCAGTTGTTTCAAATTTTTCTTGTTCTGAAGAAAAGTATAACATCCCCATACATTTGTATTACTTGCCACTTACTGAATTCTATTCCATGCTAAAATATTGCACAATGAATCGCATTGTATTTTCAAATATTTTGAAATGTTTCACAATGGTTCAATATGCCCAACAGTTGCATAGGCCACCTGGAGGTTTTCAAAATTAATAATTTTTGACAACTTTCAAGATTTCAATTTACATGTAACATTTTTCAATTATTTTTATTAGTTTTTGCGTGCCTTTTATTACTAAGCCTTAATTATATGATTGGACTGAAAAAAAAAAACATCGCCGGATACCGCTTTTAGAAATAAAGATGCCTTAACCCTTTATTTTAACCTGGGCAAAAAGCATTGTACTGTAATTACTGTCTGTGTACTATTGCCAAATAGTTCTTCACATTAACTTCAGAGACTTTTTGACATATTTTTTAAGAAATTGAAATCCAAGATGGTGGACTCTTTGAAATGTATGACGTCATGTTCATGACCAAGACGTCACAAATGAAACGTGATCAGCGAGGAGGGCAAACGGAGCGAACAGTCTGGGTTGGGCATGTGCTACAAAAGAAGAGAGAATAAAACCAGCAAATAATGACTCGTTGCAGGATTGTTTTCTACTCAATTCTCCACGAAAGGAAGGATATATCGCTAAGGCAGAAAATATCCGAAGTTCTTTTTCTTATTGTTTATTGAAACTATCCGTAACTCGATCGGTGCTGACGAATGGAACGGGTTAAACAAGACAACATACTTTCTAATTAATAACCGCACAACAACTGTGTTTTGTTTTGTTTCACGTTCTCTGTCGACAGTCCAAAAATATGAATTTTTAAAAATAACCATCACACTGCTACAGCAGTATCCTCATACAACTTCATTCCTCAGATAACTTCATTCTAGTTGGCCAAGAACAACCTGGCACCAAATTAAAACTATCATGATCGAGCTTGGTCATATGGGCAAGGCAGTGCCGGATCCAGACCTCCACCTAAGGGGGGGGGGGGCTTTTGAAGACTTGATTATATATGACAGATTTTTTTTTAGAATTTTATATTTTTTTATAATGTAGAGACATTGTTGCCTATGTCCCACCAGGGATGAAGAGGATTAATTGAGCAGATGTAACTTCATTCTGTGCTCTGCCCACAAACTGTGCATGCTAAAGAGACGTATTCAGTGCAATGATTGCCAAGTGCAGTAAAAAACGTTACTTATACTATAATACAACTTTATATACAAATTAACCTCAGAAAAAGAGATTGTTTGGCATATATACAATTGGTACGGAATTCATTACTTTTGCAAGGTCGATATGTGGCTAACGACTGGAGGAAGCTCACCAAGAGGCGTTAATAAAAACCGTTTCACAGTTCGTAATTCCTCAGCGCTTTCAAGCGCATACGAACAATGACTATTGGTTTGAGGAATCATCCTGAGGAAGCCAACTCATGTCATGATGGGAGTCTTTTCAAGAGGATTTCTTGCGTGTTAGCGCTGTCTCACGCTGTATAACTGTGATTTTCTGTGATTTTCACAATTACCTTCGAATCGAAGGAACTTCAATTCAAACTAAAAGTTTACAAAGGAAAAAACAAAACAAAAAAGACATAAACAAGGAACAAGGATGGTTAAGATTGGGCAAGATTGAGACGGATTATGAAAGACAACTTAACAAAAAAATAACTGACTTTTCAACAGGTTCACACAGTTCTTTTACACGTGACAAATTCTCGTATGTTGACCAATCAATGATCAGCATTGACTCGTGTCAGTTTGACGCCAATTGTGACGCGCGTTCCATTTCGCGTCACTCTTAGTAACAGCTTGCACCAAACGTTGACAGTTGTGCTTTTGACGTGCACTGTACATTTCGTGGTCAACAATAAAGACATGTTTCCATAGTGATGACCACTGTTGCTAAGGCAACGTATTAGTCCACGCTAATAACTCCTCAACTTCCTGATCATGGGGTTCCAGGTCTCTCGCGGTTGTAATTGACGGCGAAGGGGCGTTGGTTACTGTTCTTGGCGTTGGAGAATCGGTGCTTGATAAGCCTGCTAAATTGCCAAGAAATACAAAAAGAGTGAAGCGTCAATACAAAAAGCTAATGATAATAAATACACAAGGGATTATAAATCTGAAACCTTTCAATGAATTGCCTTAGGCGATAATGGGTTTGTTGTTGTTGTTGTTGTACAGTGTTGTAGTATAGATTAAAACGCCTTACAGAAGCAAAAAGTTTATTCACCTTGCTGTTTAGGAAGATAAATCTGCTTCAGTAACTGAATCTTAGTTGACTTGAGCTCTGCTAGATCCTGTCCCGCTCTTCCAGTGTCAAACTTGCCATACATAATAGCGTTATGCTCTGTAAGTTGTTTGTGAATCTCTTCCTGTAACTCTTGCTGTGGAAGGCCAAAGTGTGTGGCTTGTAATTTAGAATCAGCTTTAAGCACTTCACTTAACGGATTACTCGAATCCGGTACTGGTTTTGTTGTGGCTATGCCACTCCACATTGCATGGTAATCATCAAATGACACCTTTCCAAGTCTAACCGTCTTCTTTTTATCATCAAGAGTTCTTTCTATCGGTGCTTGTTCTTTCGGCGAGATTCGAGTCAAGTCGACTTCCTCTGCTGTGTGGGGTTTTAGACCGGCTAGATGTTTGGATAATGCAAATACATACATGAAGAGTACAGGGCCAATGCTGAACACGTGTCAGCCAATACTATAGAAATGCTCTTTCAAACTAATTCGGTTAAACAACCACATGCAACATCCACACTTCTGATTAGGTCCACTTACTGTGTACCGGTACTTAAAACAACCAATAAGTGAGTAAGGTAAAGCCTTGAGCAAAGTGGCGCATACTGCCAAAACTTGTTGCAGTTCCAGTAGCATGAAGCAACTAGGAGTATTTCTACTTCTCCCTGGATAAGATGCTTGTCCATCTCAGGATTACCCCCCCTACCCCTACCCCTACCTCTACCCCCTACCCCCCCCCCCCCGCCCCACCCCCAGCATTTTTTGCTGGTACCCATTTAACACCTGGGTGGAGAGAGGCACCAGGAGGGTAAAGTTTCTTTCCAAGAACACATCACAGTGATCCCGACCAGGGCTTGAACCCGGAGTCCAGCATACTAACCATTAGGCAACCACATCTCCCAAAAACAACCAACACACTAACAATACTGAAGGAGTCTAGCAAATATTGAAGAAATAATGTGCACACACTGGATCAATACAAATCAAGCAAGCCATGCTTGATACATGAACGTGTCCTTCTTATTCCAAACTAATCTAGTCTGAACCTACCTTCCACTCTCTTACTGGCAAGAACACAATCTAGCACAGTCTGCCTGAAGCCACTTGGTGACGATGCAAAAATCCTGGCAGCGCTGGGATTGACAGCATTCTCGAGAACTGGATTTGGCAGTAACATCTAACAAGAACATGAACAAGAACGTTGAACAGAGAACACTGCCAGCCCAAAACCTTTATATCACGACAATATTGATGATTTTCTTTATGATTATACTCTTATATACTTAATAAGAACATAATGTTTCAGCATCACCATTATTCTTGCATTAGTATTTCTTTTAAAATGTTTTTCGATATCTTTTTTAATAAAAAGATTTTATTCTTATAATCTTATCTCCCCGATAATGTGTTTAGAATTTTAGGGGAAATTGGATGCCACTACTGCACAGTACATGTAACTATGAAGGATTTATCTTGCTGTTAGACTGTAATAGTCTCTCCTGCTCTCCCAGATGTGAGAAGAGCCAATAGTGAAATTTGAGGTCAAGCTGCAAAATTGAAAATAGGGGCAAAACTTGCCAAAGCTTGACCTGGCCTTAACTTCTAGTCACACAAGTGTTATATTTACTACCTGAACGCTAAGCAGCATGTATGAAATTGAATAAAACTCTTTCCAGCAACTCAAATCATCCAGAAAGTCAGCACAGACTTGCCCTGTGTCTGGATCAACTGATAAACAAAACAACAGGACAAAAATATTAAAGGCAAATCAGGTGTTTTCAAGTAGGCCTCAGTAACTGGAAAAGTAGGTGGCTGTGACAAGTTAGGTTGTTTGTTGTGAGGTGAACAGAGTACCCAGCAACATATAATCAAGTAGCTGGCAGAACTCTAGCATTTGCCAGCTTGTTTTGAAAACTCTGGGTAAATTAGTGTTTTAAAGGTAAATTAAAACTAAGCTTTCTATCCAGGGTCAAATAGTGGTGGGCGAAGCAGGCAAATTCAAAACTTTTGCAAGACAACTTCAAGTAGACTAATAATTTTTTTCTGGGAACCAAAGTCTTTGCTAGCTTTGCAAAATAATTGAGACTCCAAGATGGCATTTAATGATAAACATTGAGGCAGCAAGACCCATGAAATTTGACAAAAATTCTGCAAGTCGCACATTTTATTAAGGACCATTTGCCACCTGATCCAGTGCACTAACCAGGTCTGGTGGGTCACTGTATCTTCAACAGTGTAAAAAAGTAATATGCGACTAACAGTTGAAATAAATTTTATTTGTACATACTAGGATGATTTACTACTGACCAAAAGTACAGCATGAACACATAACACACATATGTGAAACACATACCAAATAAATAATATGGGTTCATAAGAAATTAATAAGAACCTCACCATTTGGATGGAAGGGGATTGTGTGAAAGAATATTCTTGGTGGTTGGCCATTGTGATACTCACTAAACTGAAGGTACAGCTTGAAAACACCACCTGGTGCAACATACAAATGTTATAGTAAGGTTAATGAAGAGGTACATAAGGCCTTGAATTCCAGCTTACCCTTTGGGCAAGCCAACTATCAAAATTTGCTTACTGGGGCAGTTAAAATTCTTGTCTAAATTTACTCCTTTTGTTTAAAAATCATTATTTTTTGTTGGCAGACAACTCACCTGGGCTCTAGCCTATGGTGCAAGTGAGTACGAAAGTCATTTGCCCCACAGGGTACTGGACAGGACTTTTTGCAAGCCTTTTACACAAGCAAAAACTACACCCAAGAACTGATTAAATTCTGGCTTGCCCAGCTCTCTCCTCCACACACAGCACGAAAATGGAGATTTACCAAAAATTAAAGGTGGCTTATATCTCCTTAAAGCTGGTCATCCAACTTCACGCCATCAATTAAAGGTTCTTAAAGGTGGTTAAACCTGACATTTACGCTGCCATGCGTAAACCTGGCGTAAATGTGGCTTAAATGTTTCAATCTCTTTAAGCAAGATTTAAACATGAGTGTAAAGCTGGTTTAAAGGTCAGCTTTAAAAAATGTAAAGGTAGTGTAAAGATGATTAAATTCCAAATTTACGCCAGCTTTACTTTAGCTTTACACCACAGTAAAGTTATGTTTTCATGCTCCTTCAGTGGAGAGGGGAAAGGCAAATACACAAAAAAAATGAAAAAATAGGGAGAGCACAGGGAATGACCCCTGTACACTTTCATTTTCCTTCTCCCCAGGCTCTGCACACGTTCACCACTCCTCATTTCCCAGCCAATAAGGAACAAATAAGAGGCCTCTGCAAAGGAGAGAGCTTGCCTACTATAAATAAAGTCAACAAGTGCCCATAGCACTACAAAATGCTCAGAACCAAAATTATCAGAATTTTATGTAAAACAGTATGAAGAGATAATATTTCAATTTCGTATTTCACTGCAGGTCTTTATAAGGAGATCAAACCAACCTTCCCACATTGTGTCCTTTGGGCCCTTTATGGTTCCTTCCCAAGTAAACATTTCTTCCTCATCCAATGGTTTGGCCTGTATCCCCTGAGAAGTTGAAATAGTGCATACCACATAATGTAAATCTGGACTAGTAAACGTAAAATGAACCAGTTCAATAATAAAAAATTGATCTGTGTAAATTTAATCCAACTTACAAAAAAACAAACATGTAAGTAACATTATTCCACTACATGTATATGCGCCCTTTTAACCATATTAGGGCAAAAGAATGTGATAAATATGCCACGTTATTACAGTGTAGAACAGGGCAGAAATACGGACTGAAAGCAGAGCGACAAAATGGCCGAACCAAGCTTTATTTTTAAATGGAATAATAAATCCCTCATTCGATGGTTTAACATATAATACTTCAGGACTCGGAAAAATTACTACACAACTCGCAACATATCCATGCCTATGATATGTTAAACCATTGAATAAGGTGTATCTATCTTCTTATTGGCCTCTTTGGCTATATAAGGCAATCCAGGGCAGCATACTAATTATGGGTGACCCACTGCATATTGGAAAACAGGAAACTGTCAGGTCATTATTAAAGGAAACTTTGGGTCACCTTTAAAATGTACCAGGATTAAGTTTTGGATATACAGCATTTTGCTCTGTTTTGATATTAAAGTTAGGTGTACATGTACAGCTAAACAAATTTAATAACATGATACTAATTGCGTCAATATTTTACGATTTAAATAATCAACACAACGTACCCAAGGAAGCTCTTCCTTTTGCAGTTTGAACCACTCTTTCTCGAGCAACATATAAGCTCTTGAATGCATCGTTAATCCCTCTAAAAAACAAACAACGAAATTATTGTTATCACGAGCAAGGCCGGAATTATTCGAAAATTCTACCGGTTCTGGAACAAAAATTAATTCTGACAGGATGCAAACGAGCAAATGGAAACTTACTCACAAGTAAGCAGTAGAGTTAGTTTTCCTTTAGGAAAAAATCGTCATCTTAGCAGATTTTATTAGTTCCGCTCTCTTTAAAGAGTGCAAACACTTTATAGCAACGAACGAACCTCTGTTCCATCGTCCGCCATGTTGAATCCTGGCTTCCGTCTGTGCGGTTGCATAGCAACAGCAATTATTTATATCGTACCCAGGACCCGCACGTTTTTGGCGAAGCAGACAACTTCTGTTGTATGTTTGGACATTTTTCCTAGTTTTCTAACCGAGAAAAAAGAAAGCGAAACTTGGTTCAACTGTTTTTGAGGTCCCGATAAAAAATAAATCCTGATTGTTACAAACTACTCCAATGTTTAGTCACACATTATTTGCGGATTTCACGTGGGCTAACTCGATTTTATGCTTTCCATCGTTTCAAATGATTTCTAGAAAAGATCATTCTTACGTTGCGTAAAATCATCTATAACAGTCATATACACAGACGGGAACAAGTTTACCAGCAGTGAAAAATTTATGTAAATCGCTATGACAGGTATTTTGTACAAAATCCTGGCTACAATTTAGTCTTTTATGCAAATTTGCTTTAGTCTTAGAACAACCTAGTGAGCTCAGCTATTGAGCAAACATTCCATGTCATGTCTGTCTCGTTGGACCAATGAACGTTTTAGCGTGTTGACATAAGGCTGAATAGTTATTCAAATCGTCAAATTCAACTTTTTACCTTAGAAACGGCCATAAACAGAACTACGGTCATAAAGCTTAGATCGGGAAGGAGTTCATAAAAGAACTTAAAATGTCCTCCGACGAAGAAAGCGTTGAGGATGAAGGGGCGCCATATCTTGGAGAATATGAAGGAGATAGAAATGAAGCAGAAGAGCGGCACGGAAAAGGAAAAGCTAAATTACCAAACGGTGATGAATATGAAGGCGAATATTCACATGGAAAGAGACATGGACAAGGAACGTACAAGTAAGAAACTTTAACCTAGTTTTATTCGTTTATTTCTTCTACAGCAAATTGTAAAAGGTTTTCTTTCTTCCGCCCTCCCGGCTGAGAATTCTTACAACAATATTGCACTCCCTTTTTCGGTCAACGGTGGTTGCGTACTTGTTCTCCGAACACACAAAACAAAGAAAACGTGAACAATTTTACTTGTAGTATAGTTCAATTTAGTCTTAATGGACTGAGGATTATAACTAAAACTGCATTTCTTTAACACGTCTACGGGTCTACCTATTAAAAAGTTAAACCGTGGATTTACACCGTCCAACATTCGTATCGCTTTCCTTTCGCAAAGAGAGGCTCAAATGAGGAAAACAAATTAAAATTAGGCCAAGAAATAGATACGGTTTACATTCCTTAAAATCAGCTCGTGAACGTTAATTTGAGAAAAATTAACTCGAGACATGTAGCAGTAAAATATTCTGAACCTATCTTATGACTACGGAACATGCTTTCAAAACGTTTCTCGTCCTCTAAAACGTCCACTTGTTATTCTGTAACTCTTATACGTATAGAAAACGGGAAAGTTTTAGTTTTTATTCTGCCTGAATGTATCTAAATTATAATTTTTTGTTTTAGGTTTCAAAGCGGAGCGAAATACACTGGAAGCTACATCAACGGCATAAAACACGGCGAAGGGACATTTCTCTATCCTGACGGCTCTAAGTACGAAGGGTACTGGCTAAACGACGTTCGCCATGGCCGCGGAAAATACACCTACCCCAACGGGGACATTTACGAGGGGGAATGGGCCGACAACCAGCGCCACGGCCAAGGGGTGTACAGCTATGCAGTAACCGGGTCTAAATACCGGGGAATGTGGGTGCAGGGAAAAATGGAGGAGACCGGTGAGTTGATTCACGCTAACCACCGTTATGTGGGAGGCTTTCAGCAAGATAAACCTAAAGGAAAGGGCAAGTACGTGTTTGATAACGGCTGCGAGATGCGAGGAAGGTACGAGCTAGTTGAAGTTGTCCTGGAGCCTGAAACGGAGGAGGAAGAATCAGTGACTGTTGTTGAGCCGAGATGGAAGATAGAGGAACTTGTATCACTGGAATAAAAGAAATATCAACTCTTTCATGAGTATCGTTTTTGAAAGATTAAAGGGACAGCTTCACGATTCTGCGCATGTGCAAGCTATTACCTGGCCTACTCAATTCCATTGTAAATGAACCAATTGAATGCGAGGAAATCATGCTTGTGTCGAGAATAAATTGTATGAGCCGACAATAAATTCGATGTTCAACACTAAGTTTGACATTTTCTGTGTAAGTCCGTGAACATTTTCACTGTCTCTTGTATTACAATGATAACCTGTACATACTTACACAAGTGCATAATATTTATTTTAGCTCGAGTTTTCTGTGATACATGTGGTTGATAGCAAAGTGAATAAGGTACTTAAAGCATCAGAGTCGGAGCAAACAAAAGGAATTCTAATGAGAAATAACACCTCTATTGCACGTTTTTGCGAATGATCGCGAAATTTTCAATGGCAAATTTCCCGCAAGAGTCATCTGCACGCTTCCGATTGTTTCCAACCTCGTTCCCAGGGCTTTTCCCTTCTTCGTGGAGGTCACCCTGGGGGTGGTCCCGACTGGATTGGATTGTTTGTTAAACAATGCAATCGAATGGGCGAACATTGTAGCCTGTACATGCGTCGAGCCGTGAAACAGTCCCTTTAATCCTATACTCAAGAGTACCAAAGTTCGGTTTTGAAAAAAAAAATCAATTATCTTTTGAAAAATATCAAAAAAAAACAAAAGTAGGACTAAAAGTACTGCTCAATAGCTTTTACATAAATGGTCACACGATCGGTTTAAACCATCTTGTACAGCATTTTATTATATAGCTGAATCCACGAGCGGGCAAGATGAAGCGAATCCTCTGTTTTGATTGCCTAATTAACCAAGCGGAAAAGATTGGCCTATATCTTGCCCGCCTGGGATTTCCCGCGTCGGTCCCGGAAGAAAAAGTTCTCTTTCTGGCCATATAATAAATTTTTTATTCACCAAGCTTCTTCGCACAGGATGGCTAGATATTGGCCTAGTTTTTTTTCTGCGTTTTTATTGATTTCGACTTCGTCTCGGTCCATAAAAACACAAAAAGAACTTTGACCCCACATCCCGGGAGGGGGGAGGGGGGGGGGGGGTACTTGAGCCATTTTTAGGTATGGGGTGCCGCTGGGGGTGTGAAACCCTGACACTGTTTAGGACAGCAAAACCTTAAAATACCTACCCTATGTAGGACAACACCCGCTATTTTAAGACCCTATATAGATACAGATAAACGTCTCCGATTTCGGATTGCTAAATACTTGATTACAGTCTTGCAGCCACACCCTGTCTAGGACAGATTCAGACCCTGATTGGGCCAGACGAGCTTGAAATTACAGTTAAAGGAGCTACGTCACGGACAACGCATCTTGAAAAAACTGGCAAGTTTTTTCAAGTTTGTTGATTGTGATCGGTCTTAATCTTTGTCAGTTGAAACCATCCTCGGTTATTTTCGCGTTTTTTTTATTCCGTTGGTGTTTTTCTTTGTTAGAAAACGAAAAATGACTAAGACACCGTGACATTGCTCCTTTAAATCCCAATAACTCGAACCCTCAATAACTCGAACCTCCCGCTCACTCGAACCTTTTTCGATTCCTCTCCAGGGTTATTCATTTGTTGTAAATAAAATCAACACTTTGAGTGGTTGCACAGTATCAAGTCTTTCTTTTATTTGTTTTAATTTTTTATACGCGTTTATACACAGTAAAACACCTCCATCTCAAGACTACTGATATAAGAAAAATAAAAATACCTATAAAAACCAGGTAAAAGAATGAAATTCACACTGTAATTAACAATGCAAAGAGCTGTTTGTAAGAATATGCCAAGAATATATCCGATGCTCAAAAACTGCTGACTTTCAAATCTTTGGCTGACTTATTAATTCAATATCTTGGTTGATCTGTATCAAAAAGTCCTTTGACCAGTAGCAGATTTCAAGAAAGGGATTCCGAGCTGTTCGTCATTCCCTGGCTAACGAACATGCGCCTCTGCGGAACTTGCTGCACAAGTAATCAGGGGCGAGGCCATGAACGCATTTGTACGTCATAAGACTGTCCCTGTGCTGTAATTGTTGTAGCCCTTGGAGTTGGCGAAGGCTCTGTGTGTGTAACTGCTGCCTCCCTTGCTGTTGTTGTTCCATGTTTCCTCTAGCAACATGGACACTGAAGTAACCTCTCTTGGGCCGCAGCTTGGGAGGAGTTTATGGATAATCCATTTTCGCTCGTGACCCTGAACAGGGGCCCTTACCAGGTACTGTCAGCCAGGGCCAGCTGAGCCCGGGTCTCGCGTGGGCAGGGTCGACACACCCTGAAGTAGCAGACTTGCGAATGCTACCCGCTACCCAGCCATTTCCTATCGCTGACGTCGGAGCTTCCTTACTCTCGGTGGTGAGGAGGGATCGTTACTTTCTGGTAGCTAAAGCATGTACCGTGTACTCATCGATCCATCTTGCTGTAATCGCGTCACTTGCCAAATCAAAGAATCGGAAGCTGCGGAAGCCAGAAACCCATTAGATTCCGCAAAAACTCATTGTTCATTACATTGCGAATGATTTCCACTGTCGCAGCCGCCGCCTCCGCAGCCACCCTCGCTCCCAGAACTTTTGCTCCCACGGCCACTCCCAATGCTACTGTGGCCGCGGCCATAATCGCTACCAGCACTTTTGCTCCGACTGCCAGCACCAATGCTACTGTCGCCGCGGCCACTATCACTACCAGCACCATTGCTCCCGCCGCCACCACCAATGCTACTGTGGCCGCGGCCACTATCACCACCAGCACCATTGCTCCCGCAGCCACCACCAATGCTACTGTGGCCGCGGCCACTATCACCACCAGCACCATTGCTCCCGCCGCCACCACCAATGCTACTGTGGCCGCGGTCACTATTACTACAAACAACATTACTCCCACTGCCACCACCAATGCTATCGGCCATGTCACTGCTGCTACTATAACTAACAACAAATAATCAAAACCGCCGAAATGATGAACACAGCAGGGCAAAATAATTGCGAGTACCACAATTGCAGTTGCAACTTTAAGTAGGAACTCTAGGCGTTGTCCAGCAGCACAATTTGTTGCCATTCTGTTGGTTTAAAAGTACGTACAGTGATCAGCAGTGAAGGGCTCTACCCAAGGTACAATTTGGTATTTTCCTTTGTTTTGGTATATGGAATGCATTGTTTTGGTATAATGAACGTATATATTACCTTATTGTTACTTATTTTCGCGGAAACTTAATTTCGCGGAAATGTAAATGGAAAACTTCACGACACTTAAATTTCGTGATTTGGTAATCTCAGAATGGGCGCTGTAGTCTTAAAAGCCATATTTTATAATGACATTAAACAGAACCATATAAAATTTGAAACAGGTTGACATTTTACATTTGCGGCAAAGTAGTGTTATAGCAGGCAGTTCGGATGTCTTCTTTCGATCTGAGAGGAAGAGAGCGTTAACATGTAACACCAGGGTTTAAATTTCGCGTCATTAATTTCGCGACAATTTTTTTCATGGGTCTTTAATTTCGCGATTTTTTTGCGTTCGCGAGAATCGCGAAAATAAGCAACACAAAGGACCCACACACTGCATAAACATTACACAGGTTCGGCCTTAAAAAAACGAGGTGGAAGAAAAAAGACCTCTACTTTGCGACAACGCGATAGATATAATAACAAAACAGCATTAACAAAAATAATAAATCGCCACTATACCTGTGCTGTCAGAGTAGGGTCGGGCTTTGTGTAGCAAGAACTTTTTCGTCACAGTGCCTCTTTCCACCAAGGAGATAATTTTTGTATCAACCTGATAAAAGATACCAGAGTTTCCTCTCTGTTTCCCGTTTGGTTTCTTAGGCGATGCTTATTCTAAAAAGTAATTGTCAGTTCCATTGTATGGACAGGACTAACGAAAACAAAACGATGGGACCAAAAACAATTTTTAAATTATGATAGCCCTAAATCGACCCCGAAACACACGAAAACTAAAGAAACAAACAACTAGGAAGAGGGAGGTGGGCCGGGCACAGTAGGTCTCTGTCCACCAAGAGCAACCTGATATAAATCACTTTATTTAAGTGTTGATGTCGATAGCACTTCTGTGCTTATTGGGGACACTGTTAATAAGCAAACAAATATTGTAAATAGAACAGAAACTTGTTAAAAATCCAAACTGACAGGAGGCCGACCACAAAACGTCACAGTGGAGGAGTTGAATTCGAGGCCACCGAACACAAATCCATCCAGTGACAGCGAGGAGGATTTGAACCCGGGATCTCCGAATTACAAGTTCAGCGCCCTAACCACTAGGCCACGCTCAATCCTCCACTTTACTCTGATCTACAAAGGATACCAGACGAAACAAAGCTTTCCAAATCCGCCACGACGGTTAATTTTAATTTGCTTTTTAATATACTCCTTGTTGATGTTAATAAGCCAAGTGTTTCACTTCCCACCACGCAACAGAACAGTTTCTTTAGAAGCTAACAGCTTTGGTCATGCATTTTTTTTTAATTCGAAACTATTTTATATTTTAAATTTAAGAACACAACCGTTTTTCTTCATACAAATCCTTACATTTCCATTGTTGGGTAACACAATTCCGGTCGTAAGCATTTCGAACTTGGGATGCGTGAGGCTTGTCTGGAATGTACTAGAACCTACAAGCATCCCACGGAGGGTGGGTGGGGGAATGTGGTAAAAATACTCCTAGACGCCTCATGTTAAGGAAGCCGGAGTTGAGCAGTAGCATCTCCGATGACTATTAATATATTGGTGCACAACGGTACGTAACATAACATAACAACATCAATTGCCAAAACTTAAAAAACCTATTTTACGCATTGTCTACATTATTTAGTCTCGTCTTTTGGCAGGAACAATTTCACCGCTTTATTATATTTTTGGCATCGGAATTTGAAGATGTTCTTTATTTTGTAGTCGAAGTTAAATCTTTTGAGATATTGAACATATTTTGAAAACCTCATTTCCACAATTTTAAAACCAGACGACAGATTTTTTTACATACTTTATCAAATAAGCCTCGATCGGAGCTCTCAAGTTTCGTATCTGCAAGTTTCATGAAAATCCTGACCATGCAACTCGCTGCACAAAATGCTGGTTCGATTTCCTCTAAAAATGCATCGCTATTGCATTCGTATCAGCATGACGCACAAATAGCGGAACAGTGCAGTCAGACTATCGGTCATCTGAAAGGATAATGCTACCCAAAGTCTCAGTCAAAAAGAAAATGAGTAATCGGAAACCTTCAGCAAACAGAAACAGCGCAACAAGAAGCACAATTTTGTGAAGCATGCAAGGTGAACTTAAAAATTTTATATCTATCCCACTTATCGCATATTTGTCGAGTCATTTTGGAAAAAAAATCTTAGCATGGCAAAGACGAACATTTACGAAAGCCTCTTACAAGTTTTCATCACCGGAGTTTATATTTCTGACGAGAAATAAAGCCACTAAGTAGCGTCTTCTAATGCAACGTAGTGTAATGTACTGTAGTTTTTACTATGTAACTATGTTAGTAACTTGTTAGGGCTGCTTGTGAATAAAGTTCATTAACAATAATAAAAAAAGTCGCGTGTTTCTAACATCCGCTTTTCAACTGCAATGAAAACCCAGCTGTCTTTGTTGTCACATTCCTCAGGGGCACTTTGCCACTTGGGGATATCTTGAAATATGAAAATTTATTTTCTTATTCAAATGATAATGTTTGGATATTGTTCGTTCTTCAAACCCTGTCAGAGACGTTAATGTCACTTGAAGGGTTCTGAAGAGCAGGCATGAGCTGGGATGGGAAAGGCCAGATCAAAGAAACCATGGTAATTTAATGGCAAAAAAGAAAATTCCATATATGAAGACCTGTTTAATATTCCCGAGAGACGATCGGCCCATGAGATGTGAAGGTCTCGCGCCTCAAAATCACGCAAAATAAAGTCAATAAAGTGGTAAAATCACGAATATCGGTTATTAATTCAAGCTCTTCACGTGTCACGCAAAACCTTCTGGTCACGGGTCACGAAGAATAAATTTATTAAATTCACGTTTCACGGAAAATAAAATCAGCTAATCACGCGTCACGAGAATACCCCTGTACCACCCTCTGCAATAGTATTTGAAAGTCAAAACTTCAGTTTCACCAAGTTTTTACAGTGCTGTGCGCCGTACCGTTGCCACTTTAAACGCCGTTTTTGATTAATTTTGTCAACTTTTTGACACTCCTTTTCACAACTGATTTTCTAATGGCTTTCGTTTGAACTGGCCAATAAAAGTGGAAGAACTGTGAGAGGCGGAGTTGTCCGCCTCTCTCACTTTTCACATTTTTCTGTATTCGCCAGTTCAAGCACAGGCATCCCAAGCTCACGTTTGAAGAAAGCATAGTTAGTAGAGGGGACTGGTTATGAAACCCGGCGAACTTCAAAGAAATAACTCTTTGTTATCGTTTTCGCGTCGTCACGTGACATTGAAGGTGCACAAGCTAAATTTCAAGATGGCGTCCCGAGCGACTTCTATTCGAAGCGTGGTTGAATCCACTGTGAAAGTTGGCTTGTTCTGGTTGAAAATGAGATAAAAACCATAAGTTTTACAAGATAAAAGATCGTAGATTGCTATACCAGGCGATAATTGCGCTGTCTTTGAAGAAAGGGAATAATTAATTATCTATTCATTCACTCATTACGCGGGATGAGCCGCGTATTAAATTCGGCTCGATCGTTTTGATGCGTTCGATGTGTTCGATGTTGTTCGATGGGTTCGATGTGGTTCGATGTGGTTCGATGTGTTCGATGAGTTCCATGAGTTCGATGTTGTGCGGTAAAATCTGTCGAAAGCTCTCGTCGATTTGAGATTTCACCTAAGGTATGCTCGATAATTTTTCTAACCATCGCTGGCAACGTACGATTTTATCCACTAAACGGTAAATTTTATACGTTTTCAATGTAGTAAAAGAAACTCTTGCTGCTTCAGTCGAACACGTTCAGTCGCATGTCAAGAAAAGGCAGACAAGGTAATTATAAAAACCGATAGCTGAGCCATTTTGCTGATTAGCCTTGGTAATTTAGCAATGTATGCTCTCTCAAAGTAAGTAAGGGCACGTACGTATGGATTTATTGTAGAAACTGCGGAAACCGCGCTTTCTGCAAATCGATTTATTTCGATCGAGTTTGTAGTCACAAGTGTGCATGTCGATTGATTGATCGCAGAAGATACTGGTTTCTCACGGAGCAATGTGTTTGTTTCCCGTGGTAGCATGTTCACTGAGATCTCGTCCAAAGTATTATGAACAGCGACTATAAATTCACTTCAAAAGCTCCCGTCGGCAACGTCCGATTTCATTCACAATATTTAAACCGTAATAAGAGCTGATCAGTGAGCGGGAGTGGAATGTGACCGTGAAAAGTCATTCCCATCCCGCGGAAACGGCCAACGGGCGTCTTGTTTGTTTTAGCGTCACAGTGAGCCGGAACGTGACCTTTCAGCTGACGCGGCTTTAGGTTACACGAGAACCGTTGGGAATATGAGCGCCCTATAAGACGTTGTATGGGGAATATAAAATAACGTTGATTTAGAACGCTAAATTCTTCAAAATTGCTATATTTTTACGCTAGGTGAATTAAATAAACTCTCCTCTTGTGTGTCCGTGGCGCTTTATGGTTATTTTCGCCGTTTAAGTCTTTTATCAACGGTGGCATAAAAGACTTAAACGGCGAAAATAACCATAAAGCGCAACGGACACATAAGAGGAGAGTTTATTTAATTCACCTAGCGTAAAAATATAGTAATTTTGAAGAATTTAGCGTTCTAAATCAACGTTAATTTATATTCCCCATACAACGTCTTATAGGGCGCTCATATTCTCAACGGTTCTCGTGTAACCTGAAGCCGCGTCAGCTGAAAGGTCACGTTCCGGCTCACTGTGACGCTTATACGAATGAATGAATGAATGAATGAATAGATAATTTTAAAATTATTCCCTTTCTTCAAACGTGAGCTTGGGATGCCTGTGGCAGCACTATAAGTTATTAGCTTCCAAAGGTTAATCACATTGTCTCTATGAACTCCTCGCTGTATACCCAACGCGCGGTTGTCACATGAATAATATTGTTATAAATACTGCAATTCTTTGTTTGTTTTTAACAAAACAATTATTCCACTCGCGCTCGTTTGATACGATAGCTATAGCCAGCCAACTCATAACCAACGCTCCTCGTTGGCTCTCTGCCATCTCCAATGTACTGAAACTAACGCACGCTCATAGAATAATTGTTAAGTATACCCATACAAACCCCTCTGTGCCCTGTAAAAACTATCTTTACCCGTGTACTGACCCCCTGTAATCCCGCATAACCCTTGAATACCCCTGTAAACCTAATGGATGCTGGGTACCAGCTGCTGGGTTTTAGGAAATGCAAAATAGACAGTAACGTTCAAGTTATGTTTACATGAACAATGTTCAGTTTTTTTATGTGAAGATTTAGCCTAAATAAAGTTGGAGTCCATTTAAAGAAAAGCATAATAAACAACCTCCCCCTCTCTAAAGTAGCCCAAGTCAAATAGGCCTCCCCACGTTTGTCCCCGGACACTTATTCAAGGAAATGCGGTATTCCTTTGTGGTATACATTGTTAGTTTTAATTCACAAATATTTTCAATCTGTAAGGGAACATTCATTTTTTACGAGTTACGTCTGTATAGAGAAGGGGGAGCTGGTGGGATTTTGACGGGGCATAGAAAAAAAAAGGCTTCGGGGAGGGAGAATAAATGGTTTGTTTGGGGGGCTTCTGAAGTTAATCAAGCCTTTACGTGTTGTAATACTTCAAACTGCATTCCTGAGGTTCTGAAAATTCAAATTTTAATGCGCAAGCACGGCACGGCCCGTTTGATTTTTGCCGTGTAGATGCAAATATTTCGGCCCGCGTACCGAAAAATCTTGGCCGGCCGAGACCATCTCAGGAAGCTAAGTAGTAAAAAGAAACGAAAAATAGGCTCGTCCCAAGGCCAGAGCTTTTGGGCACGACTAACCACGACAGCGAAGGCTCTGGGGTCGAAAATCAGCCCTTGTTGTTCTCGCGGGAAGAAAGATCGCGGCGAAAAATCGTCGTAAAAATGTATATGTGGAGTAAGAAAGCCTCAGATATGTTAATCGACCTGTGGTCAGAGGAAACTATCCAGTTCCCGTTAAACTTGATAAACACAGCTGCTCATTTATTAAACATTACCTGGAATGCTTAAGAATTTAATCGCTGGGTCACTTAGAGAAATGGATTTTAATGAGATGTTTCAAATAGTATAGAAAAATGTTACCTTCGTACGAGTAGATTTTGCATATTACTCGATGTTTCTCACAGAATGTGTCTTTAAATCGCGCGTAAGATCAAGCGATCTTTTAACTGATGAAGGGGCTTTATCACGGATTTAAAAAGATATTTAACGGCCACAATATGTTGTATTTGTGTCGTAGGAAACCTAAGATATTAGCAATTGCTATATTAGAGGACTGAAACTGAAAATGCGCGTCTTTGGCGGCGGATGGCTAAGATTGAAATGGATTACAACTTGAAAAATTAAGGCTAAACTTTATAAGTTGTTTCCGCGCATCTTCCAAATAACACCTTATTCATAAATGCCGGAACGCGCGGAAGAGTTTGGGTCGAGTACATGAAAGCGAGGCGAAAGGGGCTTCCGATTCAAATGAACACAAAGCAGAGTATGGAAATGCTAGAAGTATCTCTTGTGTTTCTTGAAATCTCGTCAGTTTGGCAGTGATTCATGCCTGTTGATGACTACTATTGAAATTCCTGGTTTTGCAACTGCAGATATGGTCGTATGGTTTCGAAGTCAACCCAAAAAATGAGAAAATGTTATCGGAAAACTGCATCGATTTTCTCAGTCTCTTCTCTGCTTTCTCGTGTGCAGTTTTAATTCACGCTACTTTAGTTTCTTTTTAATAGAAGACCCAGGAAGCTGAGTGTAGACACAGGAATTAGAAAGGATTATAGAGCTTTAAAAAAATTGCCACGTCTCTTGATACGGTAAGTAAAGAACGGCAATTATATGACACGAGGTTTCCTGAGTATTTCGCCTCCAAAAGCATAAATGTTATTTTTGCAACGACGGATCATTCAGCTATTCAGTAGAGACTTAACTTGTTATAAATCCTTAAATTATAGAATAGGTAAAGCCTGGGAAAGCAGAAATAAGGTAGAATGAGCGGCCTTTAAAGTGAATAAACTTTAATTCTCTGAAATAAAATCACTATATTTTATTCAACAAAGCTCAAAGTATCATACGCGAGTCGCTTCTTTACTGTAGCAGAACATTGTGCGGCTACACAAACAGGCTAATATAAATTTCTGTTAAGTCTTTTCATAAATTTAATTGTACAAGCAACGGTTTTCAAATGTATGTGCCATTTTATAATCACCAGTCGGATCAGTA
This sequence comes from Meandrina meandrites, assembly GCA_963693305.1. NCBI lineage: Eukaryota > Metazoa > Cnidaria > Anthozoa > Scleractinia > Meandrinidae > Meandrina > Meandrina meandrites. The sequence goes on from OY855916.1 coordinate 909,617, forward strand.
AGAAGAGGCAAAAATCAGAGAAAAGATTTGGCATCAAAGAAGTGCTATAAACTTTTATTACCAAATCGCGTTCTTTACTTACCGTGTCAAAAGACGCGTCAATTTTTTTAAAAGCTCTACATTCCTTTCTAAATCCAGGGTGTTCAATTGAAAAGAAACTAGAGTAGCGTGGATTAAAACTGTACACGAGTATAAAGCAGTGAAGAGACTGAGATAATCGATGCGGTTCTCCGACATTTTCCCACTTTTTGGTGTTGACTTCGAAACTATACGACCATATCTGCGGTTGTAAAATCAGGGGTTTCAACAGCAGACATCAACAGGCAAGAATCACTGCCTAACGGACGAGATATTTCAAGAAATACAAGAGATACTTACTTGCATTTCCAAACTCTGCTTTGTTTTCATTTGACTGGAAGCCCCTTTCGCCTCGCTTTCATGTACTCGACCCCAACTCTTCCGCGCGTTCCGCCGGTTGTGAATAAGGTGTAAATTAAAAGTCATGTTTCTCGTGGATTAACTTACCTACCACTAATTTCTGAATAGTTTAGACGGAAAGTCCGCAAAATCGCCGTGACTTCGTTCGCCGAAACGTCTTGCAAAAATATACAAGTCAGTGACAAGACAGTAACTTTTATCAACATGCGACACAACATGCACGTGGACGTTTAAAAGATGGCGACGTTTCTCACTCTTCGACCGAATGATGGCAGACTAATGAAAATCGACATATTTTTCTTATTCTCTTCTAGAACACAGCTCGTCAGGAAAGTAGGCCTCGACCATGTTAAACCAAGCAAAAGAACTCGAATGCATCCATCTCTCTCTCTCTCTCTGTCAAAATTTGTTTGTAGCAGGCCGTGTCGTCGCCGCTTTAATGCGCGTAATATTGGCTCAAGGGATGGCCTTTTTCAAAACGTTAATAAGCCATCATGAACCTCTTGTTCTTTGGCCTTTTCAATTTAACGAGAAATAAAATGCAAACAGCGCCAACAAACATAACACATGAACTACGCATGGTTTGAAAAAAGAATCTAAAATTTACTTGACGCACCATGCGTAGTTCATGTGTTATGTTATTGTGCCGTTTGCATTTTATTTCTCGTTAATAAGCCATATCATTTTTGTACTCGATCGAGAATCTGCCACTTCCTTTCAAAGACAAAATACCTAGGCTTTCTTTTGTAACTGACTTTAGTAGAAACTCGGTTGTTTTCTATCCGCGAATCTGATTGGTTCTCCCTCGTTTCTCCCACTGTCAGAAATTTAAACGAAAGCCTCCATCACTTGGCGCGAAAATATGCGCGGATATTTGTCCGCGGACGGTTATATAAAGGCGGGGGCAGCTATAGTGAGAACTGTTACTAGTGTTATAGTAATCTACACAAGGGGGCGTAGCTACCTGTACGCACATACGCACGTGCGTATCTAAACGAAAATAGAATCTTTTTAAAGAAAAGAAACTAAAATATATGTACATGTTGTGGTTCAATTTTATCCTTGGTTCAAATTTTATTTTCCTTTGTTTTAAACTCATTATCACACATTACCATACCCAAAAACAAAGGAAAATAAAATTTGAACCAAGGATAAAATTGAACCACAACATACATGTACCATGCTCTTCGAGTTACATGCCTGTATACATATGGAAAGGGCCGACAACAACTTTAAATTAGGTTATTCTGATCTTACTTTGCTGGGAAGAAAGAAAGACAGACAATTTATAGCTGTGTTTGTAACGAGATTTACGACTTTGAAAGTGAAAAAAAGAAAGATTTGAGACTTGAGGAAGGTGAGGGGGGAGGGGGGAATTTGGATAATTGTACGTACCCCTGAAAAAATCCTAGCTACGCCCCTGTACACCAAAAACACTATGCAGTGGCGGATCCAGACCTTCAGCTAAGGAGGAGGCCCGCTTGACTAAGAATGTTGAATTCTGCGAAGATAATTGCGGCACTTCAGAGAAAATGCACTATTTCCGAAAAAATAAGGTGGGGGCCCGGGCCCCTCCCCTGGATCCGCCACTGCTATGTAACAGTTCACAGTATATTTTGTATTTGAGCCATACCTTTGAACAGCTTAGAAGCCTCTGTAACTACCACTGTATACGCGTATTGGCGAGCAGAAGTGGTTTTAACGACCGAAACTTCGTAAAAAAAAAATGGATAGAGGAAGGACTCATTCTGCTGGTGATTTCCAAATATTCATTCACTTTCTCGCTGTTGTCGAAGTATTGTTTCCCTCACTTGTAAGCTTCTTCCGAGTCATCTCTAATTATTCTCCGAGACTGATTAATTGCCAATATTGATAGCAGTTTCTCTCTATCACATATCCCTTGAAGGTCTTCAAGCAAAATCCTGGTATTTCTCTGGGTTAAATGCTAGGCACCGGAAGCTTCCATATTGTAAAATATCATCAGTCCCGACATTCGACATCAGAGTTCCGTGATGTGCATAATGGTCGATTATCTTGTTAACCCCACGAAAAGTCACCCTCACACCATTTGATATTTCAGTTACTGAATCCTTCATTGTATTAATCAGTACTGCACTTAGAACTTAATCTAGCAGAGGCCTCTTTTTCTTTGTATTCGCTGAGATGACGGAAGCAGCTCAGCAAATACAAAGAAAAAGGGGCTCTGCTCGCGGCAAAGATCTGCATTTTTATTAGATATAAATTTAGTTTGGGCAGAAATAAGTTTCTGGTTTGGGTTGACGAGTTTTTAATTTATCTTCATTTTCAGGGGGCTGGCACACTATTTAACCTTGGGGGAAGGGGTGGGTAGGGAGGACAACCGTTTAAACTTGGGGGAGGGGCAGGTAAGGGGGAGTATATTACAGGGTCTGTCTATCAAATCCCATCAGCCCCCTCCCCTAAAAAAAGTTCATATACACTGTATTTTGCGCACATTGTAAAGTACATTTGAACAACACTGCCTTCAATTGGAATTTGCACTATAGAAATACTTATAATTATTGTTTCAACCACAAGTAAACTGGCGGTCAATAACATTTCCAGTAGGTGCACCTGTCAGTGGTGCCAAAACGAGGGACCAACCATTTTAATTCTGAGAAAGGGGAGTGGGAGAGGTAGGTGATTTTGAAAAAAAAAAATTTGCAAGCGCATGTTGGTAAGATGTTCCCTGGGTTTACTTATTGAACTTTTAATATCAGCAGACTCAAAACATTTTGGCATCTGGACTTCAGCAAGGATTCATAGCACGATAACAGTTGGCAGTTTCGCCTGTAGTTACCGATCTTGTTACAATTTTTTCTCAAATTTAAGATCACGCCTGGTTTTGTGACTTGAAGAACAATGTTTTGAGTGCACTCTAAATCAAGGATGCCAGAATGCATGTAGGGAAGACCCGAGACAACAAGGGCCAGAACCAGATTTAAAGGAAACCTCCACTCTTGGGACAAGTTGACGTTAAATTGTTTGAAAAATTCCTAATTTCCAAATTTTTCAAGACAAGGGAGAAATAACATTTAATTATAACCACAAATGGAAAAGCTTATGGCTTTTAAATTTCCAGCGCGCCGCCATTGTGGATTTAATGGCGTGTTATGGCTCCCGCTATTGTTTGGAAACTTCAAAGCGGGAGCCATAACACGTCATAAAAATCCAAAATGGCGGCGCGCTGGAAATTTAAAAGCCATAAACTTTTCCATTTATTGTTATTATTAAATGTTATTTCTCCCTTGACCTGTAAAATTTGGAATTTCGGCACCATTTCAAACAATTCAACGTGAACTTGTTGTAAGAGCGGAGGTTGCCTTTAAGTGAAAAAAAAATGGGTTTGGCTGGTTCAGGTCCTTGTTATTGAAGGTTTTAAAGCATGTAAGCTGTTGGAACACGAAGTCAACTTTTTATAAACATCTATTTGATACAAATATGCAAAGTTAAAGCTCTTTATTCTATTATAAACAAAAAACTACTTCAACTGTGAACAACTTGGGATTTTGCAAAGACTACAGAACATCCTCCAATGCTAAATTGTCAGTCTGTAGTCTGGTAGATGGCAAACAAAAACATTTATTACTCTCATCTATTTCAAACCTCACTCTATAGGTCCTTCATTTAAATACATAAAATAATATTCTCTCTATATTCTCTCAATTCTAGATCATTACTATTGGAATACATGTATGGTAAACAAAATAGATAAAGAAATATATATGGAGCAGCTCCAAAAAGTAACTTTCAATTAAGGCGGGGGTAAACCTGAAGCCGGTTTTCCCACCGCGTAACTTGGGTTTAATGCGAATATCTCGCTCCCGTTTCAAACACTCTCAAAACCCTCTGTTCATCCCGCAAAGCTATGTTAAGCGGTGTTTTGCAAATTTTTTGGTGACTTTTGGGGATGTTTGGAAAGAGAGTTTTTCTCAAAGGATTAGTAAAATTTGGAGAAATAAGAAATATAAAAGATTTTTAATGTAATTTTAACATTAGAATTTGAAGTTAAAAATTAGTAGATGGACACCCAAACAGTCCCCTGACAACCTGGGGTGCTCTTGCATGGGGGTCAACTGTCTGTTGGTGTTTCAAAAATAATTTTCTATCTTCTATCCCTTCTTTAAACCTCTTAAAATTTCACTCAAATTCACCTTTACCCCCACCTTAATATAAATATATTATACTTATGAATATTTTTTCTTGAAACAAGCAAGAAATATTATTGTTACCAAATGGTCTCAAATCCAGTTTCTTGGAACAAGGTACTTAAAACAAACTGGAGATTTTCTTAATACCATTAAAAAATGGTACAATTACAAAATGGGAACCAATCACCATATTGATGCTTTTTCACAGCTTTATGAGTATTCCTCAACAATGATCCTCCTGCTTTATAGTATCTTCTTAACTATAACGCATTGTTGGTTTCATTGTATTTATTCATTTCAGACACAGGATTTATACCCTCACACTTTTTTCCAGCCATCACTAAACCTGCAAGATATGTGGCCAATGGAAATCCTATGATGGCTTGAAAGAGAGCAGATGTCCAGGAACAGGCCTGACTCCTTTTACCAGTGGGAAGGGGTCACCTTCTCACTGCTTTTACATGCAGTGTTATATACATTCAACTCCCACTATACTGGTCACCTTCGGGACCACAATTTTGTTTCGGCAATAGAGCAAGTTCATAGTAGCAGGAGTTATTAACAGTAGTTTTTTTTTGTGGGGACTTTAACTCCTGTCCGTAATAACGAGGTCTCGTAATATTGAGGTGACTGCAAGGCGGGAGTTGACTGTAGATGTACTGTAAAACTTTTTAATAGATAAAACTTAATATTTGTTCAAAGATTCTTTCACAGATCCTTTACAATTTGATTTACAATGTAATGCCTATTTTTCCAACTTCATTCAACCACAAAAATAATTTCATGCAGAAGATTGAAGCGAGAAAAAATAATATTATGCATGCACATACCCCCCCCCCCCCCAAAAAAAAAAAAATTCATTGTGAATTAAGGAGGTTGAAAAAAAAATTCATGCCCATACCACATCACCCCAACCCCCACCCCACCCCTCAGAAGTAAAATGGTTGGTCCCCAAGATCCAGTGTTTCCATTTATGTTTCTAAGACATTCAGAAATTAAACTTTTGAAATTTCCTTAATTTTTAGATGCGTTTTAACTTACCTTTGTTATAACATTTTGCTAACTTTTTTAGAATTTTAACTATTTCATTAATTCCTTTTTTCACTGTTTTTCAGGGGTAAACAACAAGCCTTTTTGCACAGCAATAAAATGTTACAGTATTGCTATAGCATAACAAAACAAAAAAAAAACAAACAACAAACAACAATCAAGCATGACAATTTTTCTCACATATACAAACTTCTATTTTCTTTTTCCATTATTTTTCTTTCCTTTTTTTCTTCTTTTTTCTTTTTTCATTTTTTTCTTTTTCATTTTTTCTTTTTTCATTCTTTTTTCTTTTCTTTTTTTCTTCTTTTCTTTTTTCATTTTTTCTTTTTCATTTTTTTCTTTTGCATTCTTTTTTCTTTTCTTTTTTTTCTCTTTTTTCCTTCTTTTGTATGTTCTTTTTTTTCATTTTTTCTTTTCTTTTTCTCTTTCTTTTTTTTCATTTTCTTTTTTCTTTTTTATTTCATTTTTTCTTTTTCTTTTCCATTTTTTTTACATATCTCATTCCACAAAATATCACATTTCTAATTATTATATTTTATCATTACAAGTTGCCAAAAAAATACCATCTTCTCTTAAGAATCAGCTGCAAGGTTCAAAAAGCTCACTTGTAAAGCAAACTATGGCGCATCCGAACGCTCAGAACAATGAATGCAATGGTGATTTCAGACTTAGTTAGCAAACAAGATGTTCCTTTTCTGCTCAACTTTGCAATGTTTTGGTGTGATGCTCCAATACTGCTTAGCAACCCTCCAAGTTTATTTTTTTCCTTGGTGGCCATTTGGCCACCGACTGCTCAAGTTTGGTCACCAGTGAAAACTTTTAGTTGCTAAATTAAGCTCTGCTTTCAATCATTCTTCTCAATTTTAGTCACCAGGCTGGCGACTTGGGTTCCAATTAAGTCGCCAGGTCCAAAATTTAGTCGCCATGGCAACTAAAATGGTCTTAACTTGGAGGCTTGCTTAGCAGTTTGTTCAGCAACTTGCAAATTTAATTTATATTTGCTTGAGAAAATTGCTAAGTTTCATTTGAATTTTGACACGTTTCAGTCTGATTGCAATTATTTTTATAAGTCAAGAGAAGAGAAACCAAATGCAACTGTCTAGCAGTACACTCTCAACACGTTTCTCTGGGGAAAATTGCTCCCTTCAGTTTCACATGTTTACTCTTCTTTTCATCCGGTTCTCAAACTGGTTCATTGTTTTCTCTCAACTTATAATTAGCCATGAAATCCCCATCGCATTCTAAGTATGCCTTTCTCAGAGTTCGGGCTCGCAAAATTTTACAACACTTGCAAATCAAAAGATACAGCGATACTACACGCTGCAATGTCCAATAAGATATGGACTATGTGAATTGCAGGCTCTTAGATGGTAACAAGTCTACAACATTAATTACTAACAGTAAATTAATAATGTACAAAGAGATTGAGTTTTCAGTCACTTCAATGGTCTCCTCAATTATATTATGAAGCTTTTAGTCAAAGATGCACATGTGCTTTCAGCATTAATCTCACTTTCTGTCTCTTCAGTGAAGGGTTCAGTCAAAACAGCTGAAGCATTCCTCAAAGGGGTAATGAATTAATTAATGGAAATTTGATTTTATTCTTGCTTCAATATTCCATTCTTGAAGTAAATATTTCAATGTTCAAATGGTGATTTCATTCAATATTGATTGGATTGTTGTCTGGCTTCACAAAACAGGCACATGGGAATTTGGCCAAAATTTGCATAATTTCAACTGCATCTGGTCAACCGTCAAATGTCACACACAGTGTTTTATCATTTTGTTTTCCACTTGCTTTTTTGAACCCTCTCATAATACGAAAAGAGAGGCAAGAGATTTTAGCGCAGTAAAAAGGCACAAAAATACTGCTGGGGGAAGACAAAGTGGGAAAAATGTTGTTTACCCCGTTTTTATTTTTATGCAAATTAGGGATGTTTTGTTGTGCAAAACCAGGTATTATGAAATCAACATTTTGGTTTGAATCGAGTCACCGTTTGAACATTAAAATATTCACTTCAAGAATGGAATATTGAAACAAAGAATGAAATCAAATTTCCATTAATTTAATAAATTCATTAATTCACACCTGATACAGCAGGAATGCTTGAGCTGTTTTGACTGTAGAAGGTTAATGTGAAAACACCTTGCATTTTTTGTCACAGTTGTTCCATTGCATTGTAGTTAAATAATATCCATCCAAGGCAATGGTTGAGTTGTATGGTTGCTCTGTTAAATAAAGGCTGATCTGCAAAGTACCTGGCTTTTCCTGCTGCTAATCTGCTACCAACAACAATAACAACAACAATAACAACAACAATTTTGTCACAAAACCTGACAAAAGATGCCCCAACAATGAAATAATTCAACGATGAATCATGGAGTTATAAAGCCAACTGTTCAAAAACTGTATTTACTTGATTAAGTGCCGCTTTATGAGAGCAAAAATATTAAAAAGCGTTATTACCCTCAAATAAGCCTTGCATTCATTTACAACAATGTGGCACTTAATCGAAGCAACATCAGACTGAACTGTCTGAGGAGTCAGACTAAAAAAGCAAGTAAGGTAAAACTCAACCTAAACCAGCCTAAGAAATTTATTCCCCTGGATTGCAATATTTTTCAGTTTGAAGTGGCTTTTTCATTACTCTCTCTCTCTCTCTCTCTCTCTCTCTCTCTCGTTCTCTCGTTCTCTCTCTCGTACTCATTCAACTAATGTTATGACTTTCTGAAGAGCACTGCCCTCAGAAACACTAAAAAATCTAAAGAGCTTCCCAGCACTCAATCAAGTAACTACAGCATTCATGATTTGCACTGCAGAAATATACCCATTATTTTGTCAAATATACTATAAATAAATAAAATTGGCACAACCTTCTCATACTATTCATTGATAGGTAGCCATGATGCTTTGTAAGTATTCAAATTGCACTTTAAGGCTTGTGCAATTTTGAGAACTTTCAAAACAACACCTGTCCTTATTTTGGTACTCATGAATTGTACTCAAGGTTGTGCAATTTAATCTTATACCAGGGTCATTCCACAGTATTCCGTCTGTTGTGAAGTCTTCATCCAGAGACTTTTGTTATTATAATCCAGAAATGCAGATGCAGACTGCTGTTGTGTGGTAGATATCCTTTAGAGCTATGCCAGTGCTCGACACTAACTATTTTGAATACTACTGGCAATGGGCTACAGTAAGTTACCATAAATACTATGCTTATCAGTTGAGTATGTAATGAGGGTACCGTTAAAATTTTGCTGTTGTCAGGGGCGACAGAGCTAGTTTCCATTGGAAACATCTTGTGCTATTGACATCATAAGTTCCATGCACGCAAAAGCAGTCAGAAGTACGGAGATTTCACGTGAACAACAGGCTGATGATGTCAATAGCAGGAGATGTTTCCAATGGAAACTAGCTCTGTCGACCCCTGACAACAGCATAGTTTTAATGATAAAACTTGGACTGATAAACGTAGTATGTTTTCTTCCAACTCAGCTCAAACTTTCTTTCCCACTGATCACACTTATTTTTCTCTTCATGCAGTGTGTGGTCCTCTAGTAAACAATGTAAATCTGGGTCAGGATCATCAGGATCATCAGCCATAGAGCTTTTTCATGATTTTATAATTAAATTTAATTATGTTTCTGTGGAATGACCCACTGCTAATTACAAATACAAATACTAGTTTAAAATTAAATTATATTCAGGAAGGAGATATCACAGGGTTGCCACTCATAAGAAACTAAAAATCCCCTGACTTTTCACAGACCTCTAAACACTTTTTTTAACCTACAATAGGCCCATAATGTGTTGTTCCAGAAAATATCCACCCCCTTCCCACAGCAGGTTTTTTGGTTTGAATCCCCCCACCCCTCTGGAAATTCCACTTAAGCCCTATACCTTCCTTTTAAAATTTTGGCCTTGAGACCCCCACTCCCTCGGAACTTCCATTGACCTTCTGTGGGGTAGGTATGGATATTTTCTGGAATTGCACAATAAAAAACACACATAGCGGAAACCACTGAACAAAACTACTGCAGCTTTAAGAATTGGAGGGGCTGCAGTGGCATGATAACATAACTACAGCTGCAATTTTGGAGAATTTGAATAAAGAAATAAACTTTCTACTAGAAAGAGTACTAATATAAATTTAATTTATTAAAAGGCTCTATAACATGACACTATTGGCAAATTGATCTTATACAAGAAGTGCGATAATGTGCTGCTTAGTTAAGCATGCATTTTGAGAGGATCCCAAAATAGACCCATTAAATTCATCTTTTTGTTGTGTCATAAACTGTCCAACGCATTCGACAAGAAACGAAAGTTCTTAATAATTAATTAGCGAACATGTAAGGAGAAATTTAATGCTATCGATTAAAAAATAGGACTACATGTGTAATTTTGCGAACACAACTTCAGCAACATCAAATCTACATAAAATGTAAACAAGCATTTGTTTTAAATGCTGCGGTAAGCTAAAACACTGTTTCTAGAAACTTCATCGGAATTCAATACGCATGTTTTGACGCAAGAGATGTCGGTAAATATTTTCCACGCGACCTAAATGCTTATCTTTCAACTCGTAGCTTTTCGCAGATTTAAAATCATTACTGATGTCTGCAATAAAATTGCACGAGATCGTAATATCGAGGAGTACCGATTAAATCTGGTTCGCTAAATCGAATAGTTAATGCAAGCAGGCGTTCAAAGGGGACCGAGAGGGAAAATGAGATGCGCGAACTGCTCGTTGCCACGCTAATAAGAAATCGAATAGTTTAAGAAATCGGTGTAAAATTCATTACAAGTGTTTGATTTAGCGAACAAATCCAAGAGAAACGAGTTTTGATTTGACCTATCGAGGATTTCGAGGAAATTATCGGGATTCCAAGTTGCATTTAGTTTCTAATGAACACGAAATGTTGTTCGTTGGCGGGAAAGTTAATATTTCCGTATTGAACAGATTTAATTTACAAATTCGTAACATCATCGATCAAGGAGCAATTAAATGTGGTAACACAAATATATTACATAGTGGTCTTACCTTCGCGTTGGAAGCAAACTTCCCAAGCTCTCCTGTTTCTTCGTCTTCTTGCTCCTTATAACAAAGACATGATCGAATTAAAAATGGCGCCAAGCATTCGCGAATTCGAAAGAAGAAGCAAAAGGTTTATACGCTACGGTTGTGTAAATTTACACCCCGCAATTCGTCGGCCCGATTTCGCTTGCCTTATTTGAATTGCAAGGATGAAAATCGGCCCGATTTCCAAAATCTGTGGTACTCAAAGAGGTTTTTAAAAATCGGGCGCACTCAGGCCAAATCGGGCCGACAAATCGTATCGTGTAAAACGGCCTTAAAAAACTGTTGTAAGATAAATAGAATGTACTCACGTTCGCGTCAAAAGCAGACTTATAAAGCTCAAAATTGTCCTTTTTCAACGAACTCGTCTTCTTGTTGTGCCCTTGGAAGCCGACGAAATAGAAGAGAACATTCCAACATGGCGCCCGACGATTTATTAGAAAAATCGACCAATCATAACGGCTTCTGTGTGTTACGTCATATTACCCTGTTGATCACAAAGATGAAGTGGACTGGACTGGATTTGTAAAACACGGACTGGTTTCTGTTTGTAAAAGGTGGATTTTACTTTTAATTATTATTGATATCAGACTTCTAGAAACACATGCTCTTGTTCTATTTTCATTTTACTTTTTCTTTCTTTTTAGGGCTTTCTTTTTTAGTTCTACAAATCAGATCAGATGTAAATTTCCTTTAGTTGTAGTTGCTGCCACATGAGAATTCTATACTTTTAAAATAATTGCTGCAACATATTAAGCTTTCAAAGAGGTCTAAATGCCAGCTGAGGTGTCACATGACTTCCTAGTCAGTGACTTTTCTTTACATTTCTTTAAAGTAATTTAATGTATCTTACAATTATTTTACAAGATTAATGTCATTCCACCTTTTTTTTGTTTTTTTTTATATACAATATTCAAAATTTCTTTTTACACTTAGAAGCTCGTTTGGCAGCTTAATTCTTGCTGTAAATAATTTCTAAGTTGAGTATTGCGTTTATTTCAAAGCATAAAACTGAGTTTGTTTGCATCACAAACTTAAAACAGACAAACTGTCTCTACTTCCTGCATTGTCTTCTGTCCTCCATATAAAAAGCAGCGTGGCGAACCAAAAAGGAACAAAGATGGATAAGATTGGGAAAGATTGACACAGATAACGAATAACGAACTTAAACAATGAACGCAACGCCATTCAAGACGTACCTTCAAAAGTGAAGAAACCTCAAAATAACAGTTTAGTAAGACAGAACAACACCAAAGGAGTATTGATAAACAAAAAGCAACAAGGATAGTCAAGATTGGGCAAGATTGAGATGGATTACAAACGACAAACTTCAAACGTTTAGATTCATGTTGTTGTTTTTTTACCTCCTGATGCCACCCGTGACCGAACGTAACCTTAAATTGTTTAGAACTTGACAAATGATATCAGACATCAATCATAATTTCCAAAAGGTTTTAAGGAAAGGGCAGACAACTGGCAGGTGTTTAAACTGGCTTTAAAACCTGGATTAACTTCCATATGTCATAAAACTGTTTCCGTCGTCAGAAGATGCATTACAGTATTAATAGACTCAACAATCAATAAAGGGATCACAATTTACCATTTCAGTTTGCATTTAAAGGACATAACCACAAATTTGTTGTCATTAGAAATGTTTTCAAGGAAAGTTAATTGTTCTTTATATTCTGTAATGATTACTTTTAAGTCATTCTAATGAAACAAAATCAAATTTTAAACTGACCCAGCACGAAAACAAAAACACGAAAAGAAGACTGAGAGAGCATTCAGTCCAAGCAGTCGTTTGACTGACGAAAAATGATTTCTTTGTCAATACAACTCTTCTTCATCTGTTTTCATACCCAATCCTCAGCAACTTTCAGCGATTTTACCTTAAACGACAGATTCCTCCCAAACAAAAACTTCGAAACCTTTTCATCCAGCGACTGGATGCAGTGTCTGATAACTTGTCATGCAAAAGCCAGTTGTATTTCCTACAACTATGAAGCTGCTAAAGCTAAATCGTGTTATTTAAACGAGTGTGGATTTCGGGATCGTTGTGAAGCTCACAGAAACTTAGTTGTATCATCTGGAGCCATATTCCATCAGCTAAAACAGGTACTTAACTCATTTCTACTTGTTTGACTTGCGGAAAACGTACTGTTTCCTTTGTGTGACAAATTTGTATCTGCTTTTGTCATTTTATTTTACCCGTCGAAGACTGTAGATCAGACAGTCGAAAGCTTGTAATTTTATAATTGTTTAGCCAGAGAAAGTTTTTCAAATCTTCATTATATTGTGCCGTACATGCTGACTGCGACACCTCCATTTTCTTAACACCATTTAACCTGTATTCTCACAGTTAGATGTGCGTTTGCACAAACATTATTTTTTTGCTAAGCTCAGATTAGCCTCCTGCAGTTTTTCGAGTTTAGTTGAAGTTTTCGGCTGTTTTATAAAGACACCAGTTTTTCGGTAAAGATGATGGGCCATTTTTTCATCCTTCATCCGGTCTAAATTTGGCTTTCAATTCAACTGACAGGAAAAAAATTAGAATTTTTAAACCACTACCAAAACCTTGAGTGCAAAGCTTTCAGGCAAAACTTGGATTTATGCCCAGCTTATGCAAATAAATATAATCATTTATGATAATAGTGTCCCATTTTCGTTATACTTTTTATTGTAATTAAGAAACATTACACATCAATAACAAAGAACTTATGAGTAAGATGGCTGTCGTTAATTTTCGAGGTATTTTTACCTTAACAAACAATATTGCACTGCATGTTTCATTCTCAACTCCACTAAAACCAGAAGTCAACTATTAATAAAACATACCAAAAATTATTCTTTGTTAGCAAGCTCCTTCATTTTCTTTATATACATGGAACAATGTGTATAGTGAACAAGACGTAATTAAGGATTTAGCTGGATTTTGTTAATCTTCATTAAATGGGGAGACGTCATTTAAAATTCACAATTCTACTTGCAGCCAACGAATGAGACGTTATGTAGCCTCCCAATATTTAAGGATGAACATTCCAGTTCCACAGACAACAGTTCAGGTAAAACCAATAAACATATTTTATTAGAGCACTTTTCCAATATATTTTGTTGTCAGATTAAAACTTAAGTCATTAGAAGGCCATACCGCGTATAAATACCGCATCTAAACCAATTAATCACAGCTCGAAGTAAGATAGCAAGAGTGGAAAAGTCGTGTTATTATGGGCTATACAAGAGTGACTGGGTCTGAATGGTTCAATAAAAAAGTGAAAACCGATTAAGGCAACTCTCCCCGCGTTTGCCACCAGGTTATAATGTTAAAGCTAGATTAACCTTTTATATTATCAGTCATGTGTCATAAAGTTGTTTATATCGTCAGAAAATTCACTTTCGGTGCTAGATGAAGTCAACAGTCAATTTAAAAGGAACCATCATTTACTCATCTAGTTTGTACTTTTAAAGGGTCGGGTATTATGACAAACTTATTTAATTAATTGAAGACTCTTTCAAGGAAAAATGACTGCACCTTACAAATTGTAATGGTCTCGGTTCCAACTCTAGCTGGGGACGCTCTTTGTTTGTTTAAGTAAGACATTTCAATCTCGTCCAGTGCCCTTTTAAAAACTCATTAAGTATGTCTTTATTTCTATATTTTATAGAAGAAGACGCATGCCCAGTGACTGTGATAGAACCAGCAAGGTGTCCGTATGACAAGAATGTTTCCCACGGTAAGATCGTATCTCCCAAACCAGCAGTATTTCTCTTGTACCGGTTTTGATGCGAAGCATCATGCCCTAAGCTTTACAGCCCTTGTTACTGAATCAGAAACAGCATGCTAGATCACGAGCACCACTAATGTCCTCACATGTCATACATCTAAGAAAACCGGGATAATTTCCAGAGTTGTTTGGACCACACTGACCCAATGGGGAACTAAAATTTGATTTGTAGGAGGCGGCGTGGCCTAGTGGTTAGGGTGCTGAACTTGTAATCCGGAGGTCCCGGGTTTAAATTCTCTTCCCTGCCACTAGATGGATTTGTGTTTGGTGGTTCCGAATTCAACTCCTCCACGCTTTGTAAATAGCCAACTGGTCAGCCTCCTGCCAGTTGGGATTTTTAACAAGTTTCTGTTTCATTTACAATATTTGCTTATTTGTTTACATTGGCCCTGAAAAGCCCCATCGGGGAGTGGTCAGTTAAGATATTTAACCATTTAACCATTTAATTCAGAGATGGCAAAGCCTTTTACCGTAATTTTGTTTCTTGTATTACACTATTGATGGTAACAAACTGAAATTCTTTCCTTACAGAAGATCCTCTGTATAACGTGACCGTTTGCGGCAGAAAGCGTTACTTCCTGTATGCGTGCTCCAACAAGAACCCAATCCAACTGATATCTGTTCGTTATGTGCAGTGCACGTGCGCGTGCAAGGCGTGCGAGACAATGCACGTGCCTGACGCGTGCGTACCACGTGACGTGTTGAACAAAATTTCGGAGGAATGTGAAGGAAAAGCCTGGTGCAGAGTGAGGCGACCACATGTGTTTTGCGACTTTGGATATAAAACGACGATCCGAATAACCTACAGCTGCCATACCCGGAACAATAATTATGAAGAAGATGAAGAAGAAAATGGCAGAACAGGAGGGAGACGTCAGAGACATCGATCATGAAAAAGTAAAATCGATCCCTTAACTTGCCGAATGCTGATAGATCAGAAGTAACTTAATGCTTAATTTATCCTATTCTTTAGAACCCACCTTTTGTAATGAACTCCGGCTGTTATTCTTGCTTTTTTCTTTTCCTCTTCCCTTCACTTCATATTTATTTTTCCTTTCTTTCCCCTTCTTGCAACAGGAGAAAAATTGTCTATAAAAGATCTAAAATGATGTAAATGTGTTTTGGCTTTTGACTTTTCGAAGTCATGTTCGCGATAGTTTTCCTTTAATTTATGTTCTCAATTAATCTATCACTTTTAATCATCATTCTCCGCAAACGTATTAATAATTCATGTTGATATTAGTGTACTAGAATGTTCCATTCTGCTCGGCTGAATGAGTTTAGAAACCGAATGAAAAACAAGTTGAAAACCACACGTGTTTGGAACGATTTTAAACTCAGGTGTACAATGAAAACCAACGCAACAACAACGTTAACAAAATAGCTTTTAACAACAATTCTTGCAAGCCTTGCAGACAAAGAATTGAGAAACATCGTTTACTTACGAAGATCATAATCGTTGAACAAGCCACGTGGTTCCAACGTTGGCACTTTCAACGTCCGCACTCCTTGCCATTCCAAAAAATTGTAGCCACCCATTTGTTTTCCACTTGTTTTCTGGTTTGGCCATTCCGATGCAAAGCTTTTATTCTTGGTTTGTCTTTGCTGGTCTGAATCTTTCGCCATGGCGAAGCAAAGAACAACGCAACGTGTTCGCTTCAATCAAACGGCCATGAAGCGAACGATAGACAATCAAAAATGATTACAGACAATTGCGAAAACCTAACAAGTTGGTATCAAATCGCCGTGACAAAGCCAGCAATTGGATAAACTAGCAAGTAGGTGACATGATCGAGTTCCAAACAAATATAACAAACACCGCTAATTAGATTGAAAATTTCGACTGAATTGCATTTATTAGAGAAGTAATTAATTTTGTGTTTAATTTTTTTTCTCGTGTTTGGAAATCCAATGAAGCACTTGCCTTAAAGTAATATATCAAACATGAAAGACAATGTTTCATCCAAACACCGAGAAGAGAGTTAAACATACGAAAATACGACGCCCAGCAGAGTATTTTTGACGAAATTCGAGGTGTTAAATATATCAAACACGAGAGACAGTGTTTCATCAGGATTTCCAAACACCAAGATCGAAGGGACTTGAACATGCGAAAATACAACACCTAGCGGAAATTGGAGTGTTTGACATATCTTGTCAATCGAAACAAAAACTAAGGAGTAAACGGAGAAATAAAATCGTAAAAATCTATGCTAATTAAGTCCGGGCATCCAAACCTCCTTCACGGTGATGATTTTCTTTGGGAAATATTTAACAATCATCCTGCTAAATCTACTTGATATCAGACTTCTAGAAACACATGTTTTTGTCTCATTCTTTTATTTCATGTTTTTTTTTTCATTTTGGACTTGAGTTTTACAAACCAGACAAGTCAGACAAGTTTCACAGTAGCTAATTAGTTTTAAAATTATTAATTTTGTGTTTCTTAAGTTGTAGCTGTTATTAAAGTTTTATATATTTTAAAATAAATTCTGTAACATATTCAGGAGATTAAGAGTTCTAAATGTTGAGGAGTCACGTAACGTTAAAGTCGGTAACTTTTCTTTACATTTTTTAAAAATAATTTCCTTTATCTTACATTTATTTTACAGATAACTTAAATATACAATATCCAGATTTCTGTTTGCATACAGAAGCTCGTTTGGCAGCTTAATTTCTGCTGTAAATATTTTCCAAGTTGATTTTTGCGTTTGTTTCAAAATGTAGAACTGAGTTTGATTTGTGTTTAACGTGAGAGAATTTGTACCTGGACTACCTATAAAATAACTGGCAATGTCAACTTAGAAATAGCGTAATGGCTTATAGTTCTAATCTGTGCTTTTTTATGTAGCTCAGCTACATTCATGTAATTAAAAGATCTATAGAATTACTCTAAGCAGTATCTTCTTTAACTAATAGTTGTAGTACGAAGTTTGAAAAGAAAAAATTTCTATTTTCGATAAATTTAAGCTTATGGTTGAGATCAAACAATATATATAGTCACATATGCAAACAAAGATGTTTCTATTCATGCTGTTTTGCATCGTACAAAACTGAGCAAATTCTTTGTTCAATTTAGTTGCTAAACGATGCAGGAAGCTACTTGATGTATCCATAAAACTGGATAATTTATAATTAATTAACTAACTATTATCGAAGTCTGCGTACATTTATATCATTCCATATATCTTGCCCTCTCGTGTACATTCTTACATCCTCATAAATATATCCAGCTTCCAATTCCAATTTCAGCAATCGCAGTTATTCAGATTTTTTTGTTGTAATCCATCGTCATTTGTTTCAATATTGACAGCACTGACAAAAGTAGCCGTAGCCTACGTGTAGCCATGTCCCTCTTCCCCTCCCCGCTCCCCGAGGAAAAACGGGTAGGAGACCAAGAGATGTAGCTTTCCTGTGGGGGAAGGGAACGGTTGTCAAAACATGCTGCGAGCAGAGGTGTTTTTTTTTCTCTTTCCTCTACCAGCAAGCGTGTTTCGTGCTCACCATGCAAACCAGCTGAGCTTCAGGTTTATATGGGCGTCCATTTTACGTGAAGATTCCTCGTCAGACCTCACTGTCGTTTTTAGTTTTCTCGAAGTCTTTACAGTCGTTCTGTATTACATCCGGAAGATTCGGTTGTGATGCACTTTCACAAGAACACGTCAAACCGGTTTCAGCTGGCTCAGTTTCCGTCTTGCTTTCTTCGGAATTCTTCAAGTAAAGAAACAATATTTCATGAGTTAGATGATTCCTGATGACAAAAAGCTTTCTACGCTCAACTTGGAATAGACTCAAACGTGCGTTTTTGGCAAGCAAACTACTGAAATATGGAGCTCGCATTCAACTACTAATAGAAGCCCTTTTAAGAAAATTGGCCAACCAATTGAGTCAGTATTTAACTTGTTAGCATACCTGCATAAAATATACACAAGTATTGATTGGTATTAGGTGTTAAGTTTTAAATATTATTTTTTTTCGTTTGCGCGCCATTTTACCTGTATTAATCCTGGTTCACAGATTTCCTGCTGATTTTCAATGTCAGTCGAAATCTTGGTTCTTTGTGTTGTTTGCTGGGTCTCGGTTTCCTCGTTATTTTGTACGCAATCATCTTCTGAAAGTCAACAGACATTGTTAACATATTGCAGTCTCTTGATCGATATGGTGTCATTGTCTTGCTCGTGTGATTAATCAATACGAATAAATATGTGAACACTATGGAGTTTTCTTAATGATACAATTCGTTTCGCCAATCACAGCTGAGTATGATATAATTTTTCATAATAGTGAAGTCATCTTACCAATAATTCCATACATCTGACTCATTTCCATTGGTCGGTTTATTCCTTCCCTCAAAGTGACATCTTCTGGGCATGAAGTGATGTAAGTCCTCCTTTGAATTGAGCCGTGAGAGTTCTGAAATAATTATACGTTACAAAACACTGTTAATTTAAACAAATGGTTAAGTGGCAATTGGAATTCACTCCTCGTCTTGTTTCTTCATTTGTGGTGTTTTAAGGACTGAGTTTTGTACGATCCTTGAAATAAATCACCATGCAAAGAGCAACCCGAACAGCTTCAATGTGACTAATAAGAGGATTTCATACTTGCTATCAAGCGGTTTTTACTTGAGTGTCGAAAGTAATTTCAATTCGCTTTGGTCTTGCATTACTACGCTCATAAATTGTTTCAAAAAACTCGCGCCACTTTCTCAACCAATCAGAAGTAAAACCAAAACCAATCTTTGCTCTCTCACACACGTTTTCCCGCGCTTCGTGCCGGCTACATGTATTTGCTTCGTGTTTTGATTGGTTTACTGGATTGCCTGTGTCCTTTGTGATTGGCCAGAGTGATAGCTTTGATTTTGGTTTAACGGCACAATCAAAAATCGCTCTATCAACTTTGTCGTAATCATGTTACTTAGAATCAAAAATTGCCTGTTCAACGCGCTCTTGTTGTTGGTATTTTGAGCAAAAAAGGTTGCTTTCTTATAGATGGACTACCAATACGATATTTTAGCAAACAAAGCATTAAATACCTTAGGGGACTCTACGTTTGACTGTAAAGTGCTCCTTCTAAGTTTTCTCTCCTCCCACGTTCTAGAACGGCTAAATGAGTCGGACTTACTCCACCACGGACGGGCTGTGCCGTAGGCCTTCGAGCGTGTTTGACAGCGGATTATACGTAAATATTCTGCGCGCACCTGCACAAGGAAGAGAAGAGACGAGTAAGATTTCTGAAAATAAGTTTTACTGAAGAGCTTCATCGCTTTTGTCAATCTGTTACTATATTCAGGTAACAGTTCACATTACGTGAAAATCGGTTTTCTGTAATTACGTTACTGGATTACAAGCTGAAGGCCGCCATACAAAACTGTAGGAAGCCTTGTTTTGATGGAATGAAGAATAGCTCGTGAAGCATATATAAATATATGCTCTCATACCTTTTCGTCTCCAACACAATGGAAAAGAAATATCAGCAATCCCTGAGTGTGAAATAAATCAAAGTATCATTTAGTCAGAATACTATGTATTGACTTATAGGTAAATAAAAAGGATAATATTTAATTTATTTTTAACAAAAGTTGATGCGCACCTGAAGCGTGTTAAATATATTAAAGAGGTATGCCATAAATATGGTGTCTTGATTTACTACAAAAACGCCAACAATCCACGTCAGGCCAAGGAGACAAGAGAGTAACGCGCAACCCTTGGCCCAGTATCTGTCACAAAAAGAATAATATTTGTTACTTTGTCTGCATTTCCGTCACTTTTTCTTGATACACAGCACGTTTTGCTGGTGAAGATTCATGTGAAAGTCACAAAGAGTTACATGATTGACAAAAAGAAAAACGATTACGGCAGTTGTTGTTGTTGGGTAATTTTCTGAACGCCGAACGCAGAACGCGAAACAAAACCACCGAAACAAGCAAAATTCATTACCATTATAAGAGCTAACCGTGAACTGGCTAACCTGAGCGATATTCAGGCTAACCGGAGTGTACCTTGCACTCAGGTCAGCCTATATTGAAAGCACTCCAGTTAACCTTAATATTGCTCCGGTTAGCCTAAAAAAGGCCCAGGTTAGCCTGTTTACGGTTAGCTCTCAATAATGGTAATGGGTTTTGCTTGTTTCGATGATTTTGTTTCGCGTTCGGTGTTCTGCCGTCGGCGTTCGGCGTTCTGCGTTCGGTATTCTGCGTTTGGCGTTAGGCAAATTATCCCTGCCGCACTCGATTATCACTTATTAAATTGCATCACTATCTTACCTTATTTTCTCAATGCTCGTGTCGCTATCCTTTATGCTCCCTCGACTTGACATGATCATAAACGTCTTTCCCAGACAAATAATGTTAAACTACAAAGACAATATAGCACGTTATGGCAACCAGATAGGGCTAGCTGGAATGTAAACAAGTATTTGGAGCTTAGTGTGTCCTACGTTGTTCAGTATTGTCTCTGGCTAATGACATGTCTGACTCTTGTGTCTGTAATTCTGTGTTTTGTGTTTGCACAATCACCCGTGTTTAAGAAGCGCTGTATGGAGGAGATATAAATTCAACTTACCAAGCAAACGAGAAGTACTGGTCCTACAAACGCCCAGGTAAAATGTCTCTCAAGGGATAACCAACAACTGCAAGAAAAAGCAAAAAATACGTTGACCTGCTGTGTGCCAGAAGTTTTTCAATCACGGACTAGTTGTTAGCGGTGATGGTTTTTTGTTAGTAACCAAAGTGTCGTTTAACTCTATTTAAATTGAGAAACGTGAAGGTATGCTACGACTTTCCAGCTACACTATTAAAGCCAAACATTGACTTAATTCTCTTTAAAGTAAGTTTATCGATCTCAGATTTCAACAAACGTCCTCACATCCTCAGCTACGAGAGAGATGATCATTTTCGACTGTATATTTAAGAATAACGACTTCGGGTATGGTCATTTAAATGTCACTTACAATTCCTCTGTTCCGTAGCCTTCGTGAAATAACGCAGCAGACCCACCCACGACAATAACTGGGATACCTGTGCAAGTGTAAGAGATACTATGTTAAGGTCAGCAACGAAAGGAACTGAAACTAAGACAGGCATTTTGTAAGAATGTCTACAAAACATCACACGAGCAAAGTAACGGCCATTTGCAGGTAAATAACTAGTGATAGGTAATACGGAAAACTCCAAATCTACTCTGTTTTCAAAATGGCGGCTGCTTTCTCCAAACAACCATCCTCTTGGCTAACAACGTGCATTAAGCCAACTGCGCGTAAAACTTGTAAACTTAAATTAAGTTTATTCAAGGAAAACTTACCCCAACCACACAACATGAACACAGCTCTATCTCTCGCTGGCCGAGTCTTGGAACGGAAGATTTTGACGAGCAAGAGATAGAGCACGATTCCTTCGAGGGCCATCCAACAGAATGACACAAGAAACAAATAGTGTAACGTGATAGCGATTGCTTTACAGATTGTCTGGAAGAAAAAGATATAATTATTAAAATAAAGTACAGTCTACGCTCAAAAAAGTCATAGTTCAGTTAAGAAGTCGAAATTCGATTTTAATATAACGCTACATAATTGCAAACAGATCCGGCAGTGTTCTGGCTAAAGGCCTTGTAAAAGTATTACAAAAACACTTCGCTTTCTGTCCACCGCTATACTAATTTGATGAAACACTTTAAACTGTCACGACTGTATTTTGCCATTTTCTAACACTACAAAGATATAGGCAAGTTTCTGAGACTAGCTCTGCTGACATCTTTCTAATTGGAGCAGTGTGTTTGGTCATAGGAAACCTACTCAGTCTTTCGAAGGATTTCACGCAAGAGTCTCGACTCCCCCCTAAAGATCGTAAACATGTCACGCAACAAAACCAGCGGACAAAAATGGGCCGCACAAGCATTCGCTGTCAATTTTCGCGCGGCCATTTTGTTCGGTTACTTTTTCTCTTTTTACTCAGGATGTCCTCGAAGCTTTAAAACTATCAAGGGCACTGACTATCTGTAATAATGTTCTATTTCTAAACAAGTCTTAGTTTTGATCTTATCGGCCTCTTTTATATTTATACCTGGTTTGCTGTCTTGGTGATGCCAAACAGAAACAAAGTTTCCGCCAAACCCAGGGAAAGCGCTAAATTGGCGTGAACAAAATAACGCTGACGCGTATTTCTAAACCTGAAAAGTAAGACAAAACAATAAACAGTCAGTATTTTTTTTACATATTTTGAAGACAATGTACAGATTAACTCATCGGTTCCAGGGCGTACTCACGCTCAAGAAGACGTCTGAGACTGGAACCGAAAAATCCCATACCGATGACATAGCTCTAAAGAAGTTCGTGCAGCTTCTCTGATTGGCTATTATTTGCTCGCGAAAATTCAAAACCGAGCAACAACCAATCACGGATCTATTACATTTACGTCATCAAAATGGAATTTTCAGGCCTAGTCGTTGAGCACATTGCCAAGAGTGAGGTCCGCTTGGTAATTTAAGGGGCAGTCTCACCAGAATTTAGTGCTACTTGAAAATCCAATGAATATGTTTGAAGTAATTGGAAATCCACTAATATTTGCCTAACCTTGCTAAAGTGCACTGTACTGGTCACGAAAGTTGTTGAAAACTGGTGTGGCTACGGACAGGTAGGAAAGAAGTTATCAAAAACTTGAAAAGGTCGGGCTGACGTTTTCAAGTTTGGCAGTGCTACTTGGAGGAAATGACTAAAAAATCATTGATTAGGGTTTGTTCACATCTTTGAGAGTGAATTTATGCCTTTTTGGCATTTAAATGTTATTTCGTTAATCAGTGAGTGCACATTTAGTTTACCCATGCAAAAACTTAGAAGACCTCTCGTGATACTGGTCCTTTTAAAGGCTTATATCACAGACGTACACCATAATACTTCAGTACAACTGTTTGCTTCATTACTCACCTCAGAAACGTGAAGGTAAGAAATGATATGGACAACGCCACAATCGAAATGGAGATACCAATGTATGAAATGAGACTCAATGCAAACTGATGTTTCTTCTGTTGATGAAACAAGGCATTTACCACAGGGTCAAAAACTGTGTTTGGGCAGGCACTTATAAAGCAGTTTCAAATTAGTCTTTGCTTAAACCTCGCCTTAAGATGCATCTTGGTGTTGGAGTTATGGCTTAAATTCGACTTTGGTTTGAAATTATGTGAACCAGTTTGATTTTTATTTTCCCTTTTTTTAACTTTAATGACGTATGTGAGACAGACGAAAATATAAATCGAACGAGTTTTAAAGCTTTCAACTCAAACATTTAAGCTACAACATCAAAAGCATATGGCAGCTGGAGTTACCTGGATCGAAGGCTCTTCAACAAACAACTAG
The DNA here is from genome assembly GCA_963693305.1 of Meandrina meandrites. NCBI lineage: Eukaryota > Metazoa > Cnidaria > Anthozoa > Scleractinia > Meandrinidae > Meandrina > Meandrina meandrites. The sequence goes on from OY855916.1 coordinate 933,488, forward strand.
AAGCACTTTTAAATGAATAACCTATGTGAAAGTATTCGGAAACTATCCGATTGTTCTACGGAAATTTGACAAATAAAAACGATATTTTCCACCCGAGTTGACCCCTGTGAAGTTTACGGCCGCTGTACGCATGTTCGATCTACGTCATAAAATTGTCAGAACTTACCATTACGTCATTGTCTGGCATGTCTGTTATGCGCATGAGCACAGCAAAGCTTGTTAAGTGGTCACATTCGCACGTGGTATGGCTGGAATTCCTCTTTATCAAATGACAACCAGCTTCTGACCAGAAACCACGAGGACTGCGGAAACAAAAAACTACATTAAAACTACGGTCTGTTCGTCACAGCTTTCTCTTTATCGAACTCTCAACAAGCATTGTTTCAGTCGATCAACCTTCTTCAACACAGCATGCGAAATTAGTACTCTTCTAAAGTGCAGTATTAACATTTTTTTTATTAACATACCCAGACACATTCCAAAATACACAGCTAGCTTCACTTTTGTCGCTACCCTGCAAGAAACAGAACGTTGAAACAGAAAAGTGAAGTTATACGCTGCAAATATTTCTACAGCAAAGAAATGTAAGGTTTAGGGAGAGAGTAATTTTGTGGCAAAGTAATATTTTACCAACCTGAGTGTTTTTAAGAGTTAATATGACAGGTTCCTCAAAACGGTTGATTTTCATTGGGTGCAATGAAACTGACGTTATTTCAGACTCGATTCTACCCAAATCACATCCTTCTTCAGTAGGCTCTAAGGATCTGAATAGACAATGTATAATTACGTTTGATGATAATTACCAAGAATAAACAATGCCAGCTGACTGGCTCAGAATAATGGGGAACTCTGTATAATTGTACCTCTTAAAAAAGTTTTCCAAGTACTAGGTCGCAAATAACACGCAGCTCGTTATCAAGAAATGATTCAGTTTTCTCTTATACTTGGTTCTTGACCTGTCACCAACACGCGTCCAAAAGACTCTACATTGGTAAAAAGAATCCCCCCCCCCCCCAAATTCTAGTGCAATTTGGAACTTTTTTTTAAGTTCCATCCAGATTCCCGTCATGTTCATACGAGAGCCCTCCCAGGGGATGGTTCATGGTTCATGGACGAACAGAAACTTACTTTTCGTCCGCGTTTGGCTGCATCAAGGCTTGGAGATTACGAAAGGACACAAATGTTATATACTGAGTCTTGCCTGAAGATAAAAGAAAGAGCAAAGATTGAATAATTGACTCACAGTGTGTTTATGGCCTTGACAATTTTAGTTTACTGAGTAGTTCATGCTACTGAATACACTGTAACTTTTCCAGAAAAAGGTATGTTCGGTGAGGCATTGATGCAACGATTTTTACTTTAGTGTCAAAGGTAAGTCTCGTTTGCTTTGGGGTATTGCGCCACTCTCTCGTCCAATCAGAAGTAAAACCAAAACCAATCGCGATTTCCTCGCGCACGTTTTCCCGCGCTTTGTGTCGGCTACATCTGCTTCGAATTTTGATTGGTCCACTGAATTGCCTGTGTCCTTTGTAATTGGCCAGAATGATAACTTTTGGTTTTGGTTTTACGACACTCAATCAAAACTCGTTCAAATGTGTAAGATAAAAAGATTAGGTTTATCTAGGTACGATTGACAGTGCTGTGACGTACTTCCGTCCATTGTCTAGTGGCAGTTTTATCCCGCCGTGTTGCGAAACATTCAGTCCTTGCCACACGCGTTTTACTAGCTCGCTCGATTTCAGCAAAAATCGCTCAAATGTAGAAATGAATATTCTTACTTGACGGATGCAATCATCACCTTGTAGGAAACCCAACAATGAACTGACTTTGTAGAAGGGCACTCGACAAATGACAAGAACACATTACGAACGGAGGGTGACTAACGATGGCGAGGATAGAAATAGATTGCAAACTGGATAAACGAGAGGCTGCCAAAATCACACTGTCTACTCTTAAAGTGTAAGCATGCCTTACTTGGGTCACTTGCATTCTTTTGCAGCATAAGCACGGAGCCTGGTAACAAGACATTGCTAGACGTTTCATTGCGCATGTTCCTTGTGACGTCTTGCATGGTCTTGGTATTCCTGGGTGCGGGTGGCAACCGCTGGGCAGATGGATCGACGTCTTCTATGGCCTTAGCACTCAACACTTAAAAGAAATGATCAGACAAACGTAAGAATGAGCCATACGCAAAAAAGGGTAGTGTACAGAGAATTATCTTTCATTGCATACTGTAAGACGTAAATACCACTAGGACCCGAGGTTCAGAAAAGGTTTGCAGCTAGGAAATGCTTTGAAGAACTTCCGAAACCTATCGAGCACCACTCGAAGAGTTTCCGAATCTTATCGAGCACTTCCCCGAAGAATTTCGGATACTTTCCGGGCACGACACGAACAGTTTCCGATGATTACCGATGATCAGCCGGAGAGTCTGCAATACTAATCGAGTACTATCCGAAGAGTTTTGTAGTCAGTATGGGACTTACCGACATTCGGCGCTTCAGAGACAGTAGCATCTCTCGTGAGTGTTGTTTTGGCTAAATGCAAAGCAACGGTATCCACTCCTTTTAGAAGTTTACTGGCTTCGGCCGCCATAGATTCCTGAAAGACAGAGTTATTAGGTACTTGTAATCATTAATAGTGATCGGGTAAAGTAACGAAAATCCAGTAAAGAGTGTAATGCACAGCAGAAGCTGGCCTATAATCCTCGCCGTCAATAAGCTGAAGGTGCCAATTATAGCTTAATGTTTTGCCTCACTATATTTAATTCGCACCTTTGGCATAAACTTCCACGATTCAAGAGCTTTGCTCTCCACGATGTTGCTGGAAGATTTCACCATGGCCTAGAAAAAAAAAGCAGCATCCAAAAATAAATAAAATTAATTGATAAAATACGTTACTTTCTTCTTTCTTTAACGATAACGAAACATCATGGACACAGGAAAGGGCAAATAGACTTAGGAAAGACAAACCTGGGTGATTTCACGAACTTTTTCGGCTCTCTCCGTAGCGTCAGGGTATTCTTGTTGAATTTTTTCGAGACTTTTCTCAGAAATCTTCACTATGACGTCAACAGCTAATTTTAGGTCGCCAGTTTGCAGTGGAGCTTGCGCATGCGAGGAGACGGCGGTGACGTTGACAAGTTGCAGAGCGATTTCAGTGACGTCAGCATCAGGGTCATCCAACTGTAATCGATGGAATGAAAATACACTTTAACTTAAAAAATGTTTCCACTTTCTAAATGTGGTTGGAGACTGTTAAGGCAAAGCAAACCAGCTGCGTTCCAGCAAAGTAAAGGAACCTTATTAATTTGTCCACAAAATTTGTGGACAAATTAATAAGATTCCTTTACTTTGCTGGAACGCAGCTGGTTAAATTTAATTTAATTTAACGCATAAAACTTCACAATACCTGTTGTACGATATCCGTCATTTTTTCCGAGACACATTCACTGAGATCGGGAATTCCCCACTTTGCACCGCCATCAGAAACTTTCAAGCACTGTCTTTTGGCGATGCCTGTCAAATGGATAAGATTTGTGAGTGTTAAGTTATGAAATTGCCATTTTTAACCTGTCGCTTACTTGACGTAGGTTCATGTCATGGAAAAAAGCCATCACCTCTAGCTTTTGATTTTTAATGTTCAGGCGTTTATATGACTACTATTTCAAGTAACGCAAATGCAAGTAAATCAGTCTCGTCCGCCATCTTGAAAAAAAATAGGCTATAATATCTTAAAGCTTCTGTGCTTGTTTTTCACGTGGAAATTTTGTTTGAGGATGGGCGTGGTCGACAGACAGGTCAACCAGGTTTACCTATATCGGAAACCGGGGTAGATTTCAAACACAGAACCGGATTTCTTGAATATGAATCCGTGATTCGCTTAAGGGAACACACAACAAACTCTTTTGTACGATTTGGGCATCCAACGAGGACGAATGCCAAAAACTATAATGTTAAAATTTCTATCCAATGGTAAACTGCTTAACAGGTTTCATAGATGACTTATTCTAGGATCTAATAAATTTCACCTCTTGTTCCACCGGGACAGGGTGATAACGCTGTTTTCCCTTGTGATGTCATGGACCACGTGATGTTTGCGTAGTTGTGGTTGTCACAGTGCGTTTGATTTTCTTTGTCAACTTCTGTTTCTGCAACAAACAAAAAATCGCACAAATTTATAAAGCAGGTTTTAGTCAAGTTATGATGTTTCATATACGTGAAAGGGTGGAAGAACCATTCCAGGTTGAAACTAGCAAATCGCCAAGCGTTGCTTAGGCACTGACACTTTGAAGGTATATCATGGACTCCTTTTTGTGTAAGGTGTTTGCAATATGGCTTGAATAGAATTAGAATCCGTTCTACATTTTTAAGGAGCCCATCGTACCGATAATACAGCATAGTGGAAAAGGTACTTTTTTCTAACCTGCTCGTCTCAATAATGAATATAAAACATTTAATTTGGAATCCCACAAACCTTTGCAGGTCCTGCCGTCACCAGTCCACCCCAGATCACAGCGACATAAGTAGCTTCCTCTAGTATTCACACATTCAGAGTGATGGGGACAAATGCCGGGCATTTCGATACACTCGTCCTTATCTGTAAGAGTAAATGAAAAGGCAAAATATACTGTGAGTCAAACCAACTTGAGTTTGATTTTCATATCTGACTGAATGAAAATCAATTCGACGTTTCTCTAATGAGCAATTCTTGCTTGCATTTTTTCCACTAATGGCAAAAGACTTAGCTTCACCAAAGCATGACAACGCAGACAATGCAATACTTGCTAAGTACTAAGTAATCTTAAGTCTTTCTGTCATCTGCTTAAAAAGTACACTGCTATAGTTTCTTAAGACCCTCAGCCAATTACTTTTTTTACAAAGTAACCTCACGGAATGTTGCGCTGGCCTTGAAGTAGTGGAGGCTCACTTTTAAAAGGAAGTCGGTGGAGTTTGCTTCAAAACAAAACAGCAGCCATTATAATAAAACTCACCTAATGTGTTGAAAACGACCACAGCTGATGCGAGTAAAACGCCGCCAGTCTTTTCCATAGCCTGCACTTTGACTTTATACCTGGTCAGCTGGTCAAGGCCTGAGAGAAGCACTGAGGTATTTGACGTCATCTTGTCAATAATGATATTTCCTCCTTTAAAGGTGACTCGGTAAGTCACTTGAGCTCGAGCCATATTTATGGTATTCCACGAGAGAATGACGAAATTCCAGCCACGGTTTTTAACTACAACTTTCAGGACTCGAGTCTTGTTGCTTGTATGTGCTATCGAAGAAAATCAAGAAAAAGAAAACCGTTACAGTTTAACTATCACTTCCCCAGGGCCAACATTTTACTTAAGTCCTTGATTCCTTGTTTCTGTTTTACTTATTCTTACTTTTTATCTTAGTAAATTACTATTTTAAACAAGTAAATTGTAAGGAGGAATTCTTATATTATTACCTGGCTTAGTTGGTGTTCTTCCCATTCCTGAAACAAAGACCTTCTTTGAAGGATAGGAACCAATATTTCCGGCCTGGAACGTGTGAGGTTGTTTCACCATTACAACACTGACGTACATGAGATTAGGAAATGGCAACTTTCCCTTAAATTCGCACGATGTTTGGTTTGTTTCGCAGAGTAATCGCACATGAACTTTACCCTTGTGTCGCCAGTCCATAAACAACCGATAGATGGGTTGGGCGTCCTGTACGGTCACAGCATCCCACGTCATGCTTACGCCCGGGCCACCTCCACCTATTCGTCTTACTTTCAATGGAACCGACAATTGAGCTGAAAAAGAAAAAAAAAAGAAAAAATCAGGAAAAAAACTGATTACTTTCCAATACACAGTAATTCTCACTCACCGCCTTTCATCATTGTCATATCTCTTAGTAAAAAATCGTGCTTGATCATCGTATGCCTGCTTGTGGGTAAACGTTTATAAATAGTTTCGTTCCTGTGGTATGTAGCAAGTAAGAGTTTTGCTAGTCTCCATGGATGGGATGCCAGGATTACATGTAAATTAAAGTTTTGCTGTTTTCAAGCAGTTTGAGAGAAAATTAATTTTGGATTAGTTTTTTTTCCTGCCTTAAACAATCAGGTCTAGTTTCAATTTTTCTTTCAGAGAGGCTCGAAGAGAGTTCTGGGGAGGGGGTAATCCGCTGAGCGAAGTGAGCGTAGGTTCAAGCGGTTTCCTGCGCCTGCAGTCACCTCACTAAGTGGACTTCCCGGGAGAGGCAGTTTTTCCAGTCTAAAATTAAACAGCACTCACCATCTCTCATTGTCTTGGCTGATAGTTCACAGTAATCATGCTTTCCTAAATGATCTGTGGCTTCAATCCTAAAGGCGTAATATGTTACAACATCGAGATTCTCAATCAGTTTATGAGAGACAGCGCCGACGTGAAGAACGGTGAATTTACCCTTCGAATACAGCGGTCTGTAATGAATCTAAAAAAAGAACAACGATGTAATTAATCAAATGAAAAGAATATCGAAGAATATCTATCAATATTGAGTCGCCACCATCTCCAGAGTTGCCAAGACCACAGCCGTTGACAAAAGTAGTTGAAACGCACGTATCCTGCGAAATCGCGCGAAATGTCTTTGATGGTCGCACCGCGACCAAGTTGTCTAACTGAGGCTACTTTCTGCAAAATTGAGCGCGATTTTTTTAAAATCAACACATGGATAACAAATCAGTTTCAATAATAATGATATTTAGCCTTTCAAAGTAAACCGACCTCTGTTTTCCCCTGCTCTAGACACGTCTGAGGTTTGATCCGAAATATTTCATACTAAAAACGAAATATCGCCCGCTAGAAATCATCAATCCGAAAAACTGGTCTGTATGGAATTTTTTGGATCGCATTTCAGAATTTCTCTAGAGCGCCAAGGAAAAGGCCCGCTCAGTCACAAAGGCTACACTTGATTGCAATAACGATGTCAACGAAAGAAGCAAAGTGAAAAAGGCAAATAGGAATCAATTTGACATTGCAACGATGTGTTTGGGATTCTTCCGAAGGAGCAGACTCAAAACGCCTCAATATACACTTGAATCAATTTATCTTACAACACAATTACCATGTGTACAGATATAAATTCGTGGATCTCCTGTAAATGCTGCCAGCTATGATGATTAAATAATTATTCCTATTTGGGTGTTTCATTTTTTTTCTTTTTAATTAATATGACAATGTTATACTCCCTTACAGAGAAATCTCTTTTCTTCTGAACACCACTGCTTTTGCTAGGCGAATCCCAGGTTAGCAAAACGGCCGTTGAAGAAAACGCAATTGCTGAACAGTTTCGAGGTTTTCCTGAACCTGAAATGTAAAAATCCATGTATTATACATCGTGTTAGTTATATGAAATTTAAAGATTGCAACAAAGAGTTGAGCTGACAGTAGTTAAACAAAGAAACAGTGATTCAATTCTAAAAATTCGCATTACATTCCAGCGTGGCCATTGATTCTGCCGGGCGCTTAGCTTGGACCAATGGGAAAAGAGTTTACATTGGCAGAATCAATCTTATCAAGTCATCCAATGATTGGATCGTTGGATCAATTTCTTTTTCATCAACTTTTCGCTTGCTTTGAAAACACTTTTGATGCGTTTTCCAGCTTTTTATTATTATTTTTTTCACCCAAAACAAGTTTGGGGTCGTGTGATGGTCAGGGCAGAGAAAGTACTATTGTTTTAGCGTAAGCAAGGGTTCAAAAGCGTTAATTACATATTGCGTGCAATGCATTGATAAGTGGCTTAAGCTTAAGTCCTACTTAGAACTGACACGATAATCGCTTTAAAAGTACCTTTCTTTTTCCTTAAATAGGAGACAACATTAAAACTGATCTTATCGGCTTTTTAACAACAACAACCCTTGGTTCTGTCGCTTTATCAAGCCATTTGGTTTAAAGGTGGTTTTTGTTGTAGATCTGTTTGCAGAAAGACCACACTTTTAGCGAAATTTGCTTCGAAACAGCCTCGACCATTTTGAATACGACTTGTGCGCTATAAAAATGACTATTCATTTAATAAAATAGTTCATCTAGAGGATTCTCGTGACAAAGCAGTTAGTGGTTAAGTCGAGTATCTCAAAAATCCACTAAACTGTGACGTGTTATTTCAATTTAAAGCTATTTTAAACTCAAGTATAATTTAACCAATGGAGTGCGTTAGATGGTTCAATTTTTGAAACCCGCCGAACGCTTTTTTGTCGATTTTGAGGACCCCTTTCATTTTTGTCAAACTCACACAAAGCCCTTAAATTTACCGGCGTCTAAGTTCACCTTCAGTGTTGGGTATAAACATATATCATTTACCCAACAATGGATAACATAATCCGGCTTTAATTGTAGCATAGTCTCCGGCGTAGATTTTGTACGACATACTTGTAATTTTTAGCTGAGCCTTTAAGACTATTTGGAGGGATGTCCTGCCGCAAAGGATTAGCAAGGAATCGAATAATTTACTTTGAAAATTCTGGCGAGTTCATTTCGCCCACTCATCTAATGCCTTCAAAACAATATGTCTTGTTATATAGTTCAGTGAATTTAATCATTTGTTTAACAGCGATCTATATACCCGGCACAAATAATTAAATCCAAACAAACGCGCTTTAGAAATCACCAGAATATATTATTTTTTACATTGGACTTTGTTACTTTTCATTATTGATTAAGCCAATTATTTTTTTGTTCATTCTTCAATACTTTTAATCAATCATTCATTTTCTGCATGTTTACATGTTTGTACTAATTTGCTTAAAGGCATTTTTAGCACGCATCAGCTTTGCCCATCAATTTTAAATCAAAATATAAGGGTGCCGAAGTCGTATCTAGAAGCTCCATTTATGGAAACCCAATATATTATCCCTGAATGTTCCATGCTGCTAAATATTCTTATCGAAATAATTTTGCCGTGTTAAAGCAAAACGTGAAGTACAACATTAATGTGGAAACATTTCGTGCTGGTTCATCTATCAATCATATTCAACGGGCGTTAAAAAAATGCAGCGATCTGAAGTCACGACGAACTAGATAATTGCAGGCCCATTTCTAACTAGTGTGAGCTTGAACGGAGCGCGTAGCATGTTTATGGGCAATTCATGCGGAATTTCACCGTGATATTGCTCTCAAATCGGTAGACAACTGTCTCACGATATATCTTTGAAATCGATATAGCAATTCTCGGTCAAATTTCTGTCATGTCTTAAGAAGAAAAGAAAGTTATAAACAAACGCAGCCACGACCAAAAGCGATTTCTCTCAACACTGTTTTAGGTTTTGTACTCAAACTTGCTTGAGAGTCTCGACTAGTATTAGCAATATAATATATGTGATTAAAATTTTACCATCGGAATAACTAGCAACTTTAAAACTCGTTACTAGTTAAGCATATCTCTAATTTCCAGTATTTTAAACAGTGTTTCGAAACAAATCGTGAGTATGTTATTATATCAAACTTTACAACTTACAGCGAGCTTACAAGTTTGCATCGAAAGCATTGCGAATTGGCTTGTTACAAAATTATCATAATACATAATAGTTTTTTAGTCCAATAATTACCGTTTTGTGTGACTCCTGTAGCCCCGACTGTTCCTCTAAACGTTGTCGTAATAGCAGATATCATCCACAGATAAATACAAGCTTGTAGATTAATTTTTGTAGCCATTTGCACGCTTGTCAATCCAAACCTCAGTTAATTTTTTGTTGTTTTCTTCAGGTCCACAATTAGTCGGCTCTCTGTCAGACCCGGCGGGCAAATTGACTCGAGTTAAATTGCAATTCCGTGAATAAGAATGTCAAAGATAACTGTTCAAGCAGTTAATGATAAGAAATCTCTTTGTTTTCAAAGCAACATCACTGGCATCCACATGAAAACTGTTTCTTTCTTTCAATGATTAAGACCATCCACAGCGAGCTCAAAGTACTAACACATGGACTAATTGCCTTGTTGATGAGTAAGTTCAAAAATAGGCGAAACGACCCGTAACCGAACAATACCTTTCACTACGTGATTTCAATATCTTAGGCATGTGAACTTCATGTCAGCCGCCGTAGTAATTACCATCAGTTAAGAAAGGTCATTTGAAAGCAGATCATAATGCGTCAACAGCATTAACGTGATCAAAGTTCGGATTCGTGTGTGCGGTTTCCGGCAAGGTTACGCCCATAAAATAAGGACAGACAAAATCCTCTTTCTTCATGTTATGGAATGGTATGCTAAAACAGCCATTGGTTATTTACTTTCTGAAATGATATGTTTTTTATTGTATGAAATACGTCCACTTATTTTAGCGTGGTATTCAAACAGAACATAGGTAAACCTTACAATATGCCGTTGAACAAACTAGATGTTTCTTCAGCCGCTAAAATTGACCGCTATGTAGTCTAAAAGTAATTTAACCGTGAATTTCATTTCCAAAGGCCACTCTCATTCATTCACATGTTCACATACACTTCCTTACAGTACCCTAAGTTTTTAATCCCCGTAACTTAATATATAAGATCATCTTTTGCAAAAAAAAAGCTTTGAAAAAGTTAGGGTTCAATCGTTGTTGGGGACTGAAGAATTACAATAAATATATTGTTTCCACAGTCGTCAATTTGATTTTGAAATGTAGATAAATGAATATTCTGACAGCTCTAAGTAGGTTATTCAAAAGCCCCTTTGTCTCTCTATTTTAAAATAAACCTCAATTGTTTTTCATGTTTGCAAGCTTCGGAAATCATACATATATAAATATGTCCCTTTTTATAGACAAAGCCAAACTTTGAAGAGTGCCTATTTCCGGACATGCTTATTCCCACTCCCGATTGGTGGCTAGATACCGGATTTATATGCACGATCGGGCTATAACTGCGTTGGCGGGCAATTCGGTTAATAAGGCTCTAAATAAATCGCTCTTCAGTAGTTATAAACAGCCTGACGTTTCTGTTGATAGCGTAAAGCGAGTGTAGCCCTTCGAAGCATCTACCTGTCCTCTTACATTTTTCTGCACTACTCGGCAAGACTTATTAAGGCCCGAATAAGGCGGCGATTTTGCATAACACTGAATGCAAATCAAAATTAGCGGAAGTGACGATGACCACTTAAAACTTCACGCAAAATGACATATAAGAAAGTGTACGTGTTGATCAAAGGAAAGCCTATTAAATATTGGTTTGACTTTGTAGAGGAGCACCGGCTCAACAAATGGCTTTACTAATGAGGAAATAAGGATGAATAAAGATGAGAAGGGCAGAGATGGATAACAGCGTGAAATTACTTGACAACGCAAGTCTAACGTTTTCAAGTTTACCTTCAGTGCCCACTACCCCGGAAATTTTGTAGCAATTTTGCTTGAATGTTGCATTCCTTTTTCTATTTAACAGTAAAACTACAAACCGAGTTGACTCCTCGCTCATAGAAAACGAAGGCGAGTTGTCTAATTGTTTTAGTAGAAGCTCTTTGAGGAATTGCAGTCCAACTCCTACAAGTTTATGAACTTAAAAGCCAAAGATCAAGAAAAATTTTCTCTTAAAAAACCGACGCGGGCACGATTGTGTTTTATCAGAGCGAATCAGGGAAAGTAATGGAACTGACCATGAACCAATCAGATTCGCGAATTCTCAATGTTTCTACTAATCCCTTTTTTTTAAATCAATTACCGACAGTTTTGAGATGATACGTTCAGTGGTTTTGGCTTCGAAAAACGAAAAACAGGATGAAATCAAAATTTTGGGGATGTGGGATATATATGCTGCCGATTGTCTAGACAACCCGGCCGTTAGAGACTGAAACGGAATGCAGAGGGCGAAGAGATGTTAAAACTCCCTTTCTTTTCCTCTCGTTTATAAACTGAAAAATCGTAAACGTAGGACGACAATATCCTGCAATAGCGGGATAAAACAAACCTCGCCTTAATCCGCTAAAATCAACACCCACGAAACGAATGCATATGTGAGTGATGTAGATGAGAAAAGGCTGTGTTTGCAGGTGGCAAACATTACTTTTCATTTGAACAGGAGGGTGTGGAACGTGATGTACATCTTGCACGCTACGCTAAATGCCATTTCTTTTACACGGTCGAGAAAACACGATAAGTATAAGGGTCTTTTTAGCAAACTTTGTCGGAAATATTCTAAGAGTTTCCGATTCTATTTATCCAATAGGAAAGCAGCACGAGCTTTCCGAAAGTTTCTGACGTCCGCTTGTCACCATGGTGATATGACGTGGTTACTTATCAACATCCTTTCTTCCTGGTTTTGATATATTTTTTGGTCAGTTTACGTGATGTCGGAAAAAATCCAAATCTGCTACCGTAAACTTCTCATGAAAGTATTTTTTCCTGTCAATAAAAAGAATATTCTAGGGAACTGAGTGATGCTATCTTGATCTTACTAAAATTTTACATGCATCGCTTTGATTCTTTGTTTTGGAGATAAAAAATAATAATCTGCAAAATAATTAATATTGACGGACAGGAATCGTCTTTTTCGAGAATGTCACGAAAATTGTGAATTTGAAATTTATTTACAATTTTCAAAGCAGATACGATAATTTAACACTGCTATTTAGATGATTACAAGGTGAAATTGTGAAAAACGGTTTTAAGACTTTGTGATACATTTACTGGCCACGAGCCATGTTGGTAAAAAGACGAAAACATGACGGGCAGCATGAACTAAATGCTGCTATTTTAAAAAAGAATGAAATTCCTGACGGGCTAAGCTGTTGACACTCTGGAAAATCTCTCTGAAGTTTTGCCTTAATGTATAACTTAATACGATATAAAAACAATCAATCAAAATTACTTGCTATTAGCAACTAATAAATTTGACAAATGGCTATAATCAATGGTGAAATTAAAGCATGTAAAGTTCAAAATCGTTTCAAGGATCGTCTCTTGTCTGGAATTTGCCTGCAGTATAAAATTGTTCGAAATACATGTACACTTCCCTTCCTCCCTCTCCAACGTACGGTGCAATCTCGATTTTATCGAACCTGCAAAGAAAACGAAAATTGGCTCGAGAAATCTAGGAGCTCGCGAGAAACCGAGGGTGAAATTACAGTTACCGTATTTTCTCGATTAGACGACCCCAGCATTTATTTGACTCCTGCAGTTTATTCAAGTCCGGTTTTTGTTCATTACTGTTAACAAAAATGTATCTGGCTAATATACCTACAGCTTATTATACTTTAAATAAATACCTGAGGGGCCTATCGAATGAAGCAAATCTATGGGTTCGAATTTAATATGTGGGGAGGCTGAAACAAGGGCTCATGAAGTGGGGGTTGTACTGTATTCTGTTAGAGAATTCCTCGTCTTACACGAACCTTGTAGAAACAAGTATTCGTGCGAGATTAGACAATTTTGATTGTTTTAATTATGATAATTAAAATTCGATCAAAATTGTTCAGTTTCTCTACTTTCTGGAATAAGCGGTATTTAGCAATCACATTGAGAAATTGAGCACGTATAAGGTCATATAACACATCTCCACATGTATTTTAAATCTCTCTAAAGGATCTAGTCACGTTCTATGGATTAGTTTGTACCTATTTGGAGTTAATTGAATTTCTTAATTGCGAACTCTAAAGTTTATAGACCAAAAATAAACAAAGTATTAATAAATAATCAGATTAATGAATTGGTTTGATCGCTGATCGGACCGCTTGTTGGCCTCGAATATAAAGAAAAATTCGAAAGGCGTCACCAAACGTAAAGTACGCAGACGAAATCAGTAATTCGGCACAATGATTCTGCGAGAAATTAGTGAACTGTAAAGTGGTTATAGAAAATTCAAGAAAATCTTATCTTCAATTGCAATGAATGAATCTTTGCATAGTTTAACAAAAAGAGTAGTTATTTCTGCTATCGAATTTCTTTCAACAGACCACGTTTTCCGAAATAAAATGACCTCGTTTGATTTCATTCGGTCAGATGTGTGTCTGTCCAGTTTTTTCCATTCATTAAGTTTCAGTCACGACTTCTACAAAAGTATTTAGTTTCTGTGGTTTGATCATTAGGTTTTAAGTAATTAATTTTAGGTTTCATCGCCTCAAGCACCGCCTGACCTGTGTAAAGAGGGACTTTCCTCTGTGGAAAACATTGCTGGAATATCGCCATCCAATGCACTGCGCTGACAATATGCCAACCGAGAAAGTTCTTTTGAATAACCTGGCCAGTCTTTCAATGTGACCGTGAACAGCGTGTCTTGCCCCAAAACACATTCAACAGAACACAAGGGTGTTGCCTAAAGTTTAGTTCAGGTTTGAATTCAAACCCTGACGTCCGACGATTTAACCATTCGACCACCCCCTCTCCCTTCGTGAACAATTGCCTCGCAATTTTAACTAATCTCGTGAAAACGTTTCACAGCACTGTAATTTGAAATGCCTAACTACATAGATTATAGCAGAGTTTCAGCCATATTTCGACTTTTAGCAGTGATTTTGTGGTTCATAGGAAAAGGTTGTGTTTATTCGAGGGAGAGGGCATTTTCCAAATTTACCCCTCAAAGGAGAGTATAATCGAAGATGGACACTCCTTCCAGAAAATACTGTGTCTATTTTGAGCCTATCGGTCACATGCTCGCTGAGGGTTATCGCGCGAAATGTTCCACCACAGTCAAAAAAGGTGAATTAGAGAGGCGCCAAAAAGCCGAGTGGTGAATATTTGAAGTAGAATGGCAAAAATTTTAAACCAAGGAAAGAAGTCTCTGCAAAATGCGTTAAATTGAATTCAGTTTCGTCAAAAATGAATGTAAATTTGTTTTCTACTGAACACGATCGTTGATATAGAGGGATTATATCAAAAGCAGTCCCAAACCACCCATCGATAAACATGGTTAATTCCCAGGTAACTTGTTTTCGAAATTCAGCTTACAAAACTCTTTGTTTTTGCATTCCTGCACGGTTTTAACGCGCTTGCAGTTAATGTTACACTGCTTTTAATTGAATTAAAAATAATCTGTGTCGAGACCTGGATACGTATATCGCATCAGCTTCTTTTTGACGTAAGTATGACTCAGCCATCCAGACCAAAAATACGGGATAGTACGAGAAAAGCCCAAGAGGGTGGTGGTGGTGGTGGTGGTGCTCTCCTCTCACCACTCTTGTGCCCAAGCATTATTACGGCAATTTGCTTCGTCCCCAGGGTCTTCGGGGAAGAAAGAGGAGAAAAGCCTCAGTGCACGGAACGTGCGTCTTGTTTAGTTCCTTTAACGTAAAAAATGCGCAAAGCGACGGAGAGTAAGTTTTCCAATCAGCAATTGTCGCAAATCTTGAAACAAATGCTTTTGTTTTATTCCAGCTCATTTTTGATTGATGGACTGATTGATTGATTTTTGTTTTTTGCCGTGCTTCTACAACTTCTGGAACTAGATTCTGATGGTTTCCATATTTGGTTGAATTGCTTTATTTGTAGTGAATTGATCTACGATCTGTAAGCCAGATCTTTCTCGAAGTATGTCGATAGAGCCAGAGCAACATAGGAACGTAACTAGGAAACTGCCTGTTTGCGCATTACACTTCATACTTGGTCCCTGGCATTTTAATCGGCTTTTACAGTGGTGCCATCAAAAATAGCCGCACAAAACACTATTCACAGTAAATTGGATTTTTCAATTATCTTAATTACATCTGTCCTCGAGCTCTTGTCAAATAAAATTCACTAAATACTAGATCAACGGTTAAAGAGTGTAAATTGACAAGGAATTTTTTTTTAATTTACGGATGCAATTGTACTTCTTTAGCTGAGTGATTAATTCATTATGTAGATGTCTTTTGTAACAGAGAATTAAGCCTTTCATTATGTGGCTGTATCGAATCTGCGAGTATGTCTTTCTAATGGCTTTCCGAATGTTTCAGCCAATCACAGACCCGATAGCCGTGCGTGCAAATTTAGCGGCACGGCATTGGGTTTCAATTTCCCTCGAAATGGAAAAACCAAAGAAAATGCACAAGCGACCTGTTTTTACAACTAAAGGCAAACATTTCATTTGAATATCTTTGTATCTCCTTATTTCCAAATTCTGCCACAGCAACGTCGTCTCCTAATCTGGAAAATAGGGAGCTTAAGCAACGACGACGGCGACGCCGAGGACAACGCCTGGTGAAAAATGAATTTATATTTTATTCTAGAATCTCGCGATTATTCAGATGTATTCAGCGTATCTGTCGGTTTAAGAACTGGCTCAAGCTAAATGTGTAAAGAGAGCGTTCAACTCTAAATAGAAAAATTAAAAATTTGCCGTCGTGGTTCACGTTGTCCAGAATACGCAGAATTGGGTAATTTCACGTTGTGGATTTGCAGAGAACGGCTACGAAATGTACCAAGATTCAAAACGCACGTGCAGAGCTATTGTTCTGCTCATTAAGCCTTTTGTTCGGTGACGTTCTCGTTGCCGTTGCCGTCGTAGTTTGCTTAAGCTCCCTAATATCTGAAATACGACATTATAGCACTTCGTAAGCATTTAATAAGATGAGCTACCCGCAGCAAAGGTTGGGTAAAAAAAAAAAACAAACAAATACAGTTCCAGACAGAAACAAACTCTGTTTAATTCGCGTTTATGTACAGAAGGCAACGATAAACATTCCCCAAATAGCTTCACGTGAAGTGAATCCCATTCGAATTGAAAAGATGAAGAAGTCTGAAAACAAAGAAAAAGGAAAGCAAAGTCAGTGTTTTAATCTTAAACCTCAACATGCCAGCCAGATTTTAAACTTCCTGCACATCCGAGAGGTTCAACAGTCGAAGAGTTATTATACTTAGACAGATAAGGAATTGAGGAATTAGCCATAACTTGGTGGGTTTTTAAGACGAAGACTAATGCGATTAAATGATCTGCGACTTCTGAGAAACGTTAGAGAAGTAATTCAAGCTCCAGGTCACAAAAATTGTAAAAAATAAGCTAGCTGTTTGGTTTATTATCAATGAGGAGTTGGTCAATATACATGTTAAACTCCATTTGAAACTGCACTGAGCTTAAAACTGTTAAAAACATCAAACTGATTTTTGTTGGTTTACCAAACATGTCAGCCAATCAAATAACCAACAAGTGCACGTGTAAATCACGTGACTGGCCACTTTGACGTCTTCATCTGTGTTCCAGACAAAACCAGCACCCGGATGCAAGTTCAAAATCTTATATTGGTGATAATTCTGGATTGAAGTCAATTAAACTTCTGCAAATCCGCCTTCTGACTCTAGCTGGAAGGATCAGGAATATTTCAGTGTTTTTTTTTGCATCCTTCATTATTCATTAGACACATGATGCTTTCGACATTGCTGATCCCAGCAGTATGCAAGGCATGTGTCACGTATGAACCTACTTAATGGCCTAGCTCACCAGGGGTCTCTCGTAGCTTAGTGGTTAAAGCGCCCAACCGGGACCTGAGAGGGTTCGAATCTTGTCGGGGACTCACCTTGTTTCTTTATCCAACATTTCATCTTTAATCAAAACTAATAATATTAGGACGGTCAAAAGTTAGAACTCACCCAAGGAAATCATCCATGTCCATTGTGCGGGCTCGTTTTTTGTCATAACCACTATCTGATAATAGTTTCTGGACTTTTTCTTTGATATCAAATCCCTCGTCTACCATCTGTGACAACAAAATCATAAATCGCATACGTACATACACAAGTATAGAGAGACGCATTGGCCTAATGGTTAGTGTGCTGACTCCGGATCTAGCGATCCAGGTTTGAGCCCTGAGTGGGGTCATTGTGTTGTGTTCTTGGGTAAAACACTTTACTCCCATAGTGCCTCTTTCCACCCAGGTGTAGGAATGGGTAGCACCAAATTCAATGCTGATGGTAACCCTGTTATGTACTAGCATCCCATCCGCAAAGGGGGGAGGGGGGGGGGGGGGGGTGAGTAGAAATGTAGAAATACTCCTAGTCGCTTCATGCTACGGAAACCGGGATAAGCTTCGGCCTGATGAGAAAATGGGCTCGAACGCAGACTTAACTACCTACACACAAGTATACCTATAAAAGGTGGTTTATAAACACGTTTTGGTCCTAGGTCCACTAGCCTGCGTTGTAGACCAGACCGGGTTTAGTTCGTCTGCAACGCTGGCTAAGGTCCACACGTAAACTGAAAACATTTGAAGATGGCATTTCCGTGATAACGGATATTTTCAGAAATGCAATCCTAAGTGGAGGTTTTGACCACGATTAAAAACGCTTTCGTATGGAAAGCGCTTTTATAAAGGGAAATGGGTGTTTTTGAAACGATAAAACGTCATGGTTTTCAGTCGTTTTCAAAGACCTCCGTTTTCGCGTTCCATTACAACCTGCGAGTTCAATCACCAGGCGTGCGTTTCTCAAAAGACCCGAAAACTTTTCGGGTCTTTTGAGAAACGCACACCAGGGGCGCCCAATAATGGATCATTTCGGGGGAATACCATTTTTTTTTGTCTTAACTACATTTTACTTTATTGCGTCACAATATGTGCATCTCAAAAATGGTAAAGTCTGCATACGAGCCTAGTGGCCCCGTTTCCCGGTTTCCGTAGTATGAAGCGACTTGGAGTATTTCTCCTCCCCCCTGGATGGGATGCTAGTCCATCGCAGGGTTACCCCCAAGCAGAAATTTTGCCAGTACCCATTTATACACCACTATAAGAGTTAAGTGTCTTGCCCAAGAACACAACGCAGTGCCCCGGCCAGGGCTCGAACCCGGACCGTTCGATCCGGAGTCCAGCGCATTAACCATTAGGCCACCGCGCCTTTCACCATCTAAAAAATAATTGAACATTATTAAGGCGCATTGTTAGTGAAAAGTGGGAAGGAAGGGCATGGAAGGAAGGAAGGATGAATGGAAAACTAATTACAAAAGCACCAGCGATCGATGTACCGTCAGGACTAAACGAAACCTTTGCAACGCCCAATGATGCTCAATACGAGTTTTTTTCTTCGAGCAAGTCCTTTCGCAATTTTTTTGTTAATATTTACGACCTTCATTTCAGCCGTTGAAATATTCAGGCTAGTCGATGACGCCACGGGAGTGACAAACAATACTGCAAGGCTGATCGTACTACGTGAAAAAAAGTAAACTTAAAACCAAAAGTAAAACCAACACGACTAGAACCGATATAGCAGGATTACAACCGTGGACAGCTGTTTCGTCCTTATTGGGACTCATCGGTGTAGCGAATCTAAATGAAGCCAGCTGAAAAGCCAGCCGTACACAAAATCACTATATCAGTTTACCCGTACACTATATCAAGTTCCGTACTTTGAACTCGCTTGTCACCCGAATCACGCGCTGCCACATCACGAGTTTGGGAGAGAAGTAGACCAAAGTGTCACACGAGACGATGGATGGACACAGCCATTCCAAACATAGACAGTGACCGGCTATCAACAAGAAGCCATTGGTATCATACCTTAGTCTTTTATAACTCAACTACAATAATTTCCCCTAGATTTCCATTTAATAGTGTTAATTCGGCGATGGAGGTTACGAGAAGGAAACAAGACATATTCACGCCACAAGAAACACGCGACAATCCTTTCGACGTTACCGTGGTGGTCAAACATGGCACGGAATTTAAAGCTCACAATAAAGTTCTTTCAGATGCAAGTCCTTTCTTTGAGAAGCTGCTAAACAGTGGCATGATGGAGTCTAAAGAAGGAGTCGCTCGATTGGAAAATCTAACCGAGGCTGGTTTAGGAGCTGTATTGGAGTTTATTTACACCGGCGGTGTCCAGACAATAGATGAAGACATTGCTCCGGATCTCATCGAAATTGCTGACTATTTGTTTATTCTGCCATTAAAAACTATGGCTGGGAGAGTTTTAGCACGGACGTTGAATACTACAAATTGTATTTCAACTTACTATTTTGCGGAAAGATATCAATGCGAAGAGCTAGTTTCTAACGCCAAAAAATTCATTTATGCAAATTTCACCAACGTAGCGAAAGCAGAAGAGTTTTGGAACTTGTCGAGCGAGGAAGTTAACAAGTGGATTTCAAGTGACTTTATAGATGTAAGCGCAGAGGAAGATTTATTTGAGATAATTCTAGCATGGATTGATCACAACAAAAGCGAGAGGAAGAAGTTCTTCGCGGAGTTATTTCGCCAGGTTCGACTAATTTATGTGTCGCGTGATCTATTAAACGATATCGTGACAAACGATCTTGTGAACGATAATGCATGCTGTGTTGAACTTGTGAAGGCCGCTATGGAGACAATTGACTCAAAAAATTCTGGAAATGTCTTGGTTCCGCCTCCCAGAAAGTCACTTGAGACTCCTGTTATAGTAGTATGTATACAGAAAAACGACGAGCAACTCCTGTGTTATGTTCCCCGGACAAACACATGGCACAAGTTGCGTGACACTTCACCGTGGGTGAAGCAAATGGTTTCGTGTCACGGTACATTGTATACTTTCTTTCCAAGCACGACTCAGAAGCGTGACTATAAACTATTACGCTATGAGTCACTTTTTGACCGATGGACGGACGTACCGTACAGAGGAAAAAGAGATTTACAGCAAATTTTTGTCAGTGATAACAATGAAGATGGAATCTACGTTCTGGAATCAGAAAGTGAAATATCCTGCCTAAACTGTGTCTCCTTACATTCTTGCAATGGGCCCGAGCAAGTGTCGGGAATTTTTCCTTGTTGGAAACGACATCTTTCCTATATCACGAGATACAAACCCGAATCGAACTCCTGGGAAGACATATTGTCATTTGATTTTGGTTTAAGGACAGGAATTTGCATTGTCGCAAAAGACAATTTTATTTATTTCATTGGTGGGTGCATTCCGGGAACGAACAAGGTCTTAGCTGATGTTGACAGGTACAATCTCAGCAAAAATAAATGGGATAAACTGGCTAATCTTCACGAAGCGAGACAGAGAGCTTCCGGAACTTCCGCGCACGGGAAAATTTTCATTACTGGTGGAAAGTCGAGTGCCACTGATTCTGTTCGTTATTTAGATGGATATGCTAAAACTTGTGAAGTGTACAACGAAACAACAAATGAATGGCAATTAATAGCAAGACCAAGGAGGTCTTATTTCGGCATAAATATTGACACAACTATTCCCGGCACCATAATGTGTGTCGATGACAAAGTTTATGTAGTGGACTGCTTTTGGAACAGCTGGGGGGGATGGGGAGAAATTGAATGCTATGACCCTGACAAGGATGAAAGAAATGTCATAACTAAAATACCTCTACGAGCTATCCTATCGAAAAGGAGAAGAGAATTTGTTTTGAGATCCTGTCCAATGAGAGTTTTTATAGGAGGTAACCTTCAGTGGACACAGGTCATCACGTGACAGAAATGTCTCGGCCGTTACCATGGACACCGCGTGTGAAGGTATGACAGAAAGTGACTTGTGACTTGCATCGGTTTTGATGGTGAAAAAATGGACATTCCTCTAAAAACTTAGGGATATTAGGGGAAGATGGAATTGCATCACGATTGCCGTTTTACTGGCAGATCACAGTTTAGGATGATGTTTCAAGCTCTCAAAGCTAAACTGTATTAACCCTTTAAGCCCGAATATCAACATACAAATTCTCCTTTCTGATCTCAATACATTTTCTTATACTGTAAGTTGGGTGAATTTGTTAAAAGCAATTTCCCTTTGGTGATCATTTTATTAATTCTCATAACGTTTCCTCTTGATGAAGTATTGATATTGTGACAAGTTTCATGGTGGTCACTCTTGGGACTTAAAGGGTTTTAAAGTTAATAAAACTAGTATAATTATGACAACATAAACTAGTGATAAATCATTAAAATATTCTCGTTAAGTGTACTCTGACAGAATTAAAGAAGTTCTCGAATTCAAAAATTGTTAGAAGTTTTGCCTTCTAAGAGAGTGAAACATGCTGAAACATGCTGTCTTCTTTTTTTAAATTTGCTTCTGTCGTGGTACAATAAAGTACACCAAGTGTATGTCTCTCGTGAATCAACTCGTGAAAATATCAACACAGAAAACTCAAGGCACCCAACAGTGGCTTTCTGTAAAATATCTGTTCAAAGTGGAGATTTTCTTCACGATTAAAAACGCTTTCGTATAGAAAGCGTTTTTATAAAGCGAAATGGGTGTTTTTGAAACGATAAAACGTCATGGTTTTCAGTCGTTTTCAAAGACCTCCGTTTTCGCGTTCCATTACAACCTGCGAGTTCAAACAGCAGGGGCGCCCAATAATGGATCATTTCGGGGGGGGGGGGGGGGGGATACCATTTTTTTTTGTCTTGATAACTTGTTACGTTACTACGACACATATTATGCATCTAAAAAATAACTGAACACAATTCAGGGGATGGTAACGTACGATCAGACATTCTTTTTTTTGAAAGGGAGGACATAGGCGCACGGGCCGAGGGGGAGGGGGGGGGTCAGCCCCCCCCCCCCCCCCCAAAAAAAAAAAAAAGAAAAAAAGAAAAAAATTGGCGGCAACTCAGATTTTTTGGGCAGCAAAACCAGTTTCTAAAGAAGTTTCCATGCTTTTTTTAGAAGACATAGGAAATATCTGTCAGAGTGAATCACCTGATAAAGAAAGCTTCTCCCGCGTTGCTAAATTTTACAAAATCGACGGCGAGATTCTGGAAGCCGAGCAGAAAATGCACGCGAGTTTTCGTCGTGTTCGCGCATTAATCTACATGACTGTTTTAGAAATGCTGGAGACAAAGCACGAGAAAATCTATTTGAGTTTTCTAATGTGGTACAAATATCCTTGCAATGATACCTACTACATCGCGCTCCGCAGAACGGTCATTCAGTGCGTTGCACAGATTGAAAACTAACCTCCGCAGCACCATGGGGCAACAACGTGTCAGTAACACTGCACTAATTAACACCGAAACGCATATGCCAACTCTGTAGTCAACAATGACATGGATCGTATTGTTGATTTCGTCGGCCGTCGAAATGGCAGAGGCAGCTATTTCTTTTAACGTGTTTGTGAGGCAGCTCATGATAGATTCATATGTAAGAATATTTTCACTGCATATGTAGGCCTGTTAGTGCATCGTATGACCCTCGTTTCTATTCGACTGTTTCGTTAAAATTTGGGCGACTTGCGAGAATTTTTTGGGCAAATGGTTCACCCCCCTCCCCTCCTCCTGGCAAAAAATTGCTCGTACGCTTATGGAGAAGGAAGTGATTAGTACGACAGAAGGGCATGATCTCAGGTTAGGTGGATGGAAAACTAATTACAAAAGCACTAGCGATCGATGTACCGTCAAGACTAAACGAAACCTTTATACCATAAACAACGCTCAATGATGCTCAACTTAAGGTGGCCCGCGGCTATTTTTTGGGAACGGAGGTGGTCTTTTCTAAATCGAGTTTTGGGCATGTAAACGTTAACCGATTTCTCTGATTTTTGGCAATCGAAATAACAAATGTTCAAATTTTATAAAGCTTTAAACTTTAAGGCGAACAAAGGTAACGAACACGAGATATAAGCGTTTTTGAAAAAATCAATTTATGAAAAAACGCGAATATTTTCCAAACGCGACAATAGATTTTTTTCTAATTAATGTCAACAAGTTCAAATTATTTAAGTTTTAATGCGACCAAGTTTAAACGAAATCGGCTGGGTAGAAATTGCTGCAAGGGGGTCTTGACTGTTGAATTTTTGCTTCAAAATATTATGCTTGTGTATTTTTAGGAGCTGTTACAACGACGCTTAGTAATGTTAACATCCCATGGATTATTTGAAAGCTTAATGCCAGCTAAAACGTTGCTGAAAAGTATGGAGTTTTGTTCGCCTTAAAGTTTAAAGCTTTATAAAATTTGAACATTTGTTATTTCGATTGCCAAAATCAGAGAAATCGGTTGAGGTTTATAAGCCCAAAACTCGATTTAGAATAGACCCAAATAGCCGCGGGCCTTAATTTCAGACATTGAAATTTTCAGCCTAGTCGATGACGTTATAGATAGCTTGACCGCATTGATTTCAATGGAAACGGCTATCAAAGAAGCCATTAGTAATATTCGGAAGCTGTATTCGTACGTCTTTTATAACTCAACTACAATAACTTTCCCTAAATTTCCATTTAATAGTGTTAATTCGGCGATGGAGGTTACGAGAAGGAAACAAGACATATTCACGCCACAAGAATCACGCGACAAACCTTTCGACGTTACTTTGGTGGTCAAACATGGCACGGAATTTAAAGCTCACAATAAAGTTCTTTCAGATGCAAGTCCTTTCTTTGAGAAGCTGCTAAACAGTGGCATGATGGAGTCTAAAGAAGGAGTCGCTCGATTGGAAAATCTAACCGAGGCTGGTTTAGGAGCTGTATTGGAGTTTATTTACACCGGCGGTGTCCAGACAATAGATGAAGACATTGCTCCGGATCTCATCGAAATTGCTGACTATTTGTTTATTCTGCCATTAAAAACTATGGCTGGGAGAGTTTTAGCACGGACGTTGAATACTACAAATTGTATTTCAACTTACTATTTTGCGGAAAGATATCAATGCGAAAAACTAGTTTCTAACGCCAAAAAATTCATTTATGCAAATTTCACCAACGTAGCGAAAGCAGAAGAGTTTTGGAACTTGTCGAGCGAGGAAGTTAACAAGTGGATTTCAAGTGATGTAATAGATATAAGCGCAGAGGAAGATTTATTTGAGATAATTCTAGCATGGATTGATCACAACAAAAGCGAGAGAAAGAAGTTCTTCGCGGATTTATTTCGTCAGGTTCGACTAATTTATGTGTCGCGTGATCTATTAAACGACATCGTGACAAATGATCTTGTGAACGATAATGCATGCTGTGTTGAACTTGTGAAGGCCGCTATGGAGACAATTGACTCAAAAAATTCTGGAAATGTCTTGGTTCCGCCTCCCAGAAAGTCACTTGAGACTTCTGTTATAGTAGTATGTATACAGAAAAACGACGAGCAACTCATGTGCTATGTTCCCCGAACAAATACATGGTACAAGTTGCGTGACACTTCACCGTGGGTGAAGCAAATGGTTTCGTGTCACGGTACATTGTATACATTCTTCCCAAGCACGACTCAGAAGCGTGACTATAAACTATTACGCTACAATTCACTCTTTGATCGATGGACGGACGTACCGTACAAAGGAAAAAGAGATTTACAGCAAATTTTTGTCAGTGATAACAATGAAGGTAGTTTTTACGCTCTGGAATCAGAAAATGAAATATCTTGCCTAAATTGTGTCTCCTTACATTCTTCGAGTGGGCCCGAGCGAGTGTCAGGAATTTTTCCTTGTGGGAAACGACATCTTTCCTATATCACGAGATACAAACCCGAATCGAACTCCTGGGAAAACATATTGTCATTCGATTTTGGTTTAAGGACAGGAATTTGCATTGTCGCAAAAGACAATTTTATTTATTTCATTGGTGGGTGCATTCCGGGAACAAACAAGGTCTTAGCTGATGTTGACAGGTACAATCTCAGCAAAAATAAATGGGACAAACTGGCTAATCTTCAAGAAGCGAGACAGAAAGCTTCCGGAACTTCCGCGCATGGGAAAATTTTCATTGCTGGTGGAAAGTCGAGTGCCACTAGTTTTGCTTCTTGTTCAGTTGAAGTGTACAACGAAACAACAAATGAATGGCAATCAATAGCACGAGCAAGGTGGTCACCTTATGGCACCATAATGTGTGTCGATGACAAAGTTTATGTATTGGACCGCCTTTGGTACAACTGGGGGGGAAGGGGAGAAATTGAATGCTATAACCCTGACAAGGATGAATGGAATGTCATAACTAAAATACCTCTACCAGCTGTCCGATATAAAGGGAGAGAAGCATTTGCTGTAAGATCCTGTTCAATGAGAGTTTTTATAAAAGATAACCTTCAGTGGATACAGGTCATTACGTGACAGAAATGTCTCGGCCATTACCATGGACACCGCGTGTGAAGGTATAACGGCATGACAGAAAGTGACTTGTCACTTGTATCGGTTTTGATGGTGAAAAACTGGACATTCCTCTAAAACTTGAGGATATTAGGGGAAGATGGAATTGCATCACGATTGTTGTTTTACTGGCAGATCACCGTTTAGGATGATGTTTCAAGCTCTCACAGCTAAACTGCATTAAAGAAGTTAATAAAACTAGTATATGATTACATAACCTTGTGATAAATTGTTATATATCCTCATTCAGAATTAAGGAAGTTTTGGCTTCTACGAGAGTAAAAATGTGAAATCTAGACTTTGAAACATGCTGTCTTCTTTTTTAAAAATTGCTTCTGTCATGGTACAATCGAGAGTACACCAAGTGTATGCCCCTCATGAAATTCTATATCAACAGAGAAAACTCAAGGCACCCAATAGTGGCTTTCTGGAAAATATCTGTTCGGAGAAGCGCAGGATGACTAGAAAAAATTTCGGATAACTCGAAAACAGCTAAAAATTTCTAGATGGCTGTTAATGGCTGTGCCATTCATCTGCGATTTTCAGAATTTTTCTACTTTCTTCCTCCGCGTTTTCACCTGAAAGTCTCTAATTACCTACTAGAAGATGGTTTTCCATGTTCTATAAGAAAATATTGCACGCTTGAGGTCTAGAAAAGCTGCTAGTGGATGCCCGAGCCGTTAGGCGAGGGCATTCAGCTGCTTTTCTAGACCTCAAAAGTGCATTATTTTCTTATAGGACATAGGTAAACCATCTTCTAGTGGGTTTAGAATATAGCATAGAAATGCAAATAATTAAAAAAAAACACTTTTGCGCGCGCGTGCTGATCTGAATGAACAAACACTACGCCAAGAAACCTGACGACAGCAATCAAATCCATTTTAATGCTGTTTTGCAGTCGAAAGTGAATTTCTATATCGCTATACTTGGCACGATTCACGGACGAAAAAAATAACGAATCACGGATCACGGATATTGAAATTTCATTTTCCCGAATCACGACATAAGTACTCTTTTATCCTGTTCTTACGCTACAAATAGTGTTTGAAGAAATCAAAATTGATTAAGAAATTACGAAGATAAGAAAGAAACATACTCTTTTATCCTGTTCTTACTCTACAAAGAGTGTTTGACGTTGCGATAATTATACAGAGATCACATTTGAGGTCTCGCGTCTCAAAATCACGCAAAATAAAGTCAATAAAGTGGTGAAATCACAAATATCGGTTATTAATTCAAGCTCTTCACGTGTCGCGCAAAACCGTCTGGTCACGGGTCACGAAGAATAAATTTATTAAATTCACGTTTCACGGAAAATAAAATCAGCTAATCACGCGTCACGAGAATACCCTGTACGACCCTCTGGCACTCACTGCTCAAAAACTCGTCCACGTCTTCATCTTCCCAGTCACCGAAACGTAATTCAGGTGAACTGTTTTTAGCGGCCATAATTAAGGAAATAAAATGACAACTTTAAAAGATTGTTGCCGCCATGTTTTTGAATTCGTTACGCAGCAAAAGTTGCATCCGGGATACCGGGCTTCTATAGTTTTAAGCTATGTTCTATAAAAAAATAATGCCCGCTAGAATTCCATTGCGTGTATGCAGCGGCTATATTCTAAATTTCTTTAAAAGACAGGTTTACAGGGTTTAGCCCTAGCATTTTTAGCCGCTATAGTTGTCGAAAATGTTCCTAAGAACCCTAAATTTTCGGCTACCAAAAGGGATCATTAGATCACCTAAGGTTTTTGGGAAATGGACAAAAGAGCCCTTGGAAATTTGAGAAGTCTAAAAAACATCCCCAAGAATGACCGAACAGGTGAAAATTTTATAGCGCAGCCAGAAATTAATCTGGAAGCTTTTAAAGCACTCCCGACAGCCTTCAACAGCGTCTTACACTGTAATGCATTTGGGAGAAAACCATTGTTGGGTGCCCCAAAACACAGCAAGTTCAGTATTTTATACTACTTACAATATCGTTCAGTGAACAGTGAATCTTGTAGTTTTTCTCCAACATTTCTGTAACAGCCCGTGAACTGTGTAAAAAGGAAAGTATTCACAATAAGAAAACTTGCGCACGGAAATTCAAAAACCAAGTGCTCAGCAGCCAATCAGAAAGGCTACACGGATCACTGTAGAGTCTCTTGAGTGGAAAGAATTGAAGAAATTGTCCCATACTAGTGACAAACTAATTAGAAGTTAAACTCAAAAAATGGTTTCTTACTGGAAAATAAAGGGGTGTTTCTCAAAAGCCTTCTAAAGTATCATTTACGTGATCACCAAATAATTTTGCATTTACTTCAGCTCTAACAGATGAATCTCAATAACTTGAAAACCCGATAACTTGAACCTTTCTCGAGGTGATTTCCTTACTAATTTTACCCTTGATAGCTCAACCCTTTTACATTTCCTTTGAAGGTTCGAGTTATAAGTATTCAACTGTACATCTGGTATGAATTTGTAAACGGTGTAAAATGCACTGATAAAGAATTAGCCAATGGTCTTAAAAACCTACCTGAAACAAGCATTGAGTGTTTTGTTTTTACGGACAAAGGCGATTCTTACGAGGCCATCCCATTCCTGAAAGAAACCAAAACAAAGGTGAGAACATTTAGGGAATGACCCAAGCTATATATGGAAATGAGAGGAAGTGGGAGGCGCAGTGGTCTAATGGTTAGTGGGCTGGACTTCGAATCGGGTGGTCCAGGTTCAAGCCCTGGCTGGGGCACTGCATTGTGTTCTTGGGCAACACACTTAACTCTCATAGTGCCTCTCTACACCCAGGTGCATTAATGGGTACTGGCAAATTTGCTGCTGGGGGGTAACCCTGTGATTGACTAGTGTCCCATCCAGGGGGGAGTAGAAATACTCCCTAGTCATTTCATACTACAGAAACCAGGATAAACTCCAGTGGTAAGGGCCACTTAGCTTGACGCAGACTTCACCTTAAGCTACTGCTTTGTTCACAAAAACAACTGAAAAATAACTATGCATGGCTACTTCTTACCTTAAAGTTAACAGGTGGTGGAGGATTTTTGGGTTCTATTCTGACCACACTGGACTCTACTTTTGGAGGAGGACGGAAATTGTTCTTGCCAACCTGTTGTTGATGTAATTATGTACATTAATCTATATGAAAGTGGCACCATTACAGAAGTGAAACAAGTTTTATTGGCCGTGACAGTACGAAATCTTGCATCCTGTGTCTCACAGTAAGGTGGCAACATTACCTTCATCAGATGATCGACTCTGGCTAGCAACTGTGTGTTGATTGACAGACGACAATACAACTTGTCTCCAGGTTGAGCTATTAAACGCTGAGCAAATTCCCTCTGGAACATAAGCACTGCACACCTATGTGTTAAAAAAAATGAAACATTTTTAAGTTATATATAATTTGCGGCAATTAGAAAAGATTTGACAAAACCAGTGGGAAAACTATTAGCTAGCCAGTAAAATTTGTACCTGAAAAATGGTCTATGAAGAAGAAGCTTGAAAACAAATGGTGATGAAATCTGTGAAAAGAGGGTAATAAGGTCTGCATAAATATTTTCATTGAGTACAGATAATCATCAAATAATTAAAGTTGAAAATAAATAATATTAAGTAGAGCTGGATTTCCGTACTTCATTTGTCTTAGCAGTGGGGGTGGCATGGGGGGAGGTGATTAAAATTAACTTTTTGTAATGGTGTTCTAGCATCTGATACAGTATAATACTAGTTATGCAACGCTTTCAAGTGGTATACTATGGAATATCCCATGAGTCACTTGTATTTAAAGGCTTACAAGTGTGTATACCAAGAAAATACAGGTAACAAGTGGGATATCCATCGTATACCACAAGAACGTGTTACATAACTATATTATACCATGCCATACAAAATACGCTTTATTTTACTAAATTTTGTCAGGAATAAGTTTGCAGCACACGATGAGAAGGTTGGGTTTATACCATCGAATATACAACAGCTTTCCTGTATTGTGATTGGCTGTATTTTCTATGGCATGGTAAATATACACCTTATTCAATGGTTTAACATATAATACGTGCTGATATTTTGCGAGTTGTGTAGTATTTTTGTGAGCCCCAAAGGGGCAAGGAAAAATACAAGCAATGAGCAAAATGTCCACTTATGTTACATGTTAATTATAATAAATAATTATCAAAATTATCTTTCTAGCACTGATCTGGTAATCTGCAATGTTGTCATTCCAGTTCAGTTTTAATAAAAATAAATAAAGACACTATCAAGTGGATTAAAACCTAGGACTGTCAGATTGAAAGGACAATAATTTATTATAATGTAACAATTTCATTTATAGTCAATCAATAATACTTAATATATTATTTAAGAATGAAAAGTACTGGTTGTCTGAAAAAAGGGTCTAAAAACAATAGTTAGCCTTACATACAGTGTAATATTAGCATAAAATGAAAGAAAAGAAGATCAAGAAGCTGTGATATGTTGTTAAATTATAAGTGGAACTCTTGCCTGGTAAGGAAGATTTGCAACACACACGTCAAAATAAGGCAGGTCTGTCTTGAGGACATCACCGACCATCACATGAAGCTTGTGTCCTTGAGGACTAATGTAACACATGAAAACAAGTCAGACATTAAGATATAATCTGTAAATCTTTATTAACAGAAACATTTTAGACACCTTTCATAAACCTTGACAGCTATAATGCTATGGAAGTAAGATGCTTCACTTACGTTCCTTGAACTCTTTTCTGAAGTTCAGCGACCATACGAGGATCTACCTCACAAGCGGTCACCTAAACAAAAAA
This sequence comes from Meandrina meandrites, assembly GCA_963693305.1. Lineage (NCBI taxonomy): Eukaryota > Metazoa > Cnidaria > Anthozoa > Scleractinia > Meandrinidae > Meandrina > Meandrina meandrites. The sequence goes on from OY855916.1 coordinate 964,147, forward strand.
AGTAACATTAATGCTTAATAAAGTTCAATAATTTTATTACTGTATAAATTATTGTAATAATTATATTATATGTATTTCTCCTGACTGGTTTACACGCATTTTTGAGATAATTGAAATCTCTTTTGCGACATAGCTCCTTTCTAAGCAATCAACCAAAAAAGCTGAATAGACTTACCCTTTTGACACGCTCTAACAATTTCACTGTTAAGTTTCCTGTTCCAGGACCAATTTCCAAAACAGTATCTGTGGATCGTAAACCTGCCTGCAAAGTACAAAACTTTTGTCATCATAAAATGGTCCTTTTCATTCCATTCAAGACATCAGACCAATGTTCAAGCTCCAATGCAAGACATATAAACTGACACCAGCTCTTTTGCTGTAGTCCTTTCACCAGTTTATTCTGGGTCCTCCTACATGTACCCCCCCTCCCAACAATGTTTTGTACTCTACTAGTATGAATTTAAACTATAATTGTAATTTAAATAAGCACTTATTAATGAATAACAAGTTATAGTACGGCCAAGTCGTGATCAGATTCCCACAACGTTTGCCACAATTTAACAAAAACAAACACCTTAAATGAAGCAGTATGTTCAATCTGAATTTTTATAGACTGGGAAACACTTGTCAACATCAATCTTTCCTCCGCACATCATCCCAGCTATAAGAAGAGATGGTCAAGATTTGCCCTAAGAATTCTATACTAATGACATCACTATACAGAGAACCACATGTACATGTAAGCTTGAGTTTGTATGTCACTCTTAAACCTGTATTTTGAAATTAAGAAATATCTTCTTAAACCAAATTAAGGTGATTTCTTATTGCAAGAAGGTTTTCTTGAATTGAGGTATCTGTTCTTGATTTAAAAGGATGTCTACTTACTTTCAAGTATTGATTTTAAGGAAGGTGAGGTTCTTAAAATAAGCCATTAAAAAAGCTTATTTTAAGAACATCATCTTTAGAAAAACGAAGAAATAAATTTCTGAATTTAAAAAAATACAGCAAAACAAGAAATCTTAATTTAAATTTAGTAAATGACATTTACAAAGTTAAACTGCCACGACTTAGCGGGCGCTTTTGGCCAGCGGTCACCTGTCAAAGTGCAGGCTCACATGATTCGTTGCAGCTTCGTTTGTGTAGCGTTTTAGCGGTCGTCGAAGCGGTCATCTTTTCGAGCAGCTGGCGTCGCCTCTTTCTTCGTTTTTCAACGGTTTGGTGGCTTCTCTACTTTAACACATTTCTAGCAGCGTTTGTTCATCATGCGTACAACGAGCAACAGCATGTCCACGTTGACTCCGCCGACTACTTCGCCGTTCAGCTCTCACAGTAGCTCGTCCACTTAACTTCGAGTTCTACGTCGACCGTCAGTCCCCGGCTTCAACTTCGACTTCTACCTCGACCGTCACACCGGCTTCGCCTTCGTTCCTAACTGCCTCTTTGGTGGATAACAACACTCTTTCCCAGGCAATTTGAAGGGCTTTTGCGGACTCGTTACCGCTCTGCTGTCTAAATCTTCCCTTCGAGGGCACGTGGGGGAAAATATGTCCACGGCGTCTGGTTCTGTTCCATATTCCAACTCAACACCGTCGTTGTCGCCCTTGCCTTCCACCAATTCTTGCCACTCTTCCACATCGTCATGTACAAGTTACAAGCAAAGGTGCAAGTTACAAGTGCTGAAAGCAAGAGCTTCGTGTGCTGGAATTAAGACCTTTTTTCCTTTATTTGCAGTATTCTCAAAAAGAAATCAATATTTGAATAAAAAAAGAATATTTCTCAAATGAAGTATCTGTTTTCTTAAATTAACAATCGAGAAACCTTCATTTTAAGAAGTAAAATTTTCTTAAAGTAACAAAGTTTCATCTTAAATTAAGAATTTATACTAGCCAACTGGAACTAAAGATCGATTTCTTAAATTAAAAACTAACTCTTAAAGTAAGAAATTTCTCTTAAAATAAGATCTTTAATTTAAGAAAAAAAAAGTCCTTAATTTGGGATTTGTTTCAAGGAATTTGCCCTCAAAATAAGAATTTCCCATTTAGAGTGTGTGGGGGAAACAGCAGTGAAAAATGATTTTAAACACGTAAAAACAACCAACCTTTTCCACAAGACTAGTTATAACTAATGGATTCTTTAAAATGTGCTGGCCATGTTCCGTTTTGAACTGCAAAGCTGAGATTGCAAGTTAAGAATAAAATCGTAAATACTAAAATTGCAGTCAAGGATAGACATTGTAATGTAAATTATTGTGCTCGACACTGACTTGTTGTAACGTTCGAAACAACGTAAATAAAACTTTTTAAGACGTTTCGACCAAAAAACTTAGGCCTTCATCGGTTTGTTTTTAAAAACAAACCGATGCAGTTACAACAAGTCAGTGTCGAGCACAATAATTTACATTATAATAAAATCGTATTTAAAGCCAACTTTAAAATATTACAAACTTGACATCATTTAAAACACCGACAGAAGAAATGAACCCATACCTTGTTGATACACTTTGTTTTGGCCATGCTCTCTACTTTTCTTGGCTGCTTTTACTTTGGGCATTTTATTTTTCAGTGAAGAACACAGACCAAAATAAAGTTGTCTTATTGCATCACGTATGATTCGCCATGTGCAATTTGTTGTTCTTGTCGTTCTTGTCTCGGAAAGACTGGGCCGAGATTTTTAACCGCTGACCAAACATTCGAAAACAAACATGGCGGACAGTCAGACTTCTTGAGTATGATCTACAGAAAATGGATTGAAAAATGGAGAAGCTATCGCTACAGATTTGTGCCTTGGATCGCTTTGAACCTCAGAAACAGGTTTGCTAATCCCTTGATGGTTCTGGGCCCTTAGTTTCTTTTAACAAGAACAGGATACCCAAATCTTTTGACCCCTAGGACCAGTCCAAACAAAAAAAAATCCCCCCCCCCCCCCCGTCCCGCCCCGTTGACTAGGTTGATTTTGTCGCTAGCTTGCGTAATCTGACCGTTGGTTTTGATTAATTCGAATTTGATATCGGCGTTATGATCGACCGTTTCGGCCCATATCCTTTGACGATGGCGATTTCGCAGTGAACTTGAAAATTCGCGGCGGCTTTTAAGCACGTTAAAACCGAGCGATTGGAACGATTTTTGGCACAGACCTTTGAAAATTATTCACCTCTATTTGCCCGAGGCTGGATGGCGAGCGACGCGTGGAAGTGGGAGAAAATGGACAAATTCTGGAGGCTGTCGGTCTCGGCGGGCCATCGAAGGCCCGTTCCAAACGCCGCTCCACTCATGTGCCGAACCTAACTCAGTAAGGTTCGACATTGGAGCGACTTTGGAGCGACAGCTGATTCAAACGGCGTATTTGTGTCGAACTTAATTTGCGGAAACAAGTCGTTAACAATAATAATGTTGACTGAACGTCTGCGTTGAGGATGATAAAAGGTTTTTGCAGTCGAAATCAGCAAACTATTACGCAAGTTTTGCTATAATAATAATATTTCCGGAAAAGCAAATTCATTCCGCGAGATTTATATTATTTAAACTGGTTGTCGCTCGAGAATTAGTTTGTAAATGCTAATCTCCAAATCTGATCTCACAAATTGGGGAAACAGCAAAAAGGAATTACCACCAAAACAATTTTCCCATGAAGTTCCGCTTCTCTTGAGCTGAAACATATTTAAAAGATAAACAAAATACGAGCCCGGTGAGCGAAGTAATTTCCCCGGAATTTTATGCCGTCATGCTTCATGCATGACTGGTCAGACCTAGTCACGCCACTCCACTTTAGACCAATCATGAGCGCTGTTATATCGAAAATACATTACGGTAATTCATGCATCAGGTTCGGCACATGAGAAGAACGCCGTATGAATCAGCCGCCGCTCCAATGCCGCATAGTGCGGCAGACCCTGCCGAACCTAACGTTGTTTGCCGAACCTAATTAAAACTGCCGGACCAAACTGATTCAAACGCCACTCTTCTGCCGTACTTAATTCACCAGTTAGGTTCGGGACATGAGTGGAGCGGCGTTTGGAACGGGCCGAAGTTGCCTGCCTTGTCTCTTTCTCTTACTTTTGTTTGGGGTCGGTGACGGGTAGCGAGGAATTACCGTCCAAAAAAAACCATAAAATCGCAAAATACCTCCCAAAAGAAAAAAGATAAGTGAACTTTATTTATCTGGCTTACAGTAGATCACAATTTGGGAGTAAAAGATGCAAAATCCAGTATTTTATGGAGCATTTCTCGCGATCAGTTGGATCAAGCCGAGGTCAGTCGTTACAAATTACAGTGAATGTATGAGATCAAATAGCGCATACCGTGATGCTTACGTCACACGGTCTCAAACACAGAGCCTTGTCTGCCTGTGGCTATGCAAAGATATGCAACACACATTAATTCCTGATTTTATGTTTACCCCATTGACTAGAACAGTGCGAGAGGTTCGTTCCAGTGACCAAGACAAGACAGTCGCAGATTCCAAAGTTCTCGAGTCGCTTTTAACTGTCCTTCATGCTCTTCATAATTATAATGATACACAATCTCCAAAGAACAGGCAATGTTCAGGGCTCATGTATGATGCTCTTGGCTATGAAATTAAGAGACTTGATAGCACAATACCTGGAGCAGGAAAAGGTGTGTTTGTGACCAAAGGAAAGGTCCCTGCAAGAAGTTTGGTAGCTTTATACCCAGGTATAATGAAAAAATTATGTAATTTTATTCTTACCAATTGCCATGCATTTCATTTTAAGTTTGTTTATGAGAATTTAGTCATATATTAAAGCAGTATCCACTTGCTTGTTTCCATTGATCACTCATTTGTTTGACAATTTATTAGTATATTGTAAGGCAACTATGGTAAGAAATGTTCTAGAAAAGATCTACAGCCCTCTGTTGGAAGGGTTTTTGGTATGGACCCCTTTCCACAGACCACCCCTCTTATATTTTGTGGGTGGGGGAGGGTGGGAGCCTGTGAGATTAGGAGGTAGGAAAGGTATGGGAGGCAGGAGAAGAGAGGATTCCCAAGGTGACGAAACTGGGAGAAATTGAGAAAAATTTTGCAATAGAAATGGGACCAAGAGGCAGGAGCCACTACACATTACAGAATTGCACGCCCATTGAAATAATCACTGCACAGGAAAATACAAAATTATAAAAATAAGCTACAAATGAGACACACTGAGCAACGGCAGTCTTTACAACTTGGTTTCCAGGGCATTGTGCCCACACAGCAACATGAGTACCCCACTTTTCCCGGGCGGCGTTTTTCAATGGGCAAGATTTCTGTAATGAGAAATGGGCAGGAGCTGAAAGTAAACAGTACAGGAAGCAGAAGTGAAACAACGTTACATGCCAGCTACAAGTCAGCTACTTTTGAGCACTTACGTAACTGGCCAAAAAAGGTCATGGTGGATGTTCTTGCCTGCGACCTTTAAATTGTAGGTTTTCTTTTAGGAACCATTTATTGGCCCCATGAACCCATCTTGATTCAATCAATTGGAAATCCATTTATCTTCCGCTGTATTGATGGAATACTTATTGATGGCAATGACAAGGGATTGTCCAAAATCATTTACAGGTAATGACCCATTTTGGCTTAAACTGAAGACAGACAGGCAGCCTTAATAGCATAGGCACATAGTGCATGCAATGGCCACTGCTACAATCTGTTTAAATTGATAGCTGAGGTCACCATGAAATTCTGAAAATAAGAGCTGGGCTTGTATAATTTTTGCTCAAGGCCCCATTCAGGGGGGCTTATTTTTTGGGAGGGGTTTTCAGGGGCGGATCCAGAAAAATCAGAAAGAGGGGGCTGAAAAAATTTGGCTACAAGTGAGCGCATCCTTGCCCCATACCCACAACACAAGCCTGACTCAGTGCACAATACCACTCAAAAGACGGTTGGTTACCGACGGTTTTTAGAATAAATCCGAGGAAAAGGGGCAGGGGGCACAGCCTTCTCAGCCCTCCCCCTAAATTCTCCCATGGTTTTATACCTGTAGGGAAATCTGCCTTTAAAATCTTCAGTTTTCTAGATAGAGGTCTCTGAGTATACTCGTACCATAAAAATATACAAAAAAGTTCTAGATTGGGGGCCTTGTTGTTTAACCTGAGATTTGGGGGGGGGGGGGGGGCTTACTTTCAGAGGAGGGAGGGTGGGGTATTTTTGGAATTTTCCAGTCTGGCATTGCCAGCATGAAGATTCTTTTTTTCCTTTCGCCTCTCTAGATCAAATTCCAGACGAGATCAAATTGGTCCATATCTTCCTTGTGACACAACTTGGCTCGAAGAGGAACCTCTAAACCCTCTTGCCGTGGGACAATATGTCAATAACAGGACAAAGAATGTACCAGCTAATGTCGCATACCAAGAAGTGGACATCTCTTTCCAAAGCATCCCACCAAAACTGTGGAAAAGTCTTCCAAATGTTTGGTACAGTAGTGGCAATATTATTGGTGAAAACGCTTTCCTAAGAACGGTTGCTCTTGTGTCAGTTCGGGACATTAATGAAGGGGAAGAGGTATTTTCCTCTTATTTTACGGTGGTTCACTAGAAGACACTTGGTCAGAGGCTACTGCCCCTAAGACAGTTTGCTTGCACATTAGCAGGTGTAGGAGCTCATTTGCACGAATTACAGGCCTATAAGACCAGGTAATAATAACTGAGGTAGACTGCGAGCAGTCTCTTGATCTTTTGTTTAAACATCCCTGGGGATGAGCGTGAAAGTGAGCGAGCGTGATGTACAAGTGGCATTGAGTACTGTAGAATGGGCACCAAAGGAAATGTGAAAAGAGAGACTATAAAGGCGAATGGTGTGACAGAAATAGATGTTTTGCAGAATACTGTGATCCCTGTGAAATCATGACTGCGTCTTTTTCTTTTTCAAAAGGACTTCATTTATTTAACATATATTAGTCATGTATACAAACTTAATTACAACTTTCTTATAATCAAAAAATCACCATGAAATAAATATTAATAACAAAAATAATAATGCTAAAAACTTCATAGGGTGATAATGATCTGTGGTAGTTATAAATTTTTCATTTTAATCAAATTTACATTATGCCAAAACATAGATCAACAGAACTCTTATTATATAAAAGATCTATAGAGTATAAAACTATATGAAATTTCATTTTTAACCTAAACTGGTCAGGAATAACCCTGCACATTCCTTCATTTTTATCTACAAAATACCTACATGTACAACTAGATTTAAATACTACAACTTTTCATATGTTGTGGTTCAATTTTACCTTGGTTCATTAATTTCATTTTCCTTTGTTTTTGGGTATGGTAATGTATGATAATGAGTTTAAAACAAAGGAAAATAAAATTTGAACCAAGGATAAAATTGAACCACGACATAATTCATAAACTAAATGTTTAAGTGAATGACGTCAGTTAACAATAAAGAACATTAGCCTGACTTGACACCAGTGGTCAGTCAGCAGTCAATGCCAGTGTGCGTGTGAACTGCTTAGCAGTTAAATCTCATAATCACCCCTTTCCAAGAGTCCACCCCAGTCCAAGAGTACACTACGAGCAGTCGCTCTTTTTATGCTAATCAAACAAGCACGAAGCAAAAAAACATCACCAGTGGGAAAAGGCTGTGCAAAATCAGGGAACAAGACATTACCATGGCCATTTTTTTCTCTCGCAATATTTTTTGCTTCATGCTTGACAGATTAAGGGGGTTGTTTGAAGTCAAGTCCAAAAGTTGATATCTTAAAATGCATACTATTCTTCTAACATAAATCTGCTTAAGAGATCATCAGCTAATTAGAAATTATTTCAGATCTATTTTAATCTTAATAGCATAGTTCTGGAATTCCTACTTATTAAAATGATGATTATTATTGTGCTGTTTCATGTTGATAAAATTAATGACAAAAAACAACATCGTTGTTTGTAGTTTAAAACCAAAACTGAATGTACTTTCCAATTTATTTGTCAGTAAACTGCTGTATTTGATACCTCTATTCAACGGCCACCTCTATTAAGCGGCCGCGGCCACCTTTTTGCTGTCGCAAGTGTATTATTTATGTGGTTTTTTTACCTCCATTAAGCAGCCAGCAAATTATCTTTCCAAGCGAAATGGTGACAGATGATACAAGGTGATAACCGATAACAACAAGAAAACAAGAACTGCAGGCCTGACAGAAACTTGTCAACAATGTTTTGCATATTTTTCTGTACATTATCAACCTGAAGAAATACTGTACATTTCAATTACGTGCCCTCTGTGTTAGAGCTAGAACTATGCATGGGCTGGAAATGCACTTGATGTTTTGTTACAATTAATTTTGGATTTATCTTCATATATGTTCACGTTTTAAAAGCATTTTGCTATATAGAGTCAATAAAATCATGTTTACTGCCATACCTATCCAATTTATCTTGTACCTCTATTAAGCGGCCAACCTCTATTAAGCGGCCACTTTTCAAAGTCCCGAGGGTGGCCGCTTAATAGAGGTCGGACTGTACACGTATGAATCAGCCTTGATATGAAAGACACACTGCTAAATGTAAAAGTACTACAAGCAAAAATTTTTATTGTAGCTCTGCTACACTATTATATACAACAGTCAATACATGTATAATTATATTCGTAAAAGTACTTAATTTTAATTTTTCTCCTTATTAGTTATTTACATCTAAATAAAATAATCTCTCTCCAAGAATAAATCAGTTAATGGCAATTGCATATTTCAGCTACATTAAAATAAATGTAATTAAAAATAATGTAATTGGAAAAATAGTTTTGCTGTGCATTTCATTAAACCCCTTTTATGGCTTCTTAAAGTTGCCATGTCACATAATGATAAGTCATTTCTTGCCATAATATGCGTTTTCTTATGGCATTAGTTGGGAGAATTTGTTAAAAGATCAACGCAATTTCCCTTTGGTGATATCACATAATGATAAGTCATTTCTTGCAATAATATGCGTTTTCTTATGGCATAAGTTGGGAGAATTTGTTAGAAGATCAAAGCAATTTCCCTTTGGTGATCATTTTTATAAATTCTCGAAACCCTTTCTCTTGATTGAGATTAATATTCATACATGCCAACTCTTCCGGATTATCTGGGAGTCTCCCAGATCAGAACGAATCTCCTGTTCTCCCATATGGATCACCAAATTTCTTGGATACGAAGGAAAAATCTTAAACTTGTTTCCATGATCTAGTTTTGGCCGATTTTGGGAGGAAATTTGAAATATTTGACACATATTTTGGGGGTGAATCGGCAGTACTAATATTTTTAACTCCATTTTGAGGATTGAGAAGAGGTATCTTGAAACAAAGTTGGTGGTCTCCCAGATTGCAATTATTTTAGGTTGGCAGCTCTGGATATTTTTGTGAGGAGAAATTTGATGTTGGTCAATCTTGGGACTTGAATGGTTAAGTTTGGGGAAAACTAAGATGGATCACTAAGATTTTGCTTATGCGCAGCCTGTGACATGGCCCACTCAAAAGATGAATAAAAAGGTCTAATAAAGTACCAATTTGACATTATGTGTAATGTAAGAGCCAGTTAATTACCGAGCAATGAGTAAAGCTCAGTGTAAGAGTCATTGCTGCTAACCATTTCGTATTGATTTAAGACATCTACTGATGCTCTCCTATTGACAGTGCTCTTTATTCCAGAAATGATATCAGTAAACACGCTTCGTCTGCGTTTATCATTAGCTTGCCCTTTTGATACTAACTTCAGTGGTTCCGAAGAGAAGTGGCCAACTTCAAATGCCACAACTGCAGCGTGATCTAACTTTCCTGGCAATTCACGCATGTGTCTGGAAATTTCTCTGTCTCTAGCTCTGCGAAATTCCTTGTTTGACAAAACCAGGTCGTGATCATCGCGGTCCACTTGTTCAAGGAAAGAGCGCTTTTTTGCTGTGCATTTACACACATGTGAAAGGAGCTTTGCACAGACTGCCATTGCTGATACATCATCTTCAAGTCCCTCTTCCTCAATAACCTGAATAAGCAAGTGCAAACAGATATAACTCAAAAATGATGACCATATATGTAATAAAATTTTGCCAGTGAAATTTCAGTGAGCTCTATTGTGAGGGGAAGGGGTGGGGTACGATTGCACCATCAAGGGAATTTTGTTTTAAAAAAATGTTTGGTTCTATTGTATATTTGGAAGGAATTTCATGTCTGAAAATTTAAGGTGCGTATAAATGTAAGAACACCGCATATTTCCTTGCCCAGATGTTTTGGTTGAGACCATCAAAATCTCTCAAAATCACCAAATGACACACAGCAAATACAGTAAGGAGCAGTGTCCACCCATGGGAGATTAAAAATGTAGTGTTGGTACATGCATGTGGATTTGGACAAAGTGTCCACATAAAGAAGGTGTCCACCTTCAGGCATGTCCATTAGCAGAGGTGAGACTGTTGTTTAGGTTTGTGCAGAGGGATCAGATAATGTATATAACTTCTAATCTTTTTCCAACAACATTTACCTCAGTCATGTCATCGAGCATCTTCTTGTGTCTCGCGATGGGAACGTCATATGCTGCTCGATGATGGGGAATGTCATTGTCACTTTTACAACTGCGACTCATGGAACCTCCTTCACTGTCCTCTTCCATCTGACTTCTACTCCTTGAGATTTCATCCAGCATTGAGTCAAGGCTGTTGGCACGTCTCAAAGTGGGGGATTCACAATGTCTGCATTGTGCAATTACTGGATCAAAGTTATCCGAGACACCATCGCTTGTGAGGAAGACAATGTCTCCATGGTCTAGAATAGTAAACGAGAATGTCAGATTTCTCAAGTCTGGGTTGTACCCGTCCACAGGACCAAGGGACCCTCCAGGGCAACGCATGTCTCTTTCCTTGTTGTCAAAGTGTGAGCCAATTGTCACTTCTTGTACTCCTTTACTTTTTCTGTATGTAAATGCTAGGCTGTCACCAACATTGACAACACAGAGACCCCACCTGCCGCTAGCTTCTTCAAGTTGACAAACAACAGCTACACACAAAGTCGTCATTGTTGCATTTTTTTCGATGATGCATTCTTGCGCATGCTCAAACGCTTTCAGGAGAATGCTCATAATGTCCCGAGTCGTGTTTGCTGTGTATAAATGATTGCTTAAATATTGTAGACACCCTGCAACAGCACAACGGGCAGCAAGTCTAGACTTTTCACCCCAATTTACACCATCGGCCAATGCCAGAATGCAACTGTTTTCTCCTGCGACCACCGCATAGACGTCAGCCACTGGATCTCCAGAAGTACACTTGGTAACTGGATTGCAGTCGTACAGTGAGGTTCCAATACCATAAGCTCGATCATGCCGCTTCGTCCATCCACCAAAGGGTTCACAACCCTTAGCTTTCTTGTTTTTCTTCCATTCAGATTTCCTGGTGGGTGATATGGGTTCTAGAGTGATGTTTTTGACACCCTCTTCGGGACCTGTAGCTGCAGCATAAATTTCTTTACTGGGCGGTACAATTCCATACAATGGTAATTTATGGTAATCCCTATTCCAACACACTTCATTTTGCCGTACCATTATATCTCTAGCAGATAAGAACGAAAAAATTATTAGTAAATTCAAAAATAACAAATTACAACTTATATACATGTAGCAACATTTGCACAAAGAGACTGACAGCATTTATTTGTTGTTGCTTTTAACATTTCTTGTGTTTTGGGGAGTGGGGAGGGCATGGACCGTGGTGAGAGTGCTTACCTCTCACCAATGTGGCCTGGGTTCGATTCCGGCCAGGTGCTATATGTGGGTTAAGTTTGTTGTTGGTTCGCGTCCTTGCTCCGAGGATTTTCGTTTCCCCCTCCCGAAAAACCAACCATTTCCAATATTCAATCTGGATAGAGGACCTGCATGAAAATCAGCTAGTGCTGATGTGGCTTCCTCTCTGAATATAGTAATTTATTTTTTTATGTTATCAAATGTTAACAAGAGGGAAATTATAAAACAGATTCTTCACACTGTACTTCCTCGTGGCACAAAGCCAAGACAAACCCCAAGTAACAGCTGCTGTGACCATGCAGAATATATTAAACACAGTGAAGGATTTGCAATGATACTCAAGATGGACATATAACTACATGTATAGCCCTTAATGCCTTATACGGGGCTGGAATTTAGAAGACATTGTTTCTTTGGTAAGCAACTGGAGAAAAAAATATTTAAGAAGCAGGTATGCATTTCTCAAAAAGTTTTGTTATATGCACAACAACTTAAAATGTTGCACAAACAAGGTAGCATTTTACCAAACCAAAAATGATAAAGAAATTGTACTTCTGATCAGTGTTCTAAAAAATTCCCTGGTGATTATATAATTTGACACTGCATCATGCCTCAAGTGCCTCATATCAAGTGAATTTCCTTGTTTTCAGGCATGGACAAAAGTCAGACCGGATGAACTCGGATCGCTGATTTGAATAAGAAAAGCAGCTATTCAAGAACAAGGAAATACACAATGGTGCTTTTCTTATTCAAATCAGCAATCCGAGTTGATCCGGTCCAACTTTTGCCCCTGCCCCTTGTTTTCCATAACACAGTACTGTAATGAGGAAGTAGAAGATTGTGAATTTTAAGCTTGGTGAATAAATGATAAAGATGATATGTTGATTTGTCATGGGTTTGATGGGAATCAAACCCATGGCCTCCCAGATACCGAAATGTTTTTGGAAAATGAACAATTTACCTGCAAAGAGAGTCAATGAAACTTTCATGTATTCATGAAATGAATAGAAGCGAGTTGAATATTACGTAATATCAATTTCTTTTGATTTGATGAAGTCAGGCGATCTTTACACTTGAGTGAAACCCAATACAGCTGCAGCATACAACTTTGTTGAACCCATTTAAGTGAAACATTGTTCTGAATTCACAAGAATATAACTTAGTATTATTGGAAGTTTACAATTTACCCGCGAAGACCGTCAGTGAAACATTCACCTATTCATTAAATAATTGCAGCGAGTTGAATATTACGTAAATGTCAGTTTCTTTTGATTTGATTGAACAGTGAAGTCATGCGGACTGTGCACGTGAGTAAACCCAATAAAGCGTGCAAAATTCCATCGAACATATATCGCTTGAAAAGTAACAACTAAGCCATGAAAACATCTATGAAACATACATTTACTCGAGCAAAGTTGAGATTTCCGCAAACCTCTAGCGTACAATACAAGAATTGATGGGCGAGGTGATAAACGCGAACCTATTGCGAAACTTTCAGAGGATTCATCTGTGTGAAAAAGCAAACGAAAAAAAACATTCAGCGCGCGCGAAATTATCAACAAACAACACTGTGAACTCGAAGAGATAATTTACAGTGTTAAAAGTGTGGCCTTGAAGCTGCCTTTGGAATTTGTGAAGGAAAACTTATTGTATAAAGTCGGTAGCGACGTCTCTAACCAACTCTACCAAAATAATAATAAAAATACCAAAAAAAAAGTCATTTCAGTATTGTTAAAATGCTACAAATTGGCGACAAGTCATGGAAAAAGTGTACGTAACCACGAATCGAAAATAGGCAACATTTTAACGGCTACAAATATAAGCCCTTTATACAGTACATGTATTGACCCCAGGTCCTTAGACAACGCAATCTAGTAACAATTGATACGAGTTTCAAAACCTACCGTTTTCTCAGTGAGAAGAATTTGTCCTGGTCGTTGACCCAAATCGAACGCGTAGCGCTTTATTTGTTGCTGAAGACGTTTTTAATTCAGCTTCGCTCGCGTCCGTCACTTGCTTTTATTGCTGCGTAATATGATGCAAAAAATTCGATACAAAAGAATTGCGCTTTCGTTGCTAGAACAACAAGCGGGGTCGTGACCTCGAGAAAGCGAAAACAGCAAGCTTGAATATGTCATTAGCATTTTAGACGGACATAGCTTTTAGTTTAATGTGGTAAACGCGTTACAGCATTTGCTGTGTGGGTGTTTTCTTGATAACATGTCTGGTCTAGCGCTCGGGCCCCTGGCGGAACGTGACACTGAATAAATCAGGTACAAAATTACAAATGAAAGGTGGAAAGTACATCTCATGTTACAATTGTTTTTGACCAGAATCGCGCGAGGTTTAGTCAACAACTAGGCGCAAGTCACGTAGACCGATTTTGAACGTTTTATACACTTTTAGACGTTACCTATAAACTGTAAGGAATACTAATAGTATTCAGAAGAAATGTGTGTTAGAATTTAAGACGATTTGCAAAACAACATCCATATATTCAGGCCTTGCCACCGGGAGTCTCGTGTCTCTTGTTCCAACTGGTTCCATTCGTCGCTTGAGATCTCTGAGATCGCTGTCAGAATTTTGGCAAGAAAGGTTGCCGTTTGTCACGATTTAATTTTATATACTGTCACTACCTTTTTGGCCATGTCGCTTGTCAGAATTTTTCATGACAGGGCCTCGATATTCGATTGTTCCTCAAATCAAAACACGTACGCGTGTGTTGCAACACATCTTAAAATCAGGTTCGCTTGCCTAGATTTAGACACTAGTCGGTCAAGAATAATTTCTTTCACTAGTCGCTAAGACAAACTGCTTACCTCATCGCTTCTTGCAACCTCTTAGAATAATCTACTTCTTCTGTTACTGAAGCAGTGTCGCCGTCCGAGTTGTAGTCGCTCATGATTCCGCTATCAGAGCTGTCGCTCCAAACCATGTTTTGAATGTTGTGCGAACCGAAGTAATTATAAGCCGCTTCGATATCCACCATTTTGCTGTTTAACTCTTTCTGAACGTTTCTACACTTACATCGGCATGATTTAGTGAGTTTTGTAATGTCAGGAAATAGAGTTCGTCTTTGCGGGCATCCGAGTGCAAAACGTACAATCGTACTAGGATCACGTGATGGCGTAGGATGCGTGACCTTATGCGTGACGTCACAAAACGTGATGCAGCCAACGCAAATTTTGTAATTTCTATTTTGAAGCAATTATTTGATTACTTTTATTGGGTATGATTTAAAACGAGAAAAGCCGAGGAGAACCTTTTTTAGACTCCGAGTTATAGAGTTCGAAAATATCAATTAAAGAATAGCTTAATTGTATCGATTTTCTTTGCTTACGCCGCGCCCTGCGGGTCGATTCCGCTCCCGGATTCCGTATAAAGGAAAAAAACTTTTGGATCCAGAGTACCGCCTTAAAAAAAGAATGACTTCTCAATTGAAATGTTGTTATTCAAGTAGAAAAAATTTCCGGGATTGGAAATGGACGCATCGAACAAAATATTCCTGACCTTTAGATCGAACGTGAAATATTGCATTTATCACTGGATTATGAATGGGGAGGGGCGCAGCTTAGGAAATCAGCTTTGTCTTTTAATCATGCTTGTTTCCTTCCTCAGCTCTCAGCTCTATGTGCATATTTCGATTTTTACTGTACAACCAGACTTGCTAAAAGTCGACCTCACGAGTTAAATAAGCGAGCGAAGCGAGCTATCGCGCCATTATAAAGACGAAGGACTTTATTTAGCCTGCGCGGCAGACGAAACTAACCGGGGTTAGATTACGTCTGCGACGCAGGCTAGACTTTATTGAAAGTCTCCTGTGCAACAACTGACCGATCTTTCTGTATTAACGAGAATAAAAAGACATTTCGTCTTTTATACACGTTCAACGCTCTTTAAATAACTTCCAAAACGAAACAAAAAAACTGTAAAATCGCGGCAGTTTGACAGGGGCATAGCCAAGGGGGGGAGGGGAGGGGCCCGGGGTGCCCGTGAACCCCCTCCCCCCTTTGTGAAATAATTTTTTTTTAAGTAAGCAACATACAAGCCTCATAATTCAGGTGGCGAAAAAGCGCAAATCCGAAGAATCTACATGCTTTACTTGTACTAGGTAGTTACATACTCCATTTTTCAGGACCGAAAATTTGCAGTGGACCTTAAGTACCCTGAGTGTGACACAATGTGCCTCCCCGCCCCCTTCCCCCCTCCTCCCCCCCCCCCCCCCCCCTGATGATTAGCTATGACGACCACAGTGAAATCAAAATAATTACTTATATTACATTACAAATGGAATTACGGAAACCTCTCGCCTGTGTATCGAATGTGTACCTTCGTCTCATCAGGCATCAGATTTCAACTGAACTTTGTCGGTTGAACTTTGTGTTTGTGAGCCCTTTGTGAAATGCTGGCGTCCCGTCATGTTTTAACATAGTTAAAACTATTTTAATTGGCCAGCCCTAAAACGAGATGTAGCTATTCCTGGATTTGAAACCCAAGAGCAGGACAAAGATACAGTAAACGAACAAATGCAAATTTTAGCGTACCGTAGCCTGGCTTCTTGCATTACGTCTGTGCTGTTTCCTCATGTAAGGAGATAGGAGACGGTTGGACGCCGAAAACAGAAAAAGAGAACGCTTTTTAAAAGTTTGCGCTGCTCTCTAACAAACCGTACTGAAGAAAAAGTTTCATGACTCGGAGCGCTTTACATGAATGTATGGCTGAGAAGCAAAATCCATCTCCCAGCAGAGATTATCTTCTATAACTGAAAATAGATTTACATCATGTTTTAATCTTTGTACTCCGCAGAAGTCTGAAGTCTATCGCCTCCTCAGCTCAGACCAACTTTTAACGCCGTCAATCAGAACTCGATTGATTAGTTGCGCTTAAAGATCAAAACTAAGATAAGAATTACAGTGAGCTTTATACTCACGTGACTCACGTGACTCACTTATGTCAACTTTTTCAGCCATTTTTTTTTTATGTAAGGCAATGCCAATTTAAAATTACACATTTGCCATAGCCTGAAAGGTAACCGGAGCCGTTTTGCCTTCCTCACTTTTCGCATTTGCATCAGGCGGCGGTGAAAACACGTGAAAGCAGCTTTATAAACACGGCAAAACGCGTGATCTGTGTCCCGGAACTGTATTCACGTTTTGTAACTGTACATTTTGGTGTGGTTGTATGACTTTTTGTTATGTAGTGTGTACAATACACTTTTGATCTTGGTACTTTTTCTTAATTTACTTATCCGTTGAATTCAATATACACACAGTCCAAAACAAACCACTAAGATGGATGCCCCGTGTGGGAAGGGGTGGATGTATGTTTCAGCAGAGCTATCTCTTCCTGTTATCGCGTTCGTTAACAATAGACAGAAAAAGACACCATCACCGACTGGGTGTATATACGTACGCATAAGCTACTACATTCGTTCCATTTCTGTGGGTTTTTGCCGTAAATGGATACATTCTGCATCGGATCGCGGAAAGCTGAAAAGCTCTCAGCCAAACGCAAATTCCTTTGTTTCCTTTGCTGATTACCTGTTAGCAAGACGAAGAACTCCTGATCTTGACAATTTTCTGTACGTTTACTATGATAAAGCCAATCGCAAGACTTCCGCGTGTTCCGCTCAGCTCGTTGTCAATTTTTTCACGACCTGCAATTCACACTGCTCCCCAACTTACCTTACTAGGATACAGTGCTAATGAATGACTTTACTCGGAGCGTTTTACATCGAATATATGGTTGAACTCAGTGCAATATTCCAGCCTGTCTATCGACAGAATCGCAAATATTTATCATCGAGTTTGAACTGACTTTGACATAATTTTCTGACTACTGAAAAAAATAGATTTACCTGATTTTGATCTTTGTACACTTAAGATCTACGTCTCTCGTCTCCTGTTAAGTTTCAGCAAGCAGTACTAATCTGTAGTGTCGGTATGAACTTACGCTAATAGATCAAAACTGAAACTGGAATTCCAATGTCAACCTTTTTAACTATTTTTTAAAAAAAAAAAATCATGTAGGGTTGAATTACATTTTCTTCAGGCTGCCCGTGAAAACACGTGAAAGTAGCTTTATAAACACGGCAAAACGCGTGACCTCTGTCCCGGAACTGTATTCACGTTTTGTAACTGTACATGTTGGTGTGGTTGTATGACTCTTTGTTATGTTGTATGTACAACACACTTTTGATCTTGGTACTTTTTCTTAATTTACTTATCCGTTGAATTCAATATACACACAGTCCAAAACAAACCACTAAGATGGATGCCCCGTGTGGGGAGGGGTGGATGTATGTTTCAACAGAGCTATCTCTTCCTGTTATCGCGTTCGTTAACAATAGACAGAAAAAGACACCATCACCGACTGGGTGTATATACGTACGCATAAGCTACTACATTCGTTCCATTTCTGTGGGTTTCTGCCGTAAATGGATACATTCTGCATCGGATAGCGGAAAGCTGAAAAGCTCTCAGCCAAACGCAAATTCCCTTGTTTCCTAGACACTGATTGTAACAGCTTAAACACATTTGCGCTTCACCCAATTTCGTAGCGATGTGTACGCATTGCCGACCTATGTTTGCTGATTACCTGTTGGCAACTTTCTGTACGTTTACTATGATACAACAAATTGCAAGACTTCCGCGTGATCTGTTAAGTTCCTTGTCTATTTTTTCACTCCCTGCTCTTCGCACTGCTCCCCAACTTACCTTACTAGGATGCAGTGCTAACGAATGACTTTACTCGAAGCGTTTTACATCGAATATATGGTTGAACTCAGTCCAATATTGCAGCGTGTTTATCGACAGAATCGTAAATATTTATCGTCGAGTTTGAACTGACTTTGACATAATTTTCTGACTACTGAAAAAAATAGATTTACCTGATTTTTGATCTTTGTACACTGAAGATCGAAGTCTCTCGTCTCCTGTTAAGTTTCAGCAACGAGCACTAATCTGTAGTGTCGGTATGAACTTTACTCTGCGAGCAGAGTCTTCTTCGATCTTCCTAGACTTATCTAGGAAGATCGAAGAAGACACTGCTCGCAGAGTATATGAACTTACGCTAATAGATCAAAACTGAAACAGGAATTCCAATGTCAACCTTTTTAACTATGTTTTTTTTTCAAAAAATCATGTAGGGCTGAATTCCAAATTTCAAAGTACTCATTTCTCACGGCATGAAAGGAAACCTCCTTCACTTTTGGCATTTACATTAGGCTGTCGTGAAAACACGTGAAAGTAGCTTTATAAACATGGCAAAACGCGTGACCTATGTCCCGAAGTTGCTAACCTCACGTGCGCCACTTTCTCAAAATCAGGGTAGTTTGCTACAGGCTTTATTTCTGAAACAAAGTCGGTGGTCCCCACTTTTTTTGTATTTCCGACACAAGTAACTCATTATCCGACCTCAGTAAAAATATAGTAAAGGCTATCGAGTAGAAAATTTTCGCGCGAACGTTCTTAAATACCATGTCGCGTGAGTTACGATATTTTAGGCCATTTTTGCATTGTACAAATTGTTAGATAAGGTAGTAGAGCATTAAATAAGTAACAATAAACCTTAAAGGAAAAAAAGAAGGTTGAGAGGGGAGAAGATTATTCGAGAGCCCGGGGACGAGTGTCCTGCCGAAAGTAATACAGAACATTTAATGGGTACGCATTGCAGACCTGCATTTGCTGATGACAAAGAACTCTTCAAGACGCCTAATTTTGACAAACTTCTACATGTTTACTGTGACAAAACCAATCGCAAGACTTCCGCGTGATCTGAGTAATCCCTGGTACGTGACTGAAACTAAACTGAAACTAGACTAAGAACAATAGGCAAGCAGCAACTTCATAAATTTACATACTTTTATGTAGCCTCTTCCTCGAACTTGAGTTAAATACGTTACAAATTAATTAAAGGGAAAATTTGATGTTACGTGGAGAGGTTCCAGATTGTGCAAGAAAATACACAGGAAGCTAAGACCGAGAAGTGGAAACGCGTAAAACTTGTTAAACTGTCTAAAAAAATCGATTCCTTTAGAAGTGTGTTGATCTCGTGACTCTTGAACTTGGTCAAGAAGAGAATTTAGTCCGTGTTTACATGTGACAAATTGGACTTGAAAATGTGAGTTTTCATAGGAATCTAAGAGCAGCGAGGAGTGAAAGGCTAATGATTGAAAATTGTTATTCTTTGATCAAGGAAAGTGTTTAATTTGCCGCCTGCGTCGGCTTGATTGACACTGAGTTGCTTAACAGAAAGTGATAGATGCAAAAAGGGGGATTTATCGATAGCCTGGGTATTATTCAGTTTTTAAGGGGGCCCTCCCTAGCTAGGCGAAAATCTTGGTTGCAGGCTAGAAATGAAATTTATGTTCGCCTATGCAGAAATAAATTTAGAACTTCAAGCTGTACTCAATGTTATTTCACATTGGCTATATTATTGTTGATATTTTGCCAGTTGACCGAATAGTGTGTTATTATTGAAAGGTTACTGTGGCGAAAACCACATTGAGTTAATCGAATTTATTTGTCACGTACATGGGAAATAAACCAAACATTTTCACATTTTTTGCTACCAAAAGGCAATTCCATTAGCTACAGGGGCTTCCCTAAATTTATGCCTTTACTTTAAGCTACTTTTGTTTCGTTTTATAACGTTATTCCTTTTACCTATCTCACGTTGTGGGGATTTCCAAACGGAATATTCTGTATTCCGAATAAAAATCACAAATAACATGCGGAACCTAATGTTTCCGAACGTTTAAAAGAGAAATATCGCACCTAAAAACTTTTTTCATACGGAGTACGTGCGCTGTGCTTCGTGTTCCTGTTTGCAATAAAATGTAAACAAACTGAATTCAAGAACGATGTTAACAAGCTTGGATGATTACCACGCGAACATAATATACCAAAACACGACATTTAGGTTCGAAAGAAGCAAGTAGTCGATATACGATTGAGCCTGTGTATTTGTCTGCGAACCGAACGGCCAAACGCAGACTTGCTTCAAATGGATCATTAGTTTTCCCTTGGCTAGAAGGCGCATTGGGTGTCTTGATTCGCGCGTCGAGACAAACCGTACCAGGTGCAAGCCAGTCCTCATCACTTCGCGCTCATAATTTGAACCTGGATTTCCAGCTAATGATTTACTACCCTCGGACAGCTTCAGGCTTCAGCTTCGGGCAGAGAATAGAAAACAAAATAACTAAAAACCTCTTCAAAAGAACAGCGCGCAGGTCATTGATGCGGAAGTCGGAGTAAACTGCCCTTCAAAAGACAAACTTCGTTGCAAAGTAACAGACCCCCTAACAGAACGAGTCATAATATGGATAACATGTTAACTGGAAGTTTTCGTACAGCTATGAGCCACGATTTCCTGCTAAATATAGTAGTTTCAGCAGACCAATGCCTCTCTACAGCTCGCCCCAGCTTCTTGCGTCTAGGTGAAAAAGGTATTCGGTAGTTTCTATTTTGGGAAAAAATGTTCATAGTGCGAATAATCTTTCACGGTTTATCCAAACGCGTAAAATGTGTAAAATGTCGAATGGCTTTCCACAGATCTCACTCGATCGACAATCCACAAAGGAATTGAGAAGCTGCTAGCAGAAGCCGTTTAACGAGGAGACATTTTGAGTAAACTATAAAAACTCACCTAAGCCCTGGAGAGCGGCAAATTAATATTCTGCGCAAGAGGGACTGGCTTTCCGATTCTAACTTGACCTTCCTTTCAATCTTCGCCGAACCGTTGAGCGGTTGTTCCTCGCGAGCACTCATTCGTGGCGATATAACTGTTAGAGAACAGCTTCACGAAGATTTTATTCCGTTATTGCACTGAAAGCGAACCGACGTGTAATCAGGTAATGTGTCCTCGCTGGTACTCAAACGATTTTTTTAGTTGAAATCCTCTCCGCAAGGAAATCACATGCACGTGATTATGTTACGAATGCCACACGTCACGCAAATGTTGCATGTCACGCAAAGCAACAGTATTAGTACCGTAATGATTCGATTTAGCGCCCGGGGCGCTTATTTACTTCCAGGCATAGCCAATCGATGACATCAATGACATCAATGAAATCAATGAGTAATCAATAGGTAATCGATGGGTAATCAGTTGATTAGTCATTGATTATTGCCGATGATCAATGAGTAATCGATGACTAATCGATAGGCCACAACATTTTTGGTCATTGATTAGTCATCGATTGCATCGATTAGTCATCGATTACATCGATTAGTCATCGATTGCATTGATTAGTCATTGATTTCATTCATTACTCATCGATATCATTCCGTGGCAGTTTTACTTTACTGACAATCACCCACTTGCACCGAACAGAATCTATAGCCATGTAGTCGATTCTTGTCAGCGTTCTTGTTAGCCTCCTTTTCAGACTGGGTGGTTTTTGTTCAGTTATACATGTTTTGTTTTAAGTTAAAGACAGTTGGGAAAAGAAAATATTGCACAATAAAGAACAATCTGTATTTATGATTATTAGCACCTCACGTCTCGAGATTCTTAAAGGTTATTTGACCTTTTGTGAACGCGTAATTTCGTCAACAGGAACGCCAGTTGTAAAGAAAAATACGTTTTACGCATATAAAAAACATCAACGAAAAAAAAAAGTACTAGAAAGGCAGAAATGTTTCTTTTGTGCGCAATTTAATAGTCGATGAGTAATCGATGAGTAATCAATAACATCAATAGGTAATCAATTACATCAATGAGTAATCGATGGGTCATCGATGAGTAATCAATAACATCAATAGGTAATCAATTACATCAATGAGTAATCGATGGGTCATCGATGAGTAATCGATAGGCCACAAAATTTTTGGGCTTCGATTAGTCATCGATTACTCATTGATCATCGGCAATAATCAATGACTAATCAACTGATTACCCATCGATTACTCATTGATTACCAATTGATGTCATTGATCATCGATTAGTTATGCCTGGTTACTTTTGGCACCTCAAAGGAGGGCGCTTATTCGAGACAGGGCGCTTATTCGGGACAGGGCGCTTATTTAATTTTTTGAGAAACAGCCAAATGTTCAAAACAAAATTTTAATAGATATTAAAATAACTAACAGTAACAGAAACTGTGACAGTAACAAATTGTTGAAAGTTCATTCACTTTTAAAAGAATTGTTTATTTCAGCAGTAAATATATGCATGTATGGTACGGTGAATGTTCATGAGTTTATCTATTCAACTTCGATGACTTCAGTGTCATAGGGGCGCTTATAAGAATGGGGGGTTTATTACAATGAGGGCGCTTATTGGAATAGGGGCGCTTATTGACCAAAACACATTCGAAGGGGGGCGCTTATTCGGAAGGGGGCGCTTATTGGAAGGAGGGCGCTAAATCGAATCATTACAGTATGGCCCGTGGTGTTAGTGCTGAAATGGCGAGGAGTACCGATATAACAACAACAACAAAGCAAAGGTTATCATAGAAGGTGCTTATAACGTCCTGTGCCCCCCCCCCCCCCCCTCCTCCCCCCACCAGTCCCCTCTGGCAACAGAAACGTATGTAAAACAGTCCAAACTTCGTCAAGGTATCATTAAAACAATCTTTATACTTCAAAATTCGACTGCAAATTTCCATACGCTAATCGCCTGATTTTGATTACCCTTACTGGTCCGGCAACACTAAGGTTGGACACATCATGACATTTAAATAGCGCAACGCCTCAACAGTGACCAGAATCTTGGTTAGCCAGAGAGCTATACCTTCGATAACTGAGTCAGCTGAGCATGATTATTTTTGCATAACCGTACGTCACTAAAATATTTTAAACAATTGATTCTTACCCTAGCAAACTCTTTATCGCCTGCCAAAGACGACTCCACATTCGGACCTTTCTAAAATCGGTTTGTTTCTTTTCTTTGGTGACGTCCGTGGTGATTTTTCAGGTTTCTTGTTCTATCTTCAATCGTTTTTTTTAGGCACACGATATTAGCTGAAACTCGCCGGGGAAAATACTCTCGGCTTATTTTGTGGTTCTGAAAAGGAGATATATGGAGAAACACTGTTAGTTAGAATTACAGGAAGAGCTAGCATTTGAATCAACGCTTGAAAGTTGAAGGACAGTACAGATTTTGTAAACCACATGATACAGAACCGAAGAACTTGTGTTCCTGTCCGTTCCTCTCTAAATCTGTCCCGAAATAAAATTAGCATGTTAGTTTAGAACCTGTTTCCGTAATGAATTTCGAAAGTATATAATTTATATGTGTTTTCAGTTCTCTTAGCTTTATTTTTATAAGCTGTCGATAATTCGTCAAACCGTTTGCCAACCAATCGGAATGAACATGTCAATAACTCAGCTAGTCAGAAGTGTTACCTTATTTTTGTTTAGTTGTCTCCTGCATTATCAGTATTTAGCTATAGCGTGCCGCTGTAGCGACTTTTGCTGCTTCCGATTTTACGAATAAACTCGCTTGACATTAGGAAGCTCAGCAGGCTCTCCTCTTGATGAATTCGCGAGTCAAGCGTGTAATTTAGTCAATGCTCTCTATTTGTCGTTTTAGGGGGATTAAAATTTTGGAACACTTCCGCTTTGCCATCTTTTTACCAATATTAAGCTCGTTTAAAATTGAAAATTTAATCAACAATTAATATAACGGAGAAAAAAAATAGAAATTGAAAGTGTTTGACATCCTGTTTTTTTGGAAGGTTTTTGTTGAGCAAACTCGACAATTTCTTTAAGATATTTCAGTAAAAAGAGAATATATTCCTTTGTTGTAGATGCCGTTAAAAATGGTATCTAAATCGGGAATTTATGCCAAACCATATCGAAAGCGGCAATGACGTCACTCCTTGGCAAACTGCTGAGTAATGATATATCAAATTC
Source organism: Meandrina meandrites (assembly GCA_963693305.1). NCBI lineage: Eukaryota > Metazoa > Cnidaria > Anthozoa > Scleractinia > Meandrinidae > Meandrina > Meandrina meandrites. Next base: position 988,717 of record OY855916.1, read on the forward strand.
AAATTTCTTTCGGCTTAGAAAAAAAACTTAATAAACTAAAATATTTTATACCGTTTTTACCTTATTAGGAACACTTAGCTGGGCCATGGATGGAAGGGATATAACGAAAATCCTTTTTGGCTCTCGATCGAATACGGAGGGTATTCGGAGTGATGGCTATTTCCTGGTGATTATGGCAATTAGCCAGGATCCCATTTACTTCCTTAAACACCACAGAAAACCTGATCACCGCAGATCTCGAATTAAGTGTACCCAAAGGAATCGAAATATGTACAACACGCAAAAATATCAACATACATAACAGTTGATAGCTTGTAGCTGTATATGACAAATTGTTTGCTTGCATCAATACTCAAGAATTAAACGGGCTTTTGTAGGAAAAATAAATATTAAAAAATTTAACTCGTAGGTTTCGATACAGAAATTTATTCTTGAAAGTTGTCAGATAATATTAATTATTCTGAAGATTATGGGGGTTTAAAATGTGATCATTTCAAACCATTTACTGTGATCATAATATGCGAATAACGCCAGACGAAGTAAAGCAGATATTCTGAATCTCCTGACTACGGAGCTTCAAATATAGTAACAATTAAAAATAGCAAGAAAATATTGGTTCTTGTGAAAAATTGAAAAATATGTCAAGCCGTAAGAGCCATACATTACCAAGAGAATCTATTTCAGGGCTCTGAGTCTCCGAAGCTTGTTAATCTGATTTGATTTGTGTTCTGCCTTTAACACGGAATATCCAGAGTAAACAAAAGTGCATCAAAGGACGTGTATCCTTACGGGAGCTTATTAAGTCTTACCCCGCTCAAAACATGTCCAAGATCGAGAATCGACTTGAAAGTTCTGTAACGATGACGTAACTGTACAGAGTCTCTGATTGGTTGCTCCTTGCGCGCGAAACTTAAGCACCAACCAATCAGAATCAGCACCAGCGATCGATGCGTACCTGATTGGCTGTTGATCAGGTTTGAGTTTTCGCGCGTAAAACAACAACCAATCAGGGACGCAACACGGATCGCTGTAGACTACGTCATCAGTATGGGATTTTTCGGGTCCAATCCCTTCGCTCGCGCGGGCCTGAGCTACAATTTTAAGCGCGTGAAAAAAGACTTGTTTTCCTAGCCGCGAGCGGGCTTTATCTGGCTTTATCGTTTACAGTTTATGAACATGATGTTCACTAAATCGGGAACCCCAGCAAACTTACATGACTTGTTTATGGGGCTCAAAGGAATATTTCACTTAACTATGATACCTCGTGTTCTTGACGACACTCTCAAAATATTTTCACCCCGATCGTAATATCAGTAATGTCAATTCTCGAAAACATCGATCCGGCAAAAATAAATTACATTTAATCAGCACTTTGATTTGTGTTCAGGTTTTCGATCAATACCTCGGGTACCAGAGGATTTTACGTGGTTCTTTGTGAGGAGGTGAAGCACGCAGTTTCTTGTATAACATAAAAGAAAACACTCTAGAATCCAGGTTACTGTTTACAACATCAATATGTATTGCAATCAATAAGGAGGAGAGAAATTGTAGATTAACGTTTGTGCGCGTTACTCCCTGAAACGTGTGGTGCTATAAACATTTTCGAGACTGACGCGCGAGAAAACAGGGGAAACAACAACTGCGTCTATTTTAATACAGCTAAAAGAGACAGTTGATGTAAAGGCCGAAGAAAACAGATGGTCTCCTAAAGGGGAATTAAAGCGTGCTCTAGAAAAATAGCGTTACCAGGGTTGACACGGTCTACGTGCTTTGTGGAGGTACTGCGGTTAGGTTCAAATTGTAAACAAGCAGTAAAATTAGAGCAGTGTACGTGTACATAAAATTTCTAACACCATGCAGACAAAAATTGAAGTAAATTAGGAAACTTATAATTAAAAGTGGTACAGAATATAATTTCATTTATTCACTCGTGGGCTGAAAGCTTGGAAAGGAATTGACGAATTGTAGATCCTGTAACAAAAAGCTTCAGCGGTTTGGGAACTGTAATATTTCATTACTGGGAGAAAACTGAAATTACTATTTCACAGAATTTCAACATACCTGTACATGATGTCACTTTTTAAATTTGTGGCAGTATTTCTAGCTTGTATTCGTCAATCACACAAGTTGTTTCTGCTGCAGTTAAATTTCACGAAGTCATCTGATCAATCCCTCAAGCACGTAATACATTCATTTTGCATTATCTGTTTCCGGTCCTGCTTGGCGGAACACAACGATGTGTTGATCAGTGAGTGACCGCTTTGACAGATGACGTCAATAGCCCGCAATATCAATAAGGAGAAGTAGACATGTCACGAAAAATCAAGTAATTTTTCGGATATACAAAATTACTTGAAGGAAACAACAAAATGATAGTTTATTGAGGCAGAAACAGACTAAAGAAGTATAAAAATCCGAAAATTAATTAGAGTCTATTTCGAAAGACAATTGAAAAGCGGGCCAGTTGTGTTTGAAATAGTTAGCTTCTCTTTTTCGACTGAGAATTTACACAAAATATGGGCTGGCTGTTTGTGCCAAGATAGAAAGTCAAGAGATCGAACGTAAAATGTTTATCAACAATTTAATTTATGTTATAGTGACGCATGACTTGATTCTACGTGCAAAGAACAGTTTCGTAAAAAAAATACAACTATGGCAACAGAGAAACAAGGCAAATATTGGCGTCATATGAGAAAAAACACTTAAAAATAGCAAGCACGTCTAATATCGTGCTTTCTTCTTTGTCATTAGGAAAGCTGTTTTTTTTTTAGAAAAAGGGAAATTTCAGAGGAGCTGATTGTTTTGTTCTTTCGCTCAATGATTTCGTGATCAGCGGTGTTTTGACTGGCACATATTACACGCGAACTAACCGCCATTTTGAATTCGGGCCAACATGGTACGAAATACGACCTTTTATGGAGAACAAGTCGGAATCTAATATCCAGTAATTTCTGTATTAATTAATCTTTGGATACATCTGGTATCAAAAATATTTTTTTATGATCAAATTTGAGAACGGTATCATGTTCACTGTAAAATCAAATTATCGCGTTTAAATTTCAACTATCTGAATTTTTCCGTGGATTCAACTGACTTAAACAATTATTCTGCGAAATCGCGCAAAATACAGACCACCCGACGAGTTGGCTAAGATCCGATGATATTCTGCAAACTGAACGCAACGAATTTTCACAGCTAGGGAAACTGTGGTTTATCCCGATGAATACTCTGTTGGGAAACTACGTATATCACCACAGGCTTCCCAAGCTCAAAAGTCGTCTTTTTGATGTGTTTTTGAGAGCCCTTCGGCGGCCGACTCTACAACGTGGTGTATGCGACAGCTTGTGTATATAGAGAAATGTATGGGAAAATCACGGATTCTCTAAAATCGGGTAAATAGCTATCTATTTTGAAATAAAGTTTACCTATCTCACATGTGTCGCTTACTTGTGTCTTGTGCCGAATTTGAAGCCATTCCGACGCCATTTAGCGAAGTTATTCGAAGTCGTTGTCTCCCCTTCTAAAAAGAAGGAAAGGCAGACCACTCCATCGATCGCTGGCTAGAGTTCACTCCACAAATCGCTCTCTCCTCAAAAGGAAAAGTCCCGAATCGCAATAAAACCAACAGTTCCATAACGCCCAATAAATTTCACTCCACATACGTGTTCTTCGGCGGTCGAAAGACTCGTAAAGAACGAGAAATTTTGCTTTAATTTCGCCTATTCGGCTTTCCAAATAGGCTTGTGACCGACCCCGCGCCAACGGTCGTTACTCATCCTCAACTCTGATTGGTCCATTTGAACCAAGTCACGCGCTGACAATGAGGATGAAACCAGAAACTTGTCGTTGAGAAACGACCGTTGGCGCGGGGTCGGTCACAAGCCTATTTGGAAAGCGTCGGAATGGCTTCAAATTCGGCACAAGACACAAGTAAGCGACACATTTGAGATAGGTAAACTTAATTTCAAAATAGGTAGCTATTTACCCGATTTTAGAGAATCCGTGATTTTCCCATACATTTCTCTATATACACAAGCTGTCGCATACACCACGTATGTAGAGTCGGCCGCCGAAGGGCTCTCAAAAACACATCAAAAAGACGACTTTTGAGCTTGGGAAGCCTGTGATATCACAGGACATCTGTTTTGTACGGATATATACTTGCTGACCATATATGGGCAACGTGACAATTTGTTTCAATCCTGTGTAGGGTGTGTTTCTGTGAGAACAAAATAAAAGACAGGATAGGGGAAGCATGGGTCCCATTGATAGAATTCCTCGCGGTTTTTCATTTCTTCCTAGTAGACCACTCCTATAAGTCAATTTTTAAGTATGTATTTTGTTTTTAGACTTTTTAACATCGTACTGTTATATTCGTAGCTTTTATTGAATTTCAGGAGTTAAACCTTTAAACTCGGAGAACTGCGTTGGAATCGAAAGTATAGCCTGAATTTCAGCCTTCCTCTATAGTCGCTTGATACCGATTATGCTAAAAAATAATTAAACATTATATTATAAAATATTGTCGAAAGGAAACTACCCATCTTTTATTTGCGCCAAGGCTGCTCCAAAATAGAGAGCGTTCTCGCATGTACGCTCAGCGGACCTATTTTTTAAGTCCGCGTGACGTCTCCTCCCTTGACATCTGTCAATGAAAAACCATTGTAAAGATGGAGGTTCAACAGTTGTTCAAAGATCTGAAGAAAGAAGCTGAATGCCCACTGTGTTTAGAAACACTCAACAATCCTAAGACGCTGCCATGCTTACATTCATTCTGTCTGCTATGTCTTAATAATTTAGCACGATTCGCAAGAAGAAAAAAGAAAACAACAATCAAATGTCCGGTTTGTCAGGCTTCCTTTCAAATTCCCGAGGGAGAGACATTTGATATCTTTCCTACATCTTTTCATCTCAACCGTTTGGTGGATATCTTGGCTCTGGGAGGAGACAGTCCGCAAGCACAGACCTGCAATTGCGAGGGGGACGTTGCAACTTGCTACTGCTTTGACTGCAACGAATATTTTTGCAACAGTTGTGCAAAAGTTCACAATCAAATGAGAATCTCTCGCGGCCATCGCAATGTTTTCATTCAGAATTTGAAAACTCAAGATGTCGAAGAATTAATTCAAAGGCCTGTCACCTGTACTGAAAAATATCACGAGAAAGAAACACTGGATTATTATTGTGAAAATTGCGAAGTTTGTATCTGCCACAAGTGTGTAATTTTAAATCATAAGCAACACACCATAGTGGACATTCACCAAGCCGCCGAGGAGAGGAATATGCATATTACGGAAGTTGTTGAAAAGGCAAAAGCAGAAATCGTTGATTACGAGATACAGAAGGTGAAAGAGACGGAACTGTTTAGCAAAAGCGTCAAAGAAATCGATGCCGCTCGTTACAATTTACCAACAACTATAGAAGAACTGATTCAAGGTCTGAAGAAACACGAGACGGCCATGAATACGGAGTTAGATCGCATAAGCGAAAACAGTCTGAGGTGCCACGAAGAAAAACAGGAACACTTTGAGTTGCATGTCATGCAGCTGAAGAGTTTTGTGGAGTACTGCAAGGGCATTTTACACAGGAAAATAAGTCCGGAAATTGTTGGAACACAGCAAGCTGTTTTTTCTCGCTTCAAAGAACTTTCAAACACAAAGAGAATAGACTTGGAGGAGCCTTCTTTACGCTTTCGTTACTTGTCAGAAAACCAAATTTCAGGTCGAGTTGTTGCCAGCTACACAGATTCTTCTTCCTCAGCGGCAGAAGGAAAAGGTTTGAAAGAAGCAGAAGTTGGCAGAGAAGCCAACTTTACCATCAAAACAAGTAATTCACGGGGCCAACAGTGTTATTGTGAAGATGATCAAGTGACCGTGAAAATTCAAACTTCAACGATGGAGCTGCTAAACAAGAAAATTAAAAACTGTCACAATGGTGAATATTTTATTACCTACACACCAGAGTGTGATGGAGAGCATGAAGTCATGATCACGGTTAATGGTCGCACTTTGCCTGGAAGTCCTCAAAGTGTTTTTGTATCTCCGCATCGATACAAATCGCTGTTTTCATTTGGGCAAAGTGGGAAAGAACAAGGAGAGTTCGACAACCCCTGGGATATTGCAGTAAATCATAAAACTGGTAACATTGCAGTGGCAGACTGTGGTAACAATAGAATCCAGATTTTCAATCCAGATGGGGAATTCTTACGATTATTCAGTCAGAAAGGCTCTCCTAGGAAGACTAGGCTAAAGCAACCAGGTTCCGTAGCATTCACCAGCTCTGGTGAGCTTATTGTTGTTGATTCACAAAATATTTCTCTGTTTACCGAAGCTGGCAAGTTTCTAAAACACATTAGTAGTGAGCATCTCAAGAACGCGTGGCGTGTTTTTGTCGCCGAGGATGGTTGCGAGCAGTTCTGATGACAAATCAATCAAAGTGCTGTCTTCTGACGGCACAGAGTTGCTTAAATCGTTCGCAGCTCCAGACTGTACCGCATCTCCCGAGTGTTCTATTTGTTACCAAGATAGGCTTTATGTGTCATATCCAGAGGCCCACTCTGTTAAGGTGTTTAGCAAGGAAGGAGCGTTTCTGCACGATATTGGATGTGACGGCTCTGTTCAGCTGGGGTCTCCTGCAGGACTTACAATGGACAAGTACAACAATCTGCTTGTATGCGACACTGAAGGCAAAAAAGTCCATGTCTTCACACTGGAAGGAATATTTGTCAACACATTTGACGGGAAGCCTACTGGATCAAATGAACCATGTTGTTTAGCTGTGTCAAACACTGGACTTGTGTATGTCATTGATATTAGTCTTGACAACTCCATTCACGTTTTCCAGTAAAATGGAATAATTTTCACTGATGTATTATAAAAAAGGAAATTAGGTCATGTCCACAAACTGCACAAAAACTGTCTGTAATCGACTTTAAGCTGGTTTTGCAGACTGTGCAATTGTGTACTTTCTTAATTTTTGTTACTTTTAATTAGCTCCTCTAAGGAATAAATTTCTTTCTAAGCTTGCCTTTCAACTGTTTTAAGCCTTGCATCATGAAGAGGAGCTTGTGGAGGCAGTCTTGGATGTCATTTCTGCACGCTAAAGTAGACATACATGTAATATTAGAAAAAGGCCCAAGTTTTGGGGTTTCCTTCTTTAGAGCCGAGTAGAGCAGTACCTCTTGTGAACCTCTATTAAATTTCAGAGGCATTCTAAAACAACATTGCTCATTGTCTTCAGGGATAGGGGCATTGTTTGTGCCCTTTGTCGTATTGTTCTTATGGCCAATCATGTGAGATGTTCAATGAGGTGCTGGTCGACTCTTAGAGCCCCCTGAAACTTTTGCCCTGTAGACTACAGCCATTTCTAAGTATGTTAGTAGAGGGTGCCAGAATTGTTTTGCAAAAATAATTATAGCTGTTTAATTGCATTGTAGGGGTGTGCATGCACAGGCTACACCTTAGGTGTTGTCTCTTGCTTCATGGGCAGGGCAAGAATTGTGAAGCCCGAGATGAGTGCCCTTCGGGGCAACAGTGGAGCACAGGGCAGCATACAACATGAAGCAAACTACACCAACAACTGCAAATACTTCTTTGTTCATTTGCAGCATCCTTTAGAGTGATTTCATTTAACCCATCAAACAATATTTAACAGTTAGTGTTAGTGCATAATGCTTATGGTCAAAACTAAACAAGAGACAGGGCTCGATACTTATGGTAGCCAACTGGCCACAGACTAGTAAAAATTTTGTTTTGGGTAATATGTTTTAGGCTTTTACTTGTCATTTTGGCTAGTCAAAATTTCAGGTATCTTAGTACATGGAGAAGGAAACCACTCATGGAAATCGAATCGCCGCTTAGCGTTATGGCCCTGACTGAGCTTCGGTCAAACTTTCCAACCGTTCATCCGGGCAACCTGCCATTTTATGCCTTTGTTCACCAAATAAATGCCTGTTAGCCAAGTTATCTGTTGAGAACCTGGTTGTAACATATCAAAGAATTGTTGAACCAAAAAGCAAATGTGTGTTTCCAGAAAATATCCATATCCCCCCCACGGATGGTCGTTCGGTTTTAACCCCCCCACCCCCCTGGAATTTCCATTCCAGAGGGTCTGCGGTGGACCCCCCACCCCCCAGGATTTTCCAGTTTTTTTTTGTCACTTTTTTTTTAAGCCTTAACAAATTTTTACCATGTACGCTTAATTAAATCAGGCATCACTTTCTTAGTTTACACGCAATGCTTTAATAACTACAGTACACATTCTTTTTGTCTTACAACAGTGCAGTATTTCGTAACATGATGCATTGTCCGCTCCAAATGACAAACGATGTACTGACGAGCTTAGAAATAGTTGTTGTATTTCGGCTGATTGTGCAGTTGTAAACCGAAACTTAAGACTTCAAAAATTGTTGATATTCGACAACTGACATGAACGAATCTTCAAATGACAATCTGACAGCTGAACATCGATCTGTAAGCTTTGTCTACTCACCTACGATCAGCTAACATAATATTGACTTTAGCATGTAGAAATAACCTCCAAGCACACGCAACAATGTTAAATCCTAGTAAATAAGTCATGTAATTACGTTTTTTTCACTCCGCAGGTACTCAAACAAAAGATATTCGACCGAACGAAAAGACAATTTGGAATCGCCCTACAATGCATTGCGAACCCCTTATGTCATGCACAAATACACAATGTGTAACACTTCGCTTTGATACTACAGAAGACCCCATTTATAAGTACTAGTAACGTTTAAGCATATAAAGCGGTGACTCTGAGTACGCATCCGACATTACATGACAAAGAAAACAGTAACTCAAAACGTCCTTCATCAACTTAAGTTGTTTTACGTGGATTGCAAAACAGTCGTGTTCCTCTTAAAATCGATGGCGCGAAACGTCTAAAGTATGACCTTCGCCGTTCGAATACCGCCGCGCGCGACTTCCGAACGTTATCTTGTAGAGTACAGACCGTTGTATACAAAAAGAAATTCAACTATATTGAAATGTTAGTTTGTTCAAATCAACATCACGTCATGCTGTTTAATCTCTGTATTATTTCAAGCTGGACGAATGACCCAATCAACAAGGGCTCCAGTAGCATCCAGGCCATAAACCGCACGATCCTTAAAGTACCATATGTACACAACATCATTCTCCTCGTCAAAACGTTGGATTTCTCCCCTGTACCAGCCTGGTTTCCAATTTGTACCCTCTAAATCTTTCTCACTCCACAAAACCTCTAACCTTTGACCGACAACAAAAGCCTCCCTGCCTTTCAGTTCTTCTGGTTGATCTCTTAGTTTCACTGGTGGTCGTTTTCTTCTCTGTGGACGTTCCATACCTGTTTGGGCTTCCTCACTTTTTAATACCTTTTCCTTTTTGGCTTTAGAGTTCTTCACCGTCTTTCTGTCACCGTCTTACCAGGGCCCAGGATGCCCTTAGGAAAGCGACGGAAGCTCGAAAAAAATTGTTAAGAGTTGAAAGGACTGAAAGCGAGCCTACCGAGAGCGATAGCGATGACTCCATATGCTAAGCGGTGAACCCTTTAGGTTCCGAATATTTCGCAAGTAATACGTTTACTACACTGTTTACCGAATTAAATACTTCGGCTCTTTTATCAATTTCGCATTAAGTTGTTTTGTACGTTTTGTTCAAGTCATAAAAATCTCAGTGAGTGTTGTAAATTGCTCGCTAATCACGCGGAGAAACAAGGAAAGTACTAATTTCTAAGAAAAGGCTTCTCGATGAAAATATTTATGAGTTTATAAATCATTTTAGTGCTCGCTTTGTGTATAATTTTGCACGTCTAACTTTTACAGATCTAGTGAGGATTGACAGTTAAAGTTAATAAAGAAAAAAATAAACTTCCGGTGTAGAATTATGTTTTCTTCCGGTAGAGATGAGACATAGGGATCTGGGTACTAATTTGCTACGGTCGGCCATCTTGATTTATCTCGCGTGCAGAGCCTGGAGCGCGCGAAAATAAAGTGAATGATGCTTTGTCCGAAGGATAACCGCGATCTCCCAGCAAAGAAAAAGACGTTTGAGACTAACATCTTCAATTTCTTTTTGGAAAGGGCATCTGTTTCAAATTTTATGGCGCTACAAATCAAAATAATTCAGGTAAGTTTGTCTCGCACGCTTCGCGTCGTTTGTGGATAACCCTGGAAAATTGTTCTCGTTGGCACCCCCATACCCCTCGGAAATTTCTACCTTTTAGCCCCCCCACCCCCTAGGAATTTCCATTGACCATCCGTGGGGGGGTATGGATATTTTCTGGAACCACACAATGAATGATCAACGTTTTTTCAGGCCTTTTCCCCAATCAAAGTTGACAAATGAGAGAAATTGCTGTCAGTTATATACAAGTTTGAAACTTCTGGCTAGTAGAAAATTGGTTTTGGCTAGTCACTGCCACCGTCACTAGCCACTGGGCTAGTCACCTAAAAAGTTAGTCTCGAGCCCTGAAGAGAAAACAATGGAATTAGTGTCTGATAGTATCTTATAGTGCAACCCTCCAAGTTAAGACCATTTTAGTTGCCATGGCGACTAAAATTTTGGAGCTGGCAACTAAATTGGAACCAAAGTCGCCAGCCTGGCGACTAAAATTGAGAAGAAGGATTGAAAGCGTGAGCTTAATTTAGCGACTGAAATTTTTCACTGGCGACCAAACTTGAGCTGTTGGTGGTCAACTGGCCACTAAGGAAAAAAATAAACTTGGAGGGTTGTAGTGTAGTGATTATTTCATGGGAGTTAAATCAATAAATATTGAAAACCATTAAAATCATGTTTTTATTTTACAAGTAACACATCATTGTAGGTACAATGTATTGCTCAGTTCAAACCCTTAATGCATACTAGATGTACCTTAATCTAAGCCATGATTTAATTCATAACTTCTCGTAACACCTTTTTATAACAAATTGACCAGAAAGGTTATGAGAATACAGAACCTCAACCTCGTAGCTAGCTTGATTTAAAACCATGATATTATTCTCCAAAAGAATGGCATAGCAAACCTGATGAGGAAGTGTTTGTAAATCTACTGTACCCAAGAATTTATCAGTCAGCGCAAAAGTCAATTAAAGAGGCACACAGTCTTAGCAGGTCAAATTATGTTACAGTCAGAACACAAAAATACAACAGCAAATTTATTTGGACCACTTGAGCCACTGGTAGTTGTCAGGTAAACTTGGGTCATCTTCCTATAAAACAAGAACATCAAAGGGCAAAATCAGAATCTTGTGGATCAACATGCTTAGTACAATTTTGAAACTATTACCACACACCCCCAGCAACTGCTGATAACCAGTGCCGAATGTGTGGCAGAGCCTTCTGAGTCTACACCAGACTGATTAACCACAGCCGGACACACAGCCAGTGAACCCCCTGTGATGCTATTGGTCATCATCAACAACAACCAACAAACAATTTCAAGGCTGTGCTCTAAGTGTGCCCAGGTGCCACAGGTGACTAACTTTTGCCTTTGGGTGACCAGATAATCTTATTTCTTTCATATAAGCTTTATACTAGGCACCCTGGATCTCATAGTTTGGAACCTTTGGGCTCCTTGTAATTTTTCTTAGAGCACAGCCTTGAATTTTAATAGATTGATAAATTTGAGTTTTGGGGTAATTTGGAGTGTTCGGGAGACCATGAGTTCAATTCAAGTGAAATTTAACACCATTGTTAATTAGCATGTAGGATTTTACTGTTTTATCTTATGCCTGTTAATTTCCCTCTACAATTATGTTTCACATTACTGGTGCAGAATTATCTGAGGTTATGTGGAAGTATTGTACAAGAAATTAACTGTCTTGTCAAGACCACAATATGAGGGCAAGGGGTGCCTTTCAATAACATACGAACTCTGACATTCCAAACCCAACTAATGATTACACTTTTTTGTTGCTGTCAATCTTTATTATGGTGACAGCCAATGAACCTCAAAAAATCAAACTAAGTACAGTTGTATCAAACAAAAATCTACCAAAAACAAACAAGTATCAAACAAAATAGATCACAATCTACAAATCACAACCAACAGATGGGACCTTTTGAACCGTTGAAGTGAAGTTCTGTTTCCTCAAAAGTCCACTTAGATGATTGATGGCAGCCAAAGACATGACTGTTGAGTTCAGTCACATATTATTGAAGGGCATAGTAATACAGACAGATTTTGTGGCCTGTTAGTTCCACTGGAGACGATTTGATGTTTAGTCTATAGCATGGCTCACGCCTCATTTGCAAAATATGTTACATCCGCTTACCTTGGCATACTTTGAAAAACGCTGTGATAGAACATGTCGGTAAGGTGCCACATAGCGTCTCTGATAAATGTGAAGAAAATCACAAATCAAAAGAGCGTAATATTTAGTTGATGAAAAGAATTTAATTTCCCCTTTAAATATCTATGTGTAGTAATAGTGTCATTTGATTCTTCCATAGTGAAATTTGAGTGGTTAGAAAATGTGTGGAGTAGTGGAGGGGGAGAGGAGAATTTGAGGTGAGGGGGGAGGGGAGGGGGAACATACATACATTTTACTATTAAACAGAGCAATTGAAGTGAAGGGGAGCAGGAGATTGTACATAAAGCTGTTTACCTCTCTGGACCAGCTAATTAGTGCAACAGGTATCTGTAATACAAAGACTACCGCCAGGCAAATAGCTGTGTTTCTCTTCCAGTTGCGCGGATTACACCACCATCCACCGGTGGGAGACCACACATACTTCGGATAATCAAACTTCTTCACGCCACCCTAATTGACAGAACAATACTTCAATGATTAAACTACACGGAGTAAATGTTTACAATCCGAACATTATGTCAAAAACAAGCCACTCTTAAGCCCAAAATTCGAAAAACACAAACCATTTCAACTCTTCACTCCACACTGCCTGAGTAACCAAGCATTTGAATGTGTCTTTTTGCTCGCAAAGCTTCCTGGGCTTTATTTCCCAGAGTTCCGTGGTTTCGCATGACGCATGCTTGGACGCTTTGCCGCTAACAAAATTTTCAAACATGGCGGAGGCATCGGAATTGGTAGGTTTGCGTGAGAAAATAATTTTATCAGACATTTATCATCCGCGTTTAACACCGCAAAATTTTCCATGAAATTACCTAAAGGGTTACTCTATCCGTCAGTCTGATTCTTTTGTGGTTTTCGTTCGTTCAGGATTTGTTTTAAACAATGTTTACGTGCACTTGTCAACGAAAAGCGGTGTTTCGGTTTTTTACAAAATCGGAAGTTGTTTAAATTTTTGCGATCTATGTGAAGCGTAACACGTATTTTTGTTTTTGAATTTTGACAGTCCCCTAAAGCTCCCGCGGATGATACAGGTAAGTTTTTGATGTTAGAAATCGCCAGGTTTGACAAAATATATGATTGTTGCACTTTTCCCTTAATTAGCATTAGCTACTAATTAAAATAGTATTATAATTTTATTTTCTTCTTTAATACAATTTTTATTAGGCGATTCAACAGATCAGGAATATGAAATAACCGCTGATATGATGGTACATGATATGGATGACGAAACTACCATGGATGAAGAAGAACTCATGGCTGATAGAGAGGAATTTAATGAAGACGAATTATCGGAACTACAAAAGGTTAAAATGTCGTTTATCGTGCATGCAAAATGCCACAAAAGCATTTTCAAGAATTGCTGAGTTAACGATTCCCTGATTATTATTAATAACTAGTTATTTTTGTACTTACAACATGTAAGATCTAAAAAAAAAAACTTTTGTTAAAAACCTCTTTCACTTTCTTATACTGACTTTGATGGTGATAAAACACTTTTTCCAATGATTAACATCTTACTAACTGAGTGTGAGGGCCGTACTGGGGAATATTGGCCCAAGATTGTGGCAATATGGACCAAGCGCAGCAAGGTCTGTACAAAAATGACCAAGGGGCCGATATTCCCCAGTATGGCTCGAGCAAGCTAGGTTAGTAAGCGGTTTATTATACGGAACTCATTTTAGCTGCGAATTTTGAATATTCTGGCTTTTGAAAGCAAAAAAATCCATGGCTTATGACCGTTTCCCTGTTTCCATGGAAACGGTCCATATGGCAAAATCCTGACAAGAAAGAACCAATCACAACGCCTGGATTTACGTTAGGACTGCCTTGCCATATAATTAATATTATTTTTTATATTTTTTTTAAGTTTATTCCCTCCACATTTTGAGCGCTAGTTTTAAATTTATGCTTTATTCAAATGCTGTTATTGCATTAATGATAATTTATAACTGAAACATAAAAAAGATTTAAAAACTTTAATTGTGATTCATGAGATATGAATCTTTAAGTGTAAATGTGTTACATTTCAAAATGTAAAAAAACCCCCTAATTAAATATTAATTTATATCAAAAGCCAGAGGTTTTCCATAAATTTATGTTTTTTTTGTATATTTAATTTTATACTTTTTTTAGTAATTTTTAGTCTCCTCAAAAATTATGAAGAGATCGTATTTGTTTCTCGAGATATTCCACACTTTTTAAAGTTATTATCTTTTCTTGAATCTAGGAACAGGACATGCCTTTAGAGGAACTGCTTGCTCTTTATGGATACTCAGATGAAGCTAATCCCGAGGCTGATGTGCCCTTGGACGAAATCAAACCAGATCCGCTTCCACCTCTGATTGATGCCCGAGAAATTGATCCACCCCATCCTGCTGTGAATCCATTACTCGAAGAAAATCTTTTACCAGAGAACACAGATTCACCAGCGCCTCCATCCCCAGACTCTCCCCTGTCAGTACCATCGCCAGGATCCCCACAGTCGGGCGGATCCCCTCCCTCACCAAGATCAAGTCGAGACAACAACTTCTTTCCTGAAAACCAAAGAATAACCAGAGGATGTGAGTACTCTAGACTTACTTCTCTTGCAAGCACATACAATGTACACAATTCCTGACTTCAGACTGGCTTCTGGCTTACAGCAGTACTTATTTGCCCTTTCTTATAATTATTACCTTTCTCATAAACAGGCAACTCTAAAATTCAGATCTCAACCGCCAATGCATGGTTGCATTTTGACTAACTCTAATCAACTCTTGCATAATTTTATAAATTTGAACTCATGAGAGCTGACAAGATTTTTCGCTCAATTGATACAGAGATATGTGTAATGGTTTTTAACTCTTGTGTACACTCAGCACCTTTGACTGTGCACTGATGTGTTATTTCAGTGAGTGTAGAAGGAAACACTTGCCCAGCTATAGTATTCCTTTAACTTCTATTAACTACTGTTTTTTTGTTTAATCCTGTAAGAGAAAATGAAACTTCTGATTGACTTCTTCACCTTTAACATTTTTTTTCCTTTTAAGTGGCTGCTGCTTACAGTTACTTCAATTTGGGTGAAAGTTCTTCATCTTCTGATGATGAAGATTACTCCCCAGAAGACTGGAAAAAGGTGAGAGATGTCAGCTGTGTTTGTCTTTTCTCTCTTAGAGACTATAAGACCGGTGGTTTCTTCTGTAATAAATTGCTACTAATTATTCTTGTTTTGTGGCAAATAAATGATGATGGTGATGATATGATGACTACTTGGGATAATTAAAGAACACATCGATAAATTTCTTGAAATGATCCATGCAAAGTTCTTGCTTGTTGGCATAAAACAAGTCTGAGTTTGTTAAGAGTGACACCTCTTTTCACACACTCAAGCTTCACCCTTCAGACGATTCAATTGCCAAAGAACATTTACTGATCAGTGATAAAACTTTATAGAGATCTGTGAAGCGTTCTGATTGGTGGCTGCTCAGTGTGAATTTTTGCGTGCAATCAACAACCAATCAGAGAAGCTACACTGATCTCTACATGTCATCAGTATGGAGTTTTTCGGGTTGAATCTTTGATGTCTCGTGCAGGGGTTAGGGGAGGACACAAACCAGAAAGGTCTGAAATGTCGTCATATCATCTTATTTGGAGAATTAATTTTGAGTAGGTTGCAATATTCAGCCAGTGAACTGTCACTGTGACATGTTGATAAAGGGATTTTCACAGACATGGTAGTAAGTTGCTTACTGTCTGAAGTTACTTAATTTATACGGACTATGATTTACCTCCTTTTCTAGGAAATTCAAATTGGACCTGATCATCAAGCTGAAGTTCCGGAAGTGATGGGTCCAAATTACCAAGATGGTAAGTCTGATCAGTTTTTTTGACAACTTTTAAAAATAATTATAAAATTTAGCATAACAGTTTTTATGGAGACTGACATTTATAAATTCACTGTCAACAGCCCCTTATTTAAAGGACGACAAGTGTCTTTGGGATCCCAAGAAAGTCAGTGGTAAAGAGTGTAAGTACATACAAACAGTTTTTGTATTTAATTTTATCCCTATACATGCTAATCAAGTTATAATGTTGATAATAATCAGTGTTCTCAATGTAGTACACACTGCAGTGATCATGAAATTAAAACCTCAGCATTAAGTCTAATTATTAGGATATTGACTTGTTTGTGTGATCTTGTTGAAAATGAACCTTCTCAAATGAGAGTTGAAAAATAATTCAGGCTCTCACATATGTACCCTAACTGCTTATTCATTTATGATACTCAAGGAGAGTTGAAACAAGCTCTTGTCAAAATTCTGACATATACCTTTAGTATGAACTCACATTCTTGTCCAGGACACCTTAGATTTTTATCACTCCAACTTCCTTTTTGAGTTCAGTAATTAAAAGTTCTTTTTCCCTATTTAAATTGTTCAATGACAGTATTTTTTTCTTACAGTGCAGCGATATTTGAATGCGATATGCCAAATTCCAGGCCTAGAGGGTATCAGGAGAGATGTACTAAGGGACGATGAACAGGTAGGGCGTTAACACTCCGTAGACATAATTTTAAGAAGTAATCAGACGTGTGTTGCGTGGGCAAGTGCTGGTTGTGGTCAATCCTTACTGAACTGTCGAAAATGCTTCCACTGCAGCTTTAACTGTTAAATCAGAAATTATACAGTACATGTACTGTAGCAGAGGCATTATAAGTCACCATTGGATTATGTTTATGTTATGCTGCTTCACAAGGCAAGCCTTGCAACATTTTCTATACATTTGACAACTTTCTGTTATTTTGTTTGAATGGTGTAGGCTTTGTACTTGCTGTTACAGTGCAATTACATAGTGGAAGATGCGATAGGCAAGAGAAAATCACAAACAAACCCACAAGCAGGTTTGTATCTAATGTTATTCTGTATAGCTGTAAAGTCTTAATATTATAATAATAGTTTACTGAGGTGGAAAAATGATATTGTTTCAGAAATGGCATTATGGTCTGAGGATGAGTGCAGGGATTTTGAAAGTGGTGAGTGATAGTTTCATCAAGCTCATTAGCAAGATAACAACTTCTAAGTTAGCTGTAACACCACTGTGCTCAGTTCACCCAGTGAGTCTCGATCAGTGTCGCATACTTGTTTCACACAGCTGTTCAACAAGTTTCATTTATTTCTTAACAGGGTTAAGAGTTTATGGTAAAGACTTCAGACAGATTCAGAAAAATAAGGTAAGCAAAAGACATCTCTATTGAGAACGAACAATTACATGTATCACTTTGAGTGTTCTTGACAGAGTATGAATTCTCAGTGCCAAGAGAACGCACCCTTAGTTCTTGCAGGTTTGAAGGTAAAATGTAGCTAAGTAAACCTATTCTTTTACTTGTTAAAATTAAGGTGGCTTACTACAGTTTTTACGAGGCAAGAGCGCGCGCTACGATTCGGCTGCCTGACGTCAATATCGCTTGCGCTCGCAAAACTTTCGTGAGCAACACTAAAGGAAACGAAAACAAGTTTGAGCCCTTTTTTCGAAAGTTAACAGTTTCAGAAACTTTCAAAAGGTTTTAGACATGTCATAGGACGAAAACAATACTACAGATAGGTTGATAAACAACCGACAGAGGAGTTCTAATTCGCTTTTTTCATCGCTCGTAACGTGTGGCGTCATACGAGCGCACGCTCAAATAATAGGGCATGCGCAATTTGATTCTTGTCGGAGGTCGTAAAAACCTGACTTCGGCTCAAAATATCTCAAAAACCTACCGTACGACCCATAATGAAATTTTCACAATTTATTTTTTGGGGTGAATCACGTCAACTGTCAAAATCTAAAACAAATCTGTAAGGCAGATTTTGAGCTATTTTTAAAATAGGCAAAAAACCACATTTTCCTATTTTGCAAAAAAACTGTCTTACAGATTTTTAATTTATTTTGCATGAATGTTTTATCTGATTCAATTTCTATTTTCTGAATTTTTGAGGTAGGGTCGTACGGGCAGATTTTTAGAAAAACGCCATTGAAACTACTAGTGCCCAGTCTCCTCTTAAGCACTCGGGCATTCGTTTTGGCTGTTTATTAGCATCTATATTGCTCAAATGTCGCATATCTTGGTTGTAGGATGCAACAAACAATAATAAGTGAAAGCTAAAACCTTTCTGGACATTTTATTAAAGAGTTAAAAGCTGGGCTCATTTACCCCGTCAAAACTGTAGTAAGCCTCCTTAAAGTTAACTTTAAATCATTGCAGGTGATGTCACGGACTGTGGGAGAAATAGTCCAGTTTTACTACTTATGGAAGAAAACTGAACGGCATGATGCCTTTGCTTGCCAAACTCGTCTGACTAAGAAAAAATATGCCTTCCATCCAGGAATCACGTAAGTGCAATATGGGTTGAAACTTTTAGCTTAGAATGTTAACTACTGGCAGTGATGATGTGTGAGTTTTGTTTGAGAGGATCTACAAATTCCAACAGGTACAAGATAACAGAAAAGCTATAACTTGGAGTTTTATTTGTTTTAGGGATTACATGGACAGGTTTTTGGATGAAAATGAGAGTGCTGCCTCAAGCCGTGCTTCAAGTCCACACAACTTCACATCAAGAGTACGTCCAGGAAACGGCGTGATACCCACCACCATTCAAAGCCAGAGTCAGCCCATAGCAGTACAACCCATGCATACCATTGCTGCCCCCACTGCAGCCCAGAGTACCGTTGTCACAATCAACGTCTCAAATACCAACCCGGTATCAGTCTCGCTAATGAGAAGAGAGCCCCACGACAGCATTCCAGGCAGACAGTTGCAACAACAGTCATGTGTTCCGACATCTGTTATAGTGTCTGGTCCAGATTCTGGTGGCGAGCCACCCACGAAAAAGTTAAAAATCCTACCAACTGGACGACCCAAGTTAATGAGTAGTATGCTTAGTAAACCACCGCCGTTAAAGCCTATTGCGACTGCAGGATCTTCAGCATTCCACTCAAGTAGCTTGGGTAATGTGTCATTACCACCAGTGAGTGTATCAAGTTTTAACACTTCCAATTCTCATGAACATTCTTATCTATCTGTGCACAATACTCCTGTGTCAGATTCCATTCTCTACACACACCATAAGTAATGGGTATTTAGAATTAAAATACTCTTTTGGTGGCAAACACCAACATGTACACATCAACCTGAAGTATTGACAGAAAGAGAAATTTAATGAAGTATTAAAACATTTATAGTGATAAGTTCGCCGTATATGGCTATTTTTTGCCGATGTATGACAAACTGAAGTGGCTTAATAAGGCTTTTAGTATTCAGATTGAGTACATATGTGCGACGGCTGATTTAGAAAGTACATCTTTGTCGCATGCAACAAGCTTAGAAGAAAACAACACATTCAAATAATTAATTTATTTCATGTAACGTGATTAAACTCCATGATGAGCTAGCCAATGATGAATGTTGTACATGTTGTGGTTTAAATTTTTCTCTGGTTTAAAATTTCTTAAACCAGTTTGATTTTTATTTTTCATTGTCTCATATTGATTATCATAATCTGGAACAAAGGGAAATAAAAATCAAACTGGTTTGAAAAATTTTAAACCAAGGAAAAATTTAAACCACAACATACACCTCAAAATATTTTCAGTGATACAAGCATGACCTGATGGAAGTCACATGCGACAAAGTTGTTCCATCTAAATCAACCTTACTGTTAAAACTCTGCTGTCATCAGGGCGACAGAGCTAGTTGCCATTGGAAACTTGCCCGTGTGCGGGCAAGACTGATGATGTCAGTAGCATGAGCTGTTTCCAATGGAAAGTAGCTCGTCCCTGACAACAGTAGAGTTTTAATGGTAAAACTTGGGCGAAACTTCCCTTGTTGCATACTCAACTGATAGGCATAGTAACATTTGATTACTTCAAGCGCCATAATCAGAACTTGGTTATGTCAACGGCACATGGAACTGGAATATTAAATCACTGTACAACCTATTAAAAATATTATGGTGTGCAAAATTATTTATTGAAACTCAGTATTGAGATGTTACACCACAGATGCTAGTATGAGCAGAGAACAGTTTTAATAATGGATTTTTAGAGTTCTTGTTCTGTGCACAGAATTTAGGAATGTTTAAATTTATGATCCTTTTTGATATTATATAGTGGAGCAATAAGTCATCATCTAGGTGGGCATCAGTTTCGTTTAACTTTTATTTATTTTCCTATTGTGGGTTCAATATGTACATTTATCAAACCAAAATCTGTAGAGATGTTATTTTTTTTCCAGGTAGTAAAACAACAAAATGGAATTTTATTCAACAGTGAACGACTGTGGCATTTGGATCAAGTTGTTTTTCAGCCCAAGTCTTGATTTAATGAATTTTCTAAAAAAAAATTCCAAATACTAGGGTTGCAAATGGCAAATTTGAGACAGTGGGGCTAATATCTTTTCTTTGAGCCTCAGACCTTCTACTCTTACAAAAGAAATTGAAACTCTCAGATAATGAAAGTTGAATAATATTCTGGTAGACTATTACCTTTTTAAGGGCCATATGTAACCCACTGCAAATTACTGTGAGTTTATTATATATTTTCTCCTGATATCATAACCATCAATGTGAATTTACAAGAGCTGTTTACTAGCAGAGGTGTTCTAAATTACCTTATGGCAATCTCAAACAAAGGGATGATTTCTATAATAGCAGATTTTAGGTGGGGTTGCAAATTTCAATAACTCACACTTCATTCTGAAAGTGAGAATCAAAGTTGTGGTTTTGTTAAATTTGTTAAAATTCTATCAATTTTGCAGAACAACTATTTTATAATATTGTGGACTAAGTTGGGTCTGTCGATTTCATGAATTTGAGTTTGAGTTAGAATTTCGAGTTGAGTTTGATTTCGAGTTGGAATTTCGAGTTCGAGTTAAAATATCGAGTTTGAGTTGCTTGCGGTTAGCTCCGACCACTCTGGTTTGCTTGGGGTTAGTTCCACTCCTATTTGCTTGCGGTTAGCTTTCATTTGTTGTTAAGGGTGACACCATGCGTGACCAACTGGGAAAATGTTACCCCATAACTCGAAGTCGAAATTTCTAACACAAACTCAAAATTTCTAACTCGAACTCATAAATTCAATACACTTGACTAAGTTGATTGTTCTTGTATAAAGGTTGGATTTTACTAGCATGTGTAGGATAAGGCCGTCAACTTCTGTTGCTGTTTATTTTCTGCTAACCCTGTATCAAGTGTTGACATGAACAGTGAAATGAAAAAGGCAAAAATCTGCTCTAATGCTTGTTTTGCTAATGGAAATCAGCCCTTAGAAATGTGGCCTATTTTGTATATTGCTATTCACAAATAATCATTTTTAATCAATACGGCACAGATTTGTTTGTAGTCAGTAACATTGATCAACGAAATAAAACTGCACAGCAAAATCAAAATATAAATCCTCACAATTGTTGGGGAAAATCATGTGTTTATATAAATAAATTAATATAAGTTAGTTTTAAGCTTTTTGATTAAGTGCATATGAAATGAAAGTTTTCTTGTAGTGGACGTCTCCATTTAGAAAGTTTACCATCTTAGATACTGGAATGTGAAACAGTGAAACATTAAAAATCATCAAGGAAATAACTGTGGTGATGTTATGTTACACAACCCAGAATTTATTATTTTGGTTGAGTGGAGAAATTAGAATGCCATTATTTTTGTCTTGAGTGAAATAAATTACATGTATATAGTAAACATCAAAATTATGACATTGGCTGAAATATATGATTTTGGTTCATTAAATTAAATCGGTGTTTTATTAGTGAATGTAAGGTTAATTTCATTTCATGTGCATTTGCAAAGTTGAATTCATCACTGATTTCACTGTTAAATAACGTATAATTAATTATTTTCTATTAATGTAACCATTGAATACCAGTGTCTTTTCATTTGAAATATTTTCAGTGTAAATTTGAACAAGCTACACATGTTAGACAGACGTTATTACATGTATGTAACTATAGTAATACTAATATTGACAGGTCAAAGTGCAGACCATACATTTGTTGTAGATTATGAAAATATTCATTTCCAGAATTTGTTTCATAAATCTGCAAAGTTCTGGTTTAAATGAGATATAAATTATCTTTTTTAGTGTAGGCATGCCAGATAAAATAGCCGAACTTTGCAAATATTGTTTCGTGTACATTTACTTGTTATGAATGACGGAAAGCTCTTGAGTCATGATATTGTGAAATACTATATTCTTTGTAAGTAGCTTAAATACAGTCTGTTAATGTGTTTACTGCTGTAAGACCTGAAAACTTTTATTTTAAATGCTGTCTATATAATAAGCATAATTTATTATTAATAACAAAATTAAAACATTGTTCTGCTACAGTGGTGTCAATTTTAACACGCCTTTTTGTATGAACTGATCAAATTTGATCACGGCTTTCAACTGTGTACCAGATGATTTTCCCGTAACTTGGGTACTTGGAAAATTGATGCAGCCTTGATATGTGGCTTTGCTGCTCACCACTCAGCTAGCAGGAGCATTTAGTTCTCTTCTTGGCGGGTGAAATGAGCAGAGAAAGACAGTTGTACTCGCAGGCTACCTGCTGCTCTGTACAAAAACTTTGACAATCTGGGAAAGTTTATGACCATGCATGCACAGACATATTGTTTTCCTTGGTGCAGGCTGTTTAAACATTGTACAGAGACCATTCTGTCAGGACAGTGTAAACTGATTGAAATCTTCCCAGAGACTTGCTGGGTTCAAGGTAGTCTACTCTGCAGCCGTATTTTGGATGTTATGCAATGCCCCCTTTTTTGAGGGGGGGGGGGGGGGGGGAGCTCCACCACATCCCACAAAATGGATGCAAAGGAGACTTGGTTTAAGGTTCTCTAAGTTAGTTACCCGCATGAAGCTCATGAATGCGTCTTACCAAGTATTCTGGTTGGAAAATTGACTGTAAATTACAAATTTTCTGATTTGAAAATAAAAAATTCAGTTGGTTCTTTTCCACTGCTTTTAAGATGTGTTTGTCATGTTTAGTCCAATCTTTGTTTTTTCATCACATTTAGTATCTTGGTATTTCTATGATGAACATTTCAACAAAAGACTTGAGGTTGTCAATATTCCATGATGCATTCCTTGCAAGATGTGTCACTCCATGGCATCAACCATCTTGACTGCTACACGGTAGCTAGCAACAAGCACAAAAATCCAAGCTAATATAACTAGGCTTGCCACAAACTATGGAAAAAAAAAAATGTGACGAGAGAAATAAGTTTTGTACAGTTGAAGAAACTGGGAAGAGATACTCCCCAAGATAAATAAGCTTACACAGAAAAAAATCTTGTACACTTACAAGTAAACAATGATTTGACGGAGGGAAATGGTGCTTAATACAATTCTCAAATCAAAATTATGGGAATTATTTATTACAGAACAGGTTTTTGTATCTCCTCCCTCATGTAAAAGCAGGAGCTATAAACAAGACTTCTATGCATTCAGTATGGCGTTATACAGAAGTGTTGCCCTCTCCAAGTGCTATGCATGATTTTATTGTAAATTAAAAAGTGAGGCTTAAATGAAAGACAATAGAGCAATGACTGGCTTCCTTTGATGTATGGCCACCAACTTAGTTGGATTCCTACGAAATTTAAGCTTAATCTGAACTGACTGCAGTTTCAGATTGACTAGAGTACTGTTGGTGTAAAAATGTACATTGTTTATGTGAGGAACAGCTTACCAATGTGGGAAGGACATCTTTTATTCGAAGAGCCATAGCGTGTACTAGCGTTCTCAAACTGTTTGATGTTCTCTGCTCTTGGATAGATCCAAAAAACAGCTATATTCAACAAACATTTTTTTGTGTTCAGCAACTTCGAGCCTTCTTCAATGTTTTTATCAACACGGTACAACATCAACGCGGTTTCCAAATGTGAGCATGCTCATTGTTTGTTGTCAAACGTTCATTTCCAGTCTTTTCCCGCCAAGAAGCCTAGCAACGTTTACAAGAGAAATGTACAAGGAGGCAAGTAAATAATAAGAAAATTTAGCCTCTAACTTTTCAATAAACACCGCTAAACAAGAATAAAGGTGTTCCTTTGATAGATTCACTTGTTCTGTAGCCATGAACAGGAGCGAAGCAAGAAAGAAAGCCTCCATGTAAGTTTTCAACTCTTTGTTTTTCATGTTGTTTTCTTGGATAATTTTGATGTTATAACGACGTAATATTTTATCGATCGTGATGGATTAATTCAATTTTGTGCGAGAATTTGTAAAAAGGAATGTCTAACGAAAGTTCAGGTACGGTCTGCAGTCAGGAAATTTGCAAAGGAAAGATTTTTAAGAAAGATTTAGGTCGTCAGTTGTGGAAATGTGTGTAATGTTTTTCTTACTTCAATTGCTACATTTAGCAAGATGATCATGATTCATTTAAGATCTAACTCTGGATGGTTCAGTTATTTCTCAGTTAACTTGCATTTACCTACATTATTGTGATTAAGAAGTTTAGTGTTAAATTAATATTAATTTAATCACAATGAGCAAATATCAAATGATATAACACAGATCGGGTCTCTGTGTTCTCTGATTGACTAATCATTGTCATAAAAATAAGAACATTTTATAAAAGAGCAGTACGTTTTATAAAAAAAAGTTGTCATTTGAGCAACAGAGAGTATGCCAGACTGCATTTTACATAGGTTACACAAAAGATCTTTGGCGGGGGTTTAAAAATTTTGCAGTATACAGTCAATGAAAGTCTTTGGAAAAAACTGTAGTGCCTAAGTCCTGGGGGGGGGGGGGGGGGGGGGGGGGGTGTACTCGAAGTATACATGACCGGGGGGGGGGGGATCCAACGTATTTTTTTGGGTTGAAAATTTACACGCTCGGTATTTTTTTGGCTCAAGAGATCTGTCACATATTTTTTATATATTAATACATTAATATTTGCATTATTAATATTGCATCACAGTTGTAACCCCTCACCTTTAGTTAGACCTTAGGCAGCATTATAGTTTTGTCAAAATTACAAGCAAGCTTTAATTTTTATTTTCATGCAGGAAACCTGGAGTAGCAGCGGCGAGTATAAACATGAATGCAAGCCGCAAGAGCAGCCATAGCTTTGGAAGCAGAAGCATAAGAACAATTGGCGGGGGCTCCAGAAGTAATCTCTTCAACTCTTCAAGTCGCAAAAGCGTAGCAATTGAATCAAGCAGAGCTGACAAAGGACAGAGTAAACCTCCAGTTCAGGTAGGTTACAATAGGTAACAGGAAGCATTTAGCATTCTATGATGGGATGCTGCCTGTACGTCAAGCTATACAAGAGTACAAAAATCATAAATTGCAAAATTTTTAATACACCTGCATCACTTGAAATGGCACAACAGTTTTAATGGGTCATTGTTTAGTCCAAGTGCATCTCTATATCTTATTTGGGTTTATTCTCTTTCTTGAATGCAGACACTTGTGGAAGTATCAGATAACAATAGCTATAATAAATTGTCAAAGCTTGTAGTCCACTGTATCGTTAATAAAGGTCTATAGAGCACTCTGCACCCTGTATGCAGAATTGCATGCCTGTGGTGCTAGGTGCTATGTACCTAACAAATAAATTGCATGAAATTATACAAGACTTATATACTTAGGATACATTTTAAATAATAATTTCATTTATCTCACTGCAGGTTTTTGATGACATGGGACAAGATGTCACTCCAAAAAGTCTTCTACAAGTTGATCCCACTGTCAAGTGAGTTATTCTTAATTTAATTAATAAACATTTTTTACTAAAATTTTAACTTTTTTTTGCTACAAAATTATCTGGATGACTTGACACTTATGAACAAAATTACAATCTGACTAGATGTCGATAGTTTGACAGCATGCTAACACAAAGTTAATACAGGGGTTCACACTGACGTAGTTAATGTTTTCATTAACTTTAATGCTTTTATGCTTTCAAGAACCTGGGCAGTTTGGAATCATTGGGTATGGGCCATGGAAAAGAAAAGAACCCCTGGCCAGATTTTTTCCCTGCAGGTTAAATACAGGAAGTTTACCTTGTGACAACACTACTTCTTCACCAGTCATTTTTTTTTTTCATTTAATGCGAGTTACGAATTTCTCATGACTTCTCTACCTGGAACCTAGTGAAAATGAATCTGTCCGAGCAAAAACAGTCTAGATACCCTAATGAGTCCAGGTAATGGCATCTCCAAAAAAAACAATGATTGATGCACATTTTATATTATTGTATTAAAATGTACCTTTTTCTGTCACAGGAGAAACCAAAGTAACACCTTTTTTACTGGAGGAGAGTCCATCGCCACGGTGAAGTATTCTACTGCGTTGTTTTTATTACAATTTCTTATTAAATCTAAGTTTCTCAAAAGGAGATCTACATATATCTATTTTGCCTATTTTATCACAGTGGTTTCCTTTGGTGACATTTTTTGTTAATTTTGGTTCCTTTTTTTACACAGCCTTCTGTAGCCTCTGAAATGACTGGCCAGTCCTTCTATGCTGCAAGCAGTGCCAGCATGTATGGCGGCTTCTCTCGGTCAGTATTCGGCTCAGTGTCTGGCCGATCATCACCTGAATCTGTCAGCGAAGATCTAGCTGAACCAAGCTCTGGCTACCATGACAAATTTGCAACATCACTTGGAGGTATACATGACAATATGAAAAAAAGATTTTTAAATTGAAAATCTGTAAATTGCTCATGGAAATTTTGACTAAAACATTCCTTTATCTTGGTCTCTTATAGACATTCAAACACGTCCCACTTTTATTCGAGAGGAACTTACAGAGGCAGATTTGGATAAAATGGTAACTGCATTTTACCATTTCACTGAAAAAGCATTCAGAGTTTCTATTGTGTTAGTTTATTTTGATATCACTGGCATGGCCCAAGATAGTAACCATGGTTGACTGCGAACATATGTTGGATTGTTGTAAATCAGGTTCACCTCACCCTTACGGAAACAGAAACCATTTGGATGCTGGATTTTCCAGGCACTTGTGTTGCAGAGGACAATGAAATTGCAGAGAGTATAAAAGGAAAGAACCAAAGATACGAAGAGGTATGTTTTTGATTGCACAGTTAATAAATGTTTGCTGATCAACATTATGTTGGACTCATCAATAAAGCAACCTACCCAACCACCATCTGCCATCTCACTGCTTTTTATAGCAGAAGTGAATTCCAGATGTTTTCATTGATTTCCGGCTGCCATGTTGGTGCCCCTCTGCATGGGTGCCAACATGGCGTTTTCAAACTGTGCTCTCCAAATTTGTGTGGAACATTTTGACGGATAACTTGAGTAGGGAATATGTACTATACAAACCCGAGGCTTGGACAAGCAGAATATCTACTTTAATAATTTTCTAAAACCTTTAATTAATATTCGTGATTTTTTACTCATTAGTTTTGGATTTACTTTTTGCAGCATGACAGTGAAAACCAGCAATATAATTTAAGCCAGGCAGATTTGTTAACTTAAGTTAGTGTTTGTCATTTACCCCACTGTAGCTTTTGAAGAATCGTGTTGGGAATGACAGCTATGTGGAAAGAGGAATGCAAACTTTCAACAATGGCCAGAAAAGCAAAGAAATACAGTCCAGCAAAGTTGAGCTACATGTAAATACAATGGCTACCTTTAGAGTACCTTACAGTGTTTGTAGTGAAGTACAGTTGTGAACAAGTGTTCACATTGTCAAGTTATGAGCCTCTCTATGGGTAGTTCCGAAGAAATCGAAGACGCGAAGATCACTGCAGAAAAAACAAAGATCTCAAGATTGAAGTGAAGATCTGTAATTGACCACAATTTGCGTGACCAAATTAAACACTCAGATATAAAACTGTCAAAACTCGTAAACACTACGGTTTTCCGTAGTGTTTACGAGTTTTGACAGTTTTATCTGCCATTTCTGAATTTTGGCATTTGACCACATTTCACTGCGATTTTGACAACTGTAGGTTACTGTCACTGCCACGAAACCACATGAGGCCATTATAAGGCTGAAAACGACAAAAATACTCCACTAATAATGTCATCATTAATGTTATAAATGATGTCAAAAAAACGAAGATTTTCAAAAAAAATTGCGAAGAAAACGAAGACCAGGGGTACCCATAGAGAGGCTCAGCGATGTTCTTGGCCCTGCCATACCACTGTTGTTAATTGTTTTCAATACTTGGAATGCTGCAGGAGGTTGGCTGTGTGGCTACAACTTGGGATATGTACGACACTTACAACTCTCAAGAAAACAATCAAGAAGGTAGGTTCATTAATTTTGTAGATTGTTTCAAAAAGTACAACCGCCTTGCATGCTAATAAAGTACATTTACCATTAGTGTGAAAGTACTGCTCAATAGCTTTTGTTTGAATGGTCACACACTAGGATTTCATCCACAGACTTAAAAGTTAGAATCACCTGGTACAGCATAATAAACAGTACAACATGAAAGTACTGCTCAATAGCTTTTATTTGAATAGCCACACACTAGGGTTTCATCCACAAACTTAAAAGTTAGAACCACCTTGTACAGCATAATAAACAGTACCACATGAAAGTACTGCTCAATAGCTTTCATTTGAATGGTCACACACTAGGGTTTCATCGAAAGCCTTAAAAGTTAGCGGCACAATTCTTGATTTTAAGTGTGACTCTGGTAGTGAAAGGTTTAAGAGAGTTCTGACTTTTCTTAACAGCAGGTGAGAAAGATGAAGGAGATCACGATCACCTGGAGAGTCTGAGCCGTCCAGTCAGTGGAGAAAGAAGCAGTCATGATGATAACGACAGTGTTGGTTCAGTCAGACCTGGAAGTGCGGCATCAAGCAATATTACAGGTACACTGATTACCCAGCAAAGGACACTGCACTGCAGCCTGGCAGAGAGGGAAAGTTTTTTTTTCCGGCACCCGCGCTTCTCAACGCTCGCGGCTTGACCGCTCGTACATTACACTGGGTCGCCTCTGTGTTCGTCACCATGGATTTAAGGCCTGGCTAAACTAGGAAGCATTGTTGCCCAAACATTGTTGCGGACGCAAATGTTTCCCAGTTTAGCCAGGCGGGAAACATATATTGCGGAAACAAATTTTGCTTCACGGCAACAAAAAGTGTTTCTGCTTCAAGTCAAAAACATGTTTGTTTCCCGGACACAAATTTTGCTTCTGAAACATATGTTGCCCAGTTTAGCCACCATGGAAGCAATGTTGACTAGTTTACGCCCAAAGAATGCTCGCCACCAAATGTCACAAAGCATACATTCAGACGTCCTTACTGAACATGAGATGATTTAAAATTTCTGTTGAAGCAGAAACTGTTATTCGTCTTTTATAGGGAGTCGAGCAAGTATGTTCACATTTAAAAGCAGTTCAATTGAAGAAGAAGGACCTGAGAGACCTGAAGATGGTGCTACTGATAAAGAATTGGAGGACCTAGCTGCAATTATGGCTGAGAGAATACTGCAGGTATCGCTAGCCACAAAATAAATTTTCAGGAATGAGCTAAAAGATGGATACCGGCTAATTTCACATACTGAAAGAGAACTTATCCCCCGCTGAAATTTCAGTGATGTTTTGTTAGATTCAACCACAGTTGACCGCGTTAAGACGTTGTCAAACCAGCTAAGACCAAAGCTAGCAGCGGCGTTAAGGAAAACATGTTTGTTGACGGTAAGCGTGGTTATTTACCGTTAACATGTGGACGAAAGGCCAAAACGGGTAAAAAAATTATGTTTTTCGATTAAAATCGATACGTGAGTACGGGACCCTAGCCACGCCTTTGAAACAACAGCGGGCTCACTCACTTCGAGAACGAGTTCCGGGTGCGGGAGCAAATGTCGTTTTTTTCCGGCAAATTTTCGTTGAAACACTCGAAGAATTGCTGGTGATTACTATCCAATCAGCATCTAGCACGAGCACTCACGACTTCTCCGATAATTCTCCCGTCAGCAATGAGATGACGTTAGGCTGCTTAGCAACGTACATCAGTGACGAAAACCGCGTGTTCAAACGGGAGAAACTAGTACTTACTGTGCGGTGACTGAATTTTAAGTAAACAAGCTGGCGGTTGGTTTACCTTCTGTCTGATTTATTAATTGACGTTTGTCATTTTGTTTAGTCTGAAAGTATGCAAAAAGACCTGTTCACAATGGAGAGAGCCATAGCATTGAATATTTATCAACAAAGACAGGCTAGGTACAGAGGACTAGACATAGTACCAGGTAAATCACGTGATTCGCTTTTAACTACTTTTTAACAGACTGAAAATACCTAAAAAAACAAGAGGTTTATAAAAAGTGGAAAAACGCATTACAGAGGCCCCATTGGGGTGGGGGGGGGGGGGGGGGGTGGGGTCTGACTATTGCGTATCCCATTAATTTTTCGCCTGAAATATCCCGTATCCCGTTAATTGCGGTGGTTTGGATCTTCAACTCTCATGCTCGATATCCCCAAAATCTCTTGTTTAAATATCCCGTATCCCGTTAATTTTTTCGTCAAATATCCCGTATGCCGTTAATTTTTTTACCCAAATATCCCGTATTCTAAAACTCACGATTTTCTTAACAAACTCACTGGCAAATATGACATTTTTTATTTTGGTCAGACATTGATGCAGAGAAATCTGAAGGCGAAGAGGCGAGCTCTGCTGCCGCTACTTTGGCTCAGCTTGGTCCAAATCTGCACAAGTTATGGAGCTATTCATGTAATCTAACAAAAGGACGTAACGTCAGTTGTCTGGCTTGGAACAAACTCAATCCCGTAAGTAGTGATCAAATAATCTATCACTACACCAACAAAGAATAAAGAAAGCCAATTAAAACTCTAAACGACAGAGCTTGCAGCCAGAGGCAAGCGCGGGAAATTGGCGTGAGCAAAATCATGGTTGGTTTTCTTACACTTAATTTGATTGGCTGAACGGATAGCAACGGTCGTCCCTCTGATTGGACGAAATACTTGTATCGCTGTGATTGGTTAAAGCAAGTTTTTCGTCGAGTTTTATTAACCACTTAAATGGAGTGCCGTTAACGCAAAACGTGAAGTGAAAATCATTAAAAAAGTCGTCATAAATTACGTATTATTATGTTAAAAAGATGTTTTGTAGTAGTGCAACGCGAAGCAAATAACAACTGTTTTAAGTTTATCAATTTTCATGTTTAAAAACGCCCCAATAAGTGTTATCAACAGTTGACCAAATTTTCTAGTTGATCATTTAGTTTATTCTCATCACTTTTCTGCTTGACCTGGTATAGATATTGTAAGGAGAAATACGTTGTTGATCACTTTATTTTCAACAGGACATCCTTGCTGTGGGTTATGGAGAGTTCGTGTTTTCAGAGCAGAAAGGCGGCTTGGCCTGCTGTTGGTCAATTAAAAACCCTGAGGTAATGAAGATGGTTTCCGCTGAACTTTCGAGCAGTAAAGGCAAAAATAAAATACGAAAAAGAACTCATACCATGGTAACAGTTTGAATACAGTTAAGAAGAACTTATTGAAATTTCTGCTCTAAAGCTGACCCCGCGAGAGAAAAATAAATTTGAAGATATCCATATTTTAGTTAACATGGATGTTTCACATCATTCCAAAACCAAACAATTGGCGTTTAACTATAACGTTCTCGAGAATGCTTTAAAATTTAACCGCGGAGTCACTAATTGAACTCAATTACAGTGAGATGTTTCAAATAGATGATTGACTAGATTTTTTGGTAATTTATTTTTCAACTTATTTCTCGAACTTTCAGCACAGCGTCATCAGAATACATTTAGCTTATATGTTGTTCATTTTCCTTCTGAACTGCTCAAATCATCCCTGTATTACAAAAGGAACTGGTCTTCTAAGTGGCTCTATACTGTCATTTTAATGTGAGGGCGCAAATCCCTTCAAACGAAAGATCTCTCTTTCGCGTTGCACTTTCAGATGTTGAATAAAAATTATATAAAAATAAATAAGCGCCTCGTTCCTAATTAGTTCCCTGTCTGCATTTTGAGCTTCCCAAATAAAATACGGCTATAGTAATGCATTGATTACAACAACTTAAGCACATATTATATTTTATAGCATTCGAATATTCGATGACAAATTGCTTTTTTTCTCCTACAGTTCCCAGAGCGTTTCTTTCATCTCGACAGTGGTGTAACCGCTGTGGATTTTTCAGCTGCTCATCCGAACCTTTTAGCAGTAAGTTTATCTGATCAGCTTTCTGTTAATAGTTTTGTAAGTTTAGCAGCATTGTTACATGGCTGATGATTGATCTCAATATTGTTTTATTTACTTTTCTAGGTCGGTATGTATGATGGTACCATTGCAATCTACAATGTGCGGAGCAGAAGTGACACACCCGCGCTAGACAGCTTGTGAGTACACATGCTTAAAATATGACTTGCAAATTGCCAAGCTATGGGTCAGCTATCGCATCTTTGATCATCGTTGCTTTTTGTAAGTTCGAGCTCTGCAACCCTCTTCATTTCCCGTCAACTCTCGTCAACCCTCGCCAACTCTCGCCAACCCTCGTCAACTCTCGCCAATTCTCGTCAGCACTCGCCAACTCTGGTCAGCTCTCCTCAAACCTCGTTAGCCCTCTCTTCAACTTTCGTCAACTCTTGTCGCCTCTCTTTCTAGTTTTATCCGTCCTTCGAATTCGCGTGGCCTTTGCGGTTTGCTCACTCTCAAGTACTAACACGTTTGTTTGTTTGTTTGTTTTGTTGTCCATGCAGTGAAAGCCAAGGGAAACATGCTTCTCCAGTTTGGCAGGTCCGCTGGGTGGACAGAGATCAGGGGTCTGGGGAAGAGCGGGATGAAATCCTTATTTCTATCTCAGCAGATGGCCGGGTTACCAAGTGGTCTATCAGAAAAGGATTTGAATGTACAGGTAAGCATTCAAATACTATTGCAAAGGCTTTCTCGAGTGTGAATGGCCAGGAGTCAGCCTCGTTCCCAGGGTCTCTCCAATCCCCCGCTCAGCCCAAGAGCGGGGGATTGGAAGGAAGAAGAGAGACCCTAAAAAGAGTTCGGTCATGAACTTCCTCTTTTGGGGCTTTGTCACGGATTTAAACAGATTTTTGAACAGCCAAAATATATTTGTGTCGAAGGAAACCTAAAAATAATGGGCCATTGTCATTAACAGTTGCCATATTAGAGAACTGAAACAGTTCACGAGCGTCTTTGGCTGCGGATGGCTACGATGGAAAAGGATTTAACACAGTTATAGAGACATTTCTTGACTTTTTTGTTTCTTTCTTTTTTTTACTTAGACTTGATGAAGCTGAAGCGAGTGAATGTAGCCAAACAATCCAAAGATGGCGGAGGAAAGAAGAGCGATGCTCTGATATCACGCTTCGCTGCCGGATTCTGTTTTGATGTTCATCCAAATGACTCCAACATGTAAGTATATCGGTGTTTTCCCAGTTCTCGCACTGGCACCCTTTGTCTCATATCTTTTCGTGTTCTCAGAAGTTTGAACGAGTTTGGAAAACGCGGAGATTCCGAACTTAATTCTGCTCCATTTGGATTCACCCAAACGCTTGATTTCTCCTTTGCAAAACAAATTGAGGTTTTATAGAAATTGCGTTAGTGGTGGTTGTGGTAAAAAAGCCTCTATTGGAAAAAAACTGCTTGAATTAACAGGAGAGTTTTCGATTCTGAACGTGAAACCATCTGTTTATGGTGATTTCCAATCGAAAACATTTACACAAGACCACTACTGGTGCGAAAATATTTCGTTAAAAGATGCTAATTTTTATTGAAACAATTTTAGGGCAAGTAATTCATTTTACTAAATGTAACACCAACATGAATTGTATACCCAGGCTTGTACTTCATGTTAACATTTGCGTTTTATCCTCATCTCAGGTACCTCGCTGGCACAGAGGAAGGGCATATTCATAAGTGTTCCTGCTCATACAATGAACAGTATTTGGAAAGTTATCACGGGCATACTGTAAGTTACATGTTTCTGTGTGCGATTTTTTTCACTGTGACAGTTTTACTGTACATTAAAAAGCTGAGGACTATGCCCTCGTATTGTTCCTCTAACTGCACAATCACTGATAACTGTCGAACCAGGATACGTTTCGTTTAGGCAATCTAAGATCCGGAGTTTGTGGTAAAAAATTCGATTTCCGTTCAATTCAGCCTCAATTGTAAACTAAAAGGTGCACGCTAGAATTGGTCACTAGTGGCGAATTGTTCGAACTGGTTACTTTTGTTGGTTCCATCTAGCAAACTTCAGAATGAATGAGCTTCCTGGTCGTTTTTATCAGCAGCCAGTCACACCGGACTGCTACGGGAGAGTCTTTTGTTCCGAGGCCTTTTACTAGTTCTATCCTGGAGGTTTGACTGTGAACAATGTGTTTTCACTCAGGGTCCCGTGTACCGCTTGCAATGGTCTCCATTCTTGTCGGACGCCTTTCTTAGCTGCAGCGCTGACTGGAGCATTCGTCTTTGGCATCAAGAGAAACCTCAGCCTGTTATGACATTCTTCTCCTCTACTGTAAGTACTATACGATTACTGCAAGACTGTCAAAAATTGTTATGAAAATTTTGTGGCGTGCCACTATATGGATTATTCCACACGCGACCTCCGTAAAAAGGTTTCGGGAGAGTGTAAATGCGTGGGATGGAATTTCCGCCTCGCGCGCGACAACCACGCGTGGAACATTGGAGCTGGGCGCCTTCTGCTTGCATCACTCTTCACTGACTTCACTCAGCATTTCTGTCGGAAAGACATTAAACTGCAGTCGAGGGAGTTAGAGGATTGACTGCGCGAACATATCAGCTATTTCCTGCAGTTTTTGCTTCCCATTTTATGTTAATTTATATTTATTTTCATATGTTTCGTTTCAGAAATCTGTAAATGATGTATGTTGGTCGCCATCTTCGGCCACTCTCTTCGCTTGTGTGAATGACAAGGCCGTGGAGATCTGGGATCTAAGCCTTAACACGTGAGAAACTAGTACTCAGTTCAAATTGTTTGAGTTACGCACGGCCATGAGAACTATATAAGACCCGTGTATTGACGGTTATCAACGCTCTGAGCTGCTAGATTGTAAATAATTTTATCCTGTATATTGCTTTGACAATGCATCTCAACAGTGTTTGTTTGTTGTTTTTGTTCATCAGGTTGGATCCTATCATATCACATGTGCCCGTACAGGAATTGAAGTTGTCAGCCGTTCGTTTTGCTGTCGATTCGCAGGTAAATCCTCTTGTTCGTTCGTTCGTTCGTTCGTTCGTTCGTTCGTTCGTTCGTTCGTTCGTTCGTTCGTTCGTTCGTTCGTTCGTTCGTTCGTTCGTTCGTTCGTTCGTTCGTTCGTTCGTTCGTTCGTTCGTTCGTTCGTTCGTTCAAGAGTGTTTCATAACATTTCCAAACACCTCGAAGTTTGTCAGAAATACTCCGCTGCGCGTCGTATTTTCAACTATCTTCTCGGTGTTTGGATATCACGACGAAACACTGTCTGTCGTGTTTGATATATTACTTAATTCTCATTGGCTTGGTGTTTTTCTGTTGCTGACCAGATCCAGACCATTTTAGTGGGCGACTCAGAAGGCCAGGTTACAGTCTATCAGCTGAGAGGTCTTACTCCGCAAAGTGATAACCAGGTATGAACAGGTTAACTTCTTGGGGTGGTTGGGGTGGTGACGGGCGAACAAAAGATTTGTTGAGGGACAGGAGGGTGGGGTATATACGTAGAGGTTGGATTACCCCTTCGATGCCTCGCCGAGACCTTGAAATCATTGTCACATCCCAGATTGTTTGAGTACAACATTTCACAGTGAAATATTTTAATTCAAATAATTATCGGGATAAGGAGAACACTTCGTTAGACCATATATATGGCCAACTTTTGACTTACAATAGTGCGAGAAAAATGTTAGAATGAAAGAGATGTGTGGAAACCACACAAGTGGTTTCCGCCTGCTTCACGCCACGCGTGTCGAGTCACGCTCCATGCTTGCCTCGCGTGATTGTCACGAAAGCACCGTAAAGATTCGTGCCCTGTAGAATGTAATAACGGTTAAAGACATCGCATTTTACAATCGTTTAGTCAAGCCTTTCAATAAATTCTTGTATTCTCCTTTCATTAGTTCCGCAATTGCTCCTCTCTCCCCAATACTCATCTATATTGTTATAAATCTTCGGCGGCATAGAATCGTTGTGAAGCGCTGCGCACATTTGACAAGTCCACGATTCGGGCAGCACGGGTTTGAAGCGTCTTCGCCATGAGAAATACTCGTTATAAGCTTTGTCATTTTTGTCCAGGTAAAGTAGATAATTCGCGAGAGATTCAACCGACGGATAATCCAACACGTTTATAAAAGATCCTGGTATAGCAACTTTCTCGTCGTAATTAGCGCCCCCTAAAACAATTGGAACATTACCATGATCGAACGGTTTATACCAGTATTTTTCTGTTACGTAGTCGATGCAATAAGAGTTTTCCAGTGCAAAGATGAATTTATAGCGTTTTAACTTCTCGTCGCACGCTGCGGATGACCTGGGACAAGTTTCCGTTTGATTAAAACGCTTTGAACACCATCCAAATACATCGATCTTGATGTACTTCATCAGTTTTCTGACGTAGTCCTCTCTGAGTCCTTTGCAGTGGCTTACCATCCATACCAGTAATCTGTCTTTGCCTTTTGCATAGTTTCGATTCTGCGCCCCCTCGAGTGCAATCTCGTCGGATTCCAGTCGGGTGTAAGTTCGGTAAGGCACGAAGAAGTCCGAATCTCTCCGATAGGACATCGTCCAGTTGAAAAACCCGTTGTAAAGCCACGGCTCGTAGTATGTGAATTTGGGGCTTTCGTGTATGAAATAGACCCATCTCTGTTTGGGATTTTTCTGCTTCGCGATGTGTTTCATGTGTTCAACGCTTGGTAAATCTCTTCCGTGAAAGATCACTGCATCACTCCGTGCGAGGTCGTGCTTGTTGTAGGAAATTCTACACGCTTGGACGCCGCAAGGAACGTGATTCCAGTGCGTAAAATTGTAGTCGTTTGTGAGACCAGGCCACGGGGATTTACCAAATAATGGA
This sequence comes from Meandrina meandrites, assembly GCA_963693305.1. Taxonomy (NCBI): domain Eukaryota; kingdom Metazoa; phylum Cnidaria; class Anthozoa; order Scleractinia; family Meandrinidae; genus Meandrina; species Meandrina meandrites. The sequence continues at coordinate 1,026,047 of OY855916.1, forward strand.
GTGTAAAATAAAACGAGCTTTAAGTCATTCTTGTTAAGTTTTCGCGGCTGCTTGTTTAACACTAAATTCGTGGCCATTGCATGACCCGGCGTATTTTTTACCGGAAGTTTGTGCAGAAGAAGCCAGTACTGCAAAATTATGATGGAACTTCCCAAGAAAATGCTGAAAACGGCCAATTTTCTTTTCTGATTCCGCATCATTTGCTCTTCGGCTTAACGTGATTCAAATGAAAGCATTACCAGTTCAAGTCGACGGCAATGGAATTGTTCCGGGTCGCGTTCGGTATCCTAGAAACGTTTAACTCCAAAATGGAAACCTCAACCACTCTGCTGAAAAGAGAAGCTTTGTTTCTGCGTATTGTGTTTACTTTACGAGTTTGTTTTTGTGGACATAAATTTGCCTTGGTTTCTCAGCCTTCCTTCCAACGCGCCCTCGATTTCTTAGAACTCAAAACAATTTGAGTTCGAACAAAGCCATCATACATCAAAAGCGGGCATTTTCTATACGCTTTTTTATGATAATTTTAAAAAACTTCGCAGTAAATAAGTATTGTTTTGCAAAGTGTTCTCTTTTATCCGTGTTACTAGTTAATATTGTCTGGATTATCCAAATTTATGACAATTTTAGAGAAAAACCTTCCACAAAAGACCTGTTGGTTTGTGGTGTCGTTTTAAAGGGCATTAAGGCATTCTCTCTTTGAAAAGCTATTCGTGTCGAATTTAAATGCGACTTGCATATTCTATTTTATTTGTAACTGAAGGAGATTGCCTTAACTGTATAATTGAAATAAAGTTGATCAGAAAAGTGTACTATAATAATTAAATCATGACAATAGTTATTTTAGTGCGTTGAATCTTACCTCGCTTTATTACAAATTTGAAAGATTTGAATTGCCTGCTGACAGTGAGCAAGAAGCGAGGCCAAATAGTTAGGAAATTTCTCTTTGATAATGGAGGTCTTACAGAATCTGATTTGTGTTTATAACCGCTCGAACCTTAATGATTGTTTTGGTCTATTTTTCTTTCACCAGGCGCAGATTTTAACCAAGTTAATTAGGTCGGTCGACAACAACGCAGGATCGCCCGGGAAGAAGAAGGCAGAAGCGGAGTGAGCGAAGATAACATCACGTTAATAAGTCGTGCACAGCCGTTCGTAAATTAAGTACCCAATTCGGCACGGTATTAAAAGGTCGATAATCTGTTCACAAAATGGGTTAGGTTCAAATTGTTTATTCGTATTGAAAAAAAAAACAAAAACAAGTGAAGATGGGAGTGAATTTTACAGCGGTCATAGCTAACAGTTAGTTGGTAAAAATGTTTGTGTATGCAGTGTTGAGGGTCGAATAGTCATTCAACATTGGTTTTTAAATTGAAACAGAATTACAATCTATTTAGTCGTTATTCCTCCCAGAGTTCTTTGCACAAGTTGTTTGATCGCGAGAAACGTTTCCCACTTACAGAAAAACACGTTTGTACAAAAGTCAGAATGTATAATTTATTTATTTTATAAAAAAATGTATCTTAAAAAAAGAAGACTTTTTAATAAAAGAAATGACTTTGTCTGATGGTGTAATAATGTATATACAATGAACGATTATTTTAAGTCCATATTTTATTGAAAACAAATTAGCATGCTTTAGACTTGTTAGCTTTTTTCATGTTCTCCTGGGACAAAAACCCGTTTTCGGTTGGTTTTGTTGAACAACTTTTTAAACCCGCATCAAACTTTGTTAAAATGACGGACTTGGTTAAATCTTTCAACCAAATCAATCGAAATCGGCTTTTCTCAATAGAACACAAAAAATTCGCCGAACGTAACCAACCAATAACGCATGCTTCTTATAGAACACGGCCGAACGGTCTATCGAACGTTTCAGCCCCAAACGCTTTGAAAATTGTGCTGCTAGGAGATTTCAACCAAACCAATGCAGTTTATAAATGGTGAATCCCTATACAACACAAGTTCAGTTTGATGCCATTGCCGTTTACTACTGAATATCGGGTCTAATTTTTTCTCGTTTCGCTATCCGTATTGTATTGTCTTCTAAAATCTATCCGTTTCTATCTTGTCCACTCAGAAACAGCACGTGCACACCGAAGATTGTCACGTGGGCATGTCACCATCGAAAAACGTCACGTTGCTTAGCAACGCGTCACGTGCTATTGTCGCACGGGCAGCAACATCGGCTCGGGTGAAAATCTTTTCAGTCGAAGGCAAAAGTTGCCACCAGACCGTGCAAGTTGACAACGGAAAATTTTGTAACGTTCCTTTTGGACAGCGTTGCAGACATCTTTCTTGCTTCCTTCACGTGCTGAGTGGAGCTGGGAAACGACCCGGCTTTTCTTCTTCAAGGAAACCAAGTTCATCAGTTCATTGTTTGTTTGTTTGTTTCAGCCTTTCAAAGACACATTTATAATCTTGATCTCCTCGTACGGTTTATCATCTTTAGGATTTGTTTTAACTTTACTTATGGCGTCTGCAACGTCCATTCCTTTGGTAACACGCCCGAATACAGTGTGCTTATTGTCCAACCACGGCTGTCATAAAAGAACAAACACTGATTAAAAAACGAGAATGATATTGAGCAGTCATTGACACAAATTACACGAGAAAAAAAAAATGGGATTTTCTCTGAAACTGGAATTTGGACTCAAGACCTGCATCCATCTACATGAATTTCCCAGTAGCGCAGTGGTAGAATTTCCGACCAGTGTGCCGAAGGTCAAAGGGTCCAAGAACTCAGAATATTTTATCTCTTTTGCTTTGTTCTCAAAGGTATTGCCAAACCGTTATAAGGACAGCTCCAGATTCGTCTCTGAATGGAACGAATTCAAAACTGGGCCTGCAAAACAACAGTGCCAGTTTTGGATCCGTGCCGTACCGGTTTCTGAACGGTCCGTGTTAACAGAAACCGATCCGGTCCAGTCCCGTGTAAACGTAGCCTAAAGCACTTGTAAAATAAGTTAAAACTCACAGTCGAGCCCTAAAACAAAGGCCAAAGTATACCGCGATGAAGACATTTTTCTCTTATACTCCCTAAAACGGCCCCAGGGCGGCCGTTACCAGTTTAACTGTATTTTTCGCCTTAGAAAACATGCGTCTGTTTCTCACTTTTAATTTCTCCGTCCCGGTCCCCGCTCAAGACACGTTTGAGACTGGCCCCGAAAAATTCCATACTGATGATGTAGCTCTCTATGCAGTCTCTGATTGGTTGCTTTTTGGGCGGAAAAATTCAAACCAATCCGAATCAAAATAAAGATGTTAAAGAATTAGATTTAGTTATATATGATTCACTGGCGCTATTTTCGTCAAGTGAAATACACGAAAGGTTTTCTTACCGTTGGTACGACTGTGATGAAGAACTGGGAGCCGTTGGTGTTGGGCCCAGCATTGGCCATGCTAACTGTGTATGGTCGATCGTGTCTCAAATTCCGGTGAAATTCATCCTCAAATTCACCACCCCAGATAGATTCCCCTCCAGTACCATCCCCTGAAAAAAAAAATCGCATACATTGGGTCTAAAGTACTGGACTGTGAAATGACTGTGGAAGAAAAGAATCAATGGACTGGACCGCAGAATGGGAGAGCTGAATCGTGGGATTTGTACAAAATGAGTTTGGAATGACTGCAGAAAGAATGTGAAATGACTACAGAATAATTGGAATGGATTTGATTTATTGAAGAGACTTGCCACTTAGTAACTATCGTAAATATCAAATAATATTTCCTTTTTGATAACAAGGCAAAGTTGCCACCACCATACACGATGACGTGTTTCTAGTTCGGACGACTGTCTGCTATAGGGTGAATTTCTAAAGACGGTATCAACTATTGCTCCGCATAGACGCATATTAAGGGCCCAAAAACACCCGTAGCTCATAACGGAATTTAAAACGATTTCTTACACCTTCTGGATCTCCCGTCTGTATCATGAACTGATGAATAACGCGATGAAATATGTTTGTGTTGTAATAACCATTCTCGCAGTGGGTTGCAAAGTTTTCCACAGTCTTGGGGCACCTAAAAAGAAAGAACATTTTAGAACTTTGCGCCATTCACACCAGCTCTGACTTCACTGCACTGCAATATAAACCAAGTTAACTTACTCTTTCGAGTATAATTTAAACGTCATGTCACCCATTGTGGTATGAAGAGTTGCCTCATCAGGAAGCTTCTTTATCCCCTCTGAGCCCTAAAACGTACGTAACAAGATCAAATCAGCCTTTACCTCCACTTTTCTGTGGGCGTTAAATATTGTATTTTTGTGAGTCGTGGTTTGACCCATAACTTTCTGGCGTAATGCTTTAAAATCGTGATCTACTAAATAACCGTGAGCCATAATTAATCGTTACAGTTGTCCGAGAAACGATAATCAAGATTTTCATTTTCCGTGAAACGTGATCCGGATTCCGTCTCAATAATCGCTTGGTTATCCAATGTTCTTTTTCAACCAATGCATTTGAACAGAACGAGCCATAAATTGCGATCAAAAAAACAAAAAAAAGTTTGGGTTGTCCTTAAAATGAAGCGCGGCACGATGTTCTGGAAAAGAAACAAATCTGTTGCATACTCTATAAATTTTTTAGGACGAGTAGGATCAGACAACATTTCCGCCTTTACTCATAACAGAATTCACAAGATAGAACGGCACATTGTTTTGTGCCAGGTTTAGCAAAATCCTAGAAGAAACTGATAAAATAACCTCTTACCTGAGTAGCGGCAAGTATCTCTTCCCTAGAAGGTTTCTCATTGAACACATCACGATCGCTTTCACCACTGAAATTTCAAAATGGAAAAACCTTGGAATAAACTTACTGAGGCGTTATGGACCACTTAGCGAAGAAGATAACATAATTGATAAGTAGAATATTCTCCATTCTGCTTTTCAGGAAATGAATGGAGATATTTAAGGAGAATATCAACGCTGATATCACCAAATAACCTCTGTTTCCCAACAACAGCGGCAACGCAGTGACGTCATAAAATCCAAAATGGCGGCGCGCGGGAAATTTAAAAGTGGTAATCATCTCCGTTTATTATTATAATAAAATGTTATATCTCCCTCGTTCAGCAAAAATTGTAATTTAGGCATTATTTCTAACAACTTAACGTCCAGTTGCCTCAAGACTTACAGCCGAGGTTCCCTTTAAATATTTAAATATTTGGCCGGGTTAATTGTACTGTTAGACTATAGTATTGCATTTATTTATACTGTCATTTAACAGAGAAGACACATGGGTAGCCAATGTCAACCTCAACGTTGTTATAAAAAAGGTTCCTATAAATATGTGTACGTGATTGAAACTACAGAGAGTGACTGTAGTTTCCAAGTTAATACGACATTACCGCAATTTCACAGAAATGGATGAATACGTACGCAGACTCCTGCGGAATTGGCCGTTTATGACAGCGGGAATCCATGCTAAAACTTCCTGTTTTGACACGGAAAGCACGAACTATATTTCCGTTTATAATGAATGTTATAAAACTTGCTTTGTCATGTTTTGTGTAACCGGGTTGTTCAAAGCACGATAAAACTAATCCTGGATTAGCCTTTAACTTTTCAGTGAAGCTTTCTGTTTATATTTTCTGTCCTCCAGTTTTGACGTCGTCTTATCTCAATCCCCACATAACACATTGAGCAATGAAGCACTTTCTGTTTATAAAAGAGGAATTGATCCCTCGATTAACTTTTAATCCTTTGAAAAAACAGTTTAATTCTTAATCGTCTTTTAAACAACCCAACCAAGGAAGGATCGATTGACGTCAATGAATGACGTGAACAGTGGAACTGTGATTGGTTCGCTGCTGTGCTTCCTCAGCTAGAAAATCATATAAAGAGCTGAAGTGGTAAAAGCGACACAACCGAATTGAACAGGAAAAAATTCAACATGTGGAGCAGTGCAAAAAAGTTCGCGTTTAAAAGCTTCAACGTCGCGCCTGTGCTCTCTAAACAAGTGCACGCGTCTAAAACATTCTTTGTGAACCAACTGCCTAGCTTTAAAGGCAACGCATTAGCAGAGAAGGACACACCGGGCAATATGAAAAGATTCAAAGGACCGATCTATAACATAACAGGACGAGATGGTCAAGAAGTTGTGTCAGTGCTCTCTAGCATTGTGAACGACGAAGATCAGTTCAAAAAGAACAAGACCTTCTACCTGTTGATCCAGGGAAATCCAGAAGACGACTTGGAAGAATTATTCAGACTCCAAGCAAGGCCTACAAAAGACCAACCTGGTAATGGTGTGTTGTGTTTTTGCGCCCCAGAGGAAAAGAACGGTTTAAACGATCAGCTAAATCATACGAAGAGCTTAATGGTGCTTTGAAAGCGCATTACAAGAACACAAAAGAATTCGCAAAGGATATTAAACAGCTTCTAAAAAACAATGTAGATATCGATGACCTCCCTCAAGCCACCTTTGAAGCGTACATGATCTTGCTGTTTGAGATAGCTCGACGCTTAGTGCAGTCAGAATCGCCAAGCGACAAGAAAGGGCAGCTCGACATTCTTCCGATCGGAAGTGCAATCGCAAGGATGATACAGTTGCTAGAGCTTGGTGATGAGAAAACATGTACCTTCGAGGACGTGTTTCTTCCGGGTGGTAAATTTCATTGCTTCACAGGAAAACCGGAGCAAAGGGAAAAAGCGATTGAAAATATCAACCAGGTCATCTTTCAGAGCACCAAGCAAGAAACGGTCACCGAGAAAGACTGCCTTAAAGCGCTTGAAGAATTGTTTTGCTCCGACGAGCGACTAGCAATGATGTCTCTCGAAGAAGAAAAACTAGAAGACAAAATGAAGGCGTTGATAGTGGCACCTGTTCGTCTCCCCGTTGTCTTCCAGCCGCCAGACGAAGAAGGCTTTACAGCGTTTGACTATTTCGAAGAATAAGGTTTGCACCAGGCCAGATTTCACGACTGAAACGAAACAAACTTTCAACTGTCACGCAATCTTTTATTGAGCAGGACTATAATAACCAATTTCTGTATTGATTCCTTGCTGTTAATGGCTTCCGCTCGGTTTGGTTGTCACATGTTAGTTGGTTAGATCATAAAAGTGGTAGTTATTTGAAAGAAAATATTAATTTTACCCATGTAAACCAAGTGTGAAACTTGATTGTTTAAAAGCAATCTATCATTACGTAGCAATCTCGTGTCTAGGAAAAATCTCGTCAAAACAGCGTTTTAGTTAACTTGTTCAGACTTGTTCTTTTGTTTTCAAGTCATGGGGTCATCACATGATTACAGGGCCAAAATATTGGACTAGTATACACTAAGGAATATTTTCCGGATCCTTGACTAATCATCGGGATGTTGTGGTACCGTATTCGTTTCGCCTTTTGCACACAGCTGGGTGAATCCGCAATAAAAAAACGTCCCGGTATGATCGCGACTCCGTAGATTTTGAATCCGAAATCTAAAAAAACAAATATTGTTATATCCACAATGCTTTGTAGTGTAAACAATTTTTCACATGAATGTATTTTCTGCCTGGTTGGTAACCGTTTTTGTAATCTTTGTGTGGCGATTTGAATAGTACAGTGTGATTCACCACGTACCAAAACTGAACGAACTACGGAAACCTTGGTTTTTGTTATAAACGAACCATGGAACGTAGACTATTTACAGTCCCCTATTTTTCCGTGAAGTCGTAGAGGTCGATCGTTGAGTAGTTTGAGTTCGAGGAGCCGCCATCTTGGTTTCTTTATGCGAGCGAAAACTGGGGAGAGTACAAGGTGTCCGTGGATAGGGGCGCTGGGGGTTAATAGTGTGGGGGTGGAGGAGTAGCAACCCACAGTACCCCTACCCACGGGCATTTTGTATTCTCCCCAGTGTTTGCTAATAAGGTTAGTTAGGTGTCCACAATTAGTAGAGGGGACTTTTCCTCTCAGCTACTCCTTTTGACACGTTAATAAAGTTATTATTATTATTATATTATTATTATTATTGCTCGCATTTAGAAACCAAGATGGCGGCTCCTCGAACTCACAAATCGTCCGTACCTCTGCGACTTCAAGGAAAAAATAGGGCACTGTGAATAGTCTGCTTCGAACATTTTAAATGTTTACTTAGCAACAAAGTGTGAAGTGACGTCATGCCCACGGTTTTGCTCATACGCCTAGGGCCATGTTTTGCTCGATATGTCTCAAGCTTGGAACAACCTGTCTCTTGTAGGTAGATAAATAAGAACTCTTAAGAGGATTTTATATTTAGAAAACAACAGTTCATCGATCATTTTATTATACAATGAAATACTGTTATATACCTTTTGTATATCTTGTTAACTTTAAGATTACTGTAATATTTTAATTTGTATTTAATAAAGATTTACTGTCATCTTAATTGTCTGTAGTGATGGGGGGCACAGGTTTGTGACTGAGCTATGTATTTGCTCTTAGGTGTAATCCTCTTTTAATAAAGACTTACACTTACTATGTGTGGAATTTTAATATTGTCAAACTTTGGGTCGCCCACTACCTCTCGGAACGAGATACTTCATTGGTTATTTAAACAATAGATAACAGGTCATAACAATGCCCCTAGCCCTGAATAACAATAGAGGTAGTGTTTACAGCGGGCGAATGAAAATAGAGGTTCCAGAGAGGTAGTGTCTTACTGCAAACTTTGAGTGCGTCTCAAGGAATCTACTTACAAAGCACTTTCCATAGGGGAAACTGACGTCAAGCAAATATATGCACGTGTTTCAGCTTAATTTCTCAGACTAAAGTAACTTGAACAAACCGGTTTTCCATAGACGATACACATGTAAAAACCTCTAGTTGACAGCTTGCGTTTACGAGAATGCAGGTGTTACTTTTCGGCAAAGTCACCGTTGTAAAAAAAGTAAGTGCAATTCTTGGATGGTGTGCAGAATAAAACATCGATTCAGGAATTCCGGTTTGAAGGGAAGCGTTTCCTGTTGCTTTCATTTCATTTTCCTGGTGATATTAATAATCCAATTATAAGACAGAGCAACGGCTACAACTGCTCAGATGGTTAATGACGTCATTTTGGCGCTACAGTTGCTTAGCAACTTTCAGACGAAAACTGAACGCTGAGATCGGTCTTGAAAACCGGAATTCATCATCAAATTGTAGTTACATAAATTTCCCAGCACCTCGATTTACAAACTGATCAACAACAGTGGAACCAAATCGTTCGATCTCGTTCGATTCTGTTCGGAAATAGAGCATAATCCTTACTGTTAGTTCGATTACGTCTGAAAAGAAATGATGCATAAACATGTAACGGATTCAAAACAATCTACATACACTGAAACAGAACGGGAATTTATTTATTTTGTCAAACAAAAACCAAACTCAATTCGAAAGACGGACTTTCGATAATGTTCGAAGGAGTTCGATTAGATATGTTGCCGGGATTCTCGAATCTCGGCGTTCATTGAAATAACTTGCAATTAAGGGCTCAAGATTAACAGCAGCCAACTACCCAAAGACGGTAAAACTTCAGTTTTAATGCTACAAGCCAATCTTACTTGTGAAAAATACAAAACAGTTAACAGTACCAAGCAGAAATCAAACTGCGGGCGGTTTCCTTCGTTAGTGGAAAAGGGAAGTAAACAACAAACAAGGGAAATAGAAACCCATAATTTCCTTAATTTAACGTTTGTAGTGGTAACCGTTTAGTGACCAGACAATTGCTGTGCCTTTGCGTTTCTTTTTGCAATGAAACGTAAAAACATTGATTTCTTTTACAGGAAAACCTCAAAAACAGATGAGCTGTGATAGAATTCTTATTATTGCTGTTATGCGTCTTGATTATAAGTGACGCGTATTTATTTTCTGCTAGACAAAGCCCCTTCCCCACCCCCACTGCGGCACAACCTGACAAGTGAGAAACTATATTGACTTGGGCTAGTTTGGCCATTTCGTAATCATCAAATTGGTTATTTCCTTAACTGTTTTTGGAAAATAGATTATACAGAAACGAAGCCAATGACATCCCTGAGATCCCAGATCTGCAACACACAGTCAACGACATTTTGTAAAGATATTTCGGAACAAACATCGCAACCAGCAGTTGGCTTTGAAAATATGCACGGATGTTGGGCAATGGTCATTTATTATCTGTTCCTCTCGAGATATTTAATCGAACAAAATTGCCGAACAAAATTTCTTTCGAGCACTGAATCGGGTGTGGTCGGCGGGACGCAAAAAGGTTTGGTGAGTTGGATGCAGAAATTGATAGAACATAACTGAACTAACTCGTTCGTGATCTCTTTGATTCTGTTCGGAAATGGAGCATAACCAAACAGAATCCTTACAATTAGATCAATTATGTCAGAGAATAAATGGTGAATGTAGAAGTAGCGGATACAGAACATTCTACACTTATTTAAACAGAACGGGAAATTATTCAATTTTTTTTCCATTGGCGAACATAATCGAACTCAATCAAAAGGATAGACTTTCGATCATGTTCGATTGAATTCCATTCCCGGGTTCCGCCTTGAGGCTAGCAGTTTTCCTTGAGCTATGATCTCGAAAATCTACGAGCTTCTCAAAACAGATAATGTAAAATAAAATTCAGCGTTCAAGACTAACGGTAATTTGCAACACTTCAGTTTAAGCTTCTGAGTTTTGCATTCGTCCTAGCCAATAAATAATGGTTAACGGCTAAGAAATACACTTTTTTATATATATAAGAACATCTAATTTTGGGGCAGAGGCTGACCGTGCTGTTTTTTACGATTTCGGGCTGAAAATGTTCTCTTAAGTTGATCTGAAATTACATGTTAAAGTATTTGAATAAATCTATGCAGACGTTACCAGAAAATAGCATTGCTCGTTATAATGTATTTTATCGATGTGCTTGTATGTTTCTTTACACGTTGTTTGAGTTAATTGTACTGTTCGACTACAGTTTTGCATTTATTTATACTGTCATTTAACAGAGAAAACACATGAGCAAAATAAAAACTTTCTTCCTCAGCAGGGTATATTTAAAAATTTGCTCAATCTCAGCTTCAACGTTCTTATAAAAAAGATTTCTACAAAAAAAGAGTGTACATTATTGAAAATACGGACGTTAATTTCCTTTGGGATAAACAGCTTACAGTAATAAAGACAACCGCAATTAATAAGATACGGGCGAATACTTAGCAATTATCCTGCGAAATCGCGCGGATATGGCGCTACTGAGCCGACGAGGCTTCAGGCCGAGTTGGCTAAAATCAGACGATATTCTGCAAGATTGAGCAGGATAATTGTTTTATTATTCAACAAATTGTCAACGAAACGCTTTCTGTTTTGTACAAATAACAGATAACAATTACTTTCTGACCATTCAAGGGCATCGTACGGATTTGTTGAACAATTATTACGGACATCCTGCGGAACTAGGCGTTTATGAGAGCAGAATCCTGTGCTAAAACTTCCTGTATGTTTTGACGAGGAAACAATGAACTATATTTATATTGTTAGATTTTTCCGTTTATGACGCGACCAGTCAGTCATTGGTTCGCTGCTGCCGGGTGCTACCTCAAGGAAATCATATAAAGAGCCGTAAGAAGTACAAGCAAGACATACAGAAGTGAAAAGGAAAGCCTCAACATGTTTAAATCTCTAAACAAGTTCTTGTTCAAAAGCTTCAGCGTCTCGCATTTGTTCACTAGACAAGTGCATGCTTGTAAAACAATGTTTGTGGAGAAAAAGCATAGCGACTTCTTCCCATTACAAGATGGCATACCGGACGATATAAAACACTTCAAAGGAACGTTCTATGATATAACAGGATTCAGTGGTGAACAAATTATCGCACTTCTCCGTAGTATTGTGAACGACAATTCGTATACGATGAATAAGACCTACTACCTGTTCATCCGAAACAGCAACCGGGAAAGCACGTTAGAAGAAGACTTCAGACTCCGAGCAAGGCCTACAAAGAACCAACCTGGCAATGGTATTGTGTTTCTGCGTCCCACAGGAAAGAAGCTGTTTACACAGTCAGCAAAATCATACGAAGAGCTGAATGGTGCTTTACAAGCGCACTACAAGAACACAAAAGAATTCGCACAGGACTTTAAACAACTCCTAAAGAACAACGCAAAGATTGATGACCTCCCTCAAGCCACCTTTGAAGCGTACATGATCTTGCTGTTTGAGATAGCTCGACGCTTAGTGCAGTCAGAAAAGCCAAACGAAAAGAAAGAGCAGCTCGACATTCTTCCGATAGCAAGTGCAATCGTCGGGTTGATACAACTCCTAGAAAGTGGAAAAGCCAAATTCGAGGACGTGTTTCTTCCGGGAGGTAAATTTCACTGCTTCACAGGAACACCGGAGGTAAGAGAAAGAGCAATTGAAAGGATCAATGAAGTCACCTTTGACAGCACCAAGCAAGACGCAGTGACTGAGGAAGACCTCCTTAAAGAGCTTGAAGACTTGTTTGGCGAAGAAGAACAACTAGAAGAAAAACTCAAAGCTCTAACAGTGACATCTAACCATCTGCCCGCTCCTATCCAGCCAAAAGGTCTCCCCGTTGATTTCCAGACGCAAGATGCCGAACGTGATAAAGAGCAACTTGAAAAGAAGCCTTTCGTAGACGAACATCTAGAAGCAAGAGTCATGCTTTTCTCACATGGAATTGTTCTTCCTGATGATTTTTTCCAGCCGTCAGAGGAGGAAGGTTATACAGCGTTTGATTATTTGTATAAATAAGGTTTGTACAAATCTCACGATTCTATGCGTTGATTTTCACGTAATCAAGTATTTGACAAAACAAACTTTCAACTGTTACATATTCCTAAATTTCTGAACATGACTTTAAAATAACCAATTCATCTGACAACATGTATCTTCTTGACCTCCTTGCTCAGTTAAACTCGCTTCCAGTCGGTTTAAAAGCAAACTCACCGCTTGTGGTTAGTAATATGGGTCATAAAACTGTATTTTTTTAAGCCGTGTGAATCTTAGTTGAAAACTTGATTGTGTTTAAAAGGAATCTATCGTTACAAAGCAATTTTTTTTAAGACTGAACGAAAAATATCGTCATAATTGATAACGGTGTTTCAGCTTAGTTTCCCAGACTTGTTTTATTGTTTTTAAGACACGGGGTGATCACATGATTGCAAGCAAAAACTGGACTTTACACTTGGGAATATTTTTCCGGATTCTTGACAAATCCGCGATGTTTTCAGACCGTTTTCGTTTTGCCGTTTACGCACAGGTGGACAAATCCCTGTTTGTTTGCGTCTCCGGAGATTTTGAATCCGAAATCTAAACTGAATACTTTGTATTTATAGCCTAACTCTCGAAATAAATCCGGATATTATCCACCTGCTTGGTAACCGTTGTCGCATGAGTGTTCCGCGATTTCCGATGTGTGTAAACGGATAGATATCAGAATAACCTTTTAGTGTAAACGCCTACAAATCCCAACACCATAAATACGATGCATCCGTCAAGCCTTGATCGTTTCGTTGCAACATGATGCTTGGTCTGACCAAACAAAAAATAATTTTGTTGAATTGTTTCACACAGCTTAAAACCTAACATTTGTAGGCGAATCTTTCCTTCTGTCGAGCCACATTTTATCAATTTTTACGGCAAAACTTTCATGCTAGCTTACATATAGAGCATTTTCCCTGTATGCCAACAGTATTATAATGTGCACATTCATTACCTTTCATTCATCTTCATACACCTCAATACACCATCATTCATACGCCTTAATTCACCTTAATTCACCTTCATAGACTTTCATTTACCATATATGCAAGCTAGCATGAAGTTCTGACCATTTTTAATAAGAGTTTCTAGTATTTTAGGGGAGCAGGTTAAGATATTTTTACGTGTGATTTGTCTATGTTTGTTGTTTGAACAAACACAGCGACCTTGCCACTCTAATTCGCTCACATAATCAAGTTACTTCTTTTTTAAGTCTTATCGATAGCTTTTATAACTTAAAATGTTTTAATTGCTCGTCATATAGTCATGAGTAATGTTTGAACGACAAGACTTGTTAATTGCTCTCAGTTACGAGAAACAGTTTGTGTGATGATTTTAATAATATCAGTGTGATCGCTTGTAGAGTAAACTTACTTAGAATTAGTACGTTCGCCATGTACCTAAAAGAACTACGGTAACCTTGGTTTCTGTTACAAAAGAACTATGGAACATTTTAAATAAGATTTACTTTACTACACGAAAATAGTTACTCAACCCTTTTGCACAATTTTGCTTTTGTTTTCGCAAAAAAAAAAGCAGGGCATAGTTAATAGAGGGAAATGGCTATGAAGCCCGGCAAAGTTCTTTGTTGTATGTTTTTGTTCGTTGACCGTGCACAAAACCTGACAAAATACAATAGGTGGCTACCAATAGAAACATTGTGATTACATAATTCATGCATAGTGTATGAGCTCAAAACAAAAGATATTCCAACCTAAATCTTTGCTCCTTTGATGTTTGCCGGGCTTCCTAACCATTTCCCTCTATTAACTGTGTGCAGGGTCATTTCCAATTGTGTTGATACCAGAATTTCTGACCCATTGTATAAAACGTGTTATCTTTCACTTTGCTTGCTTACATATCGATTTTTGGTGTTATTGCTAAGCTGTTAAACAATTTAAAAAAGCCAACAGTAGTTTCTCTCGAATAAGAGATTTCATTTGGTTGTTTGGAAATTGTACCTTTAACACTCTTTATTTTTGTACATTGGTACATCTGTATTTGGTCGATATCGCAATATTTTATTTAGTAGTTAAACATCCTAGTTTGTAATTTCCTTAAGCTTCTGTTTTTAATTGGAAATTTTCGATGCAGTAGTTATTTTTCAGAAATTTTGTCACTTGAAAATATAACCTCAACATATCTTGATTTGGTTCTCAAGCAAATTTTCGTGATATCTAAACATTATAATTTGTTTTTCACTTTCAAATTACTAAGTTCACTTTACCTTAGTTTAAATTCGTTATTGCTAATTTCAAAATTGTGAAATTTAAAATTTTAAGTCCATTTTTTACTAACACCAAGAAAGCTCTGCTCTCAATATCCTGTACGTGGCAGAGTTTGCCATGATGTAAGAATAAAGATAATATGGACCTATACAATCACCTATAAGCAAACCAATATTGTAATGTTTTTCGATTTTTTTTGTGTGTGAAAACAATAAACTACTGTTGGACCCAAGTTCTGTCTCATCCTTGACGTAAGACCATTGAAGTACATCTCAGTGTATCAAGGAAGTCGTGACAAATTTCCGTTCCCGCAAGCCAAGAGATGCTCTACGGAGCTAATTCGCCTCCGCAATTCAGACTGTTTTCAGAGCGGTCCACGCCAAACTCCAAAAGTTGTCCATTTAGCCGAAAAACCCCCGCCCGCAGCGTAAAAACCTATCATCACAGTGTAACCCTCATAAATAAAGACTTACTTACTATGCGTTGAATTTTCTTTTGTTATTGTGAAACTTGAGTGGGTTTAAAGTAATCTACTTACATTTCTGTTTCAAAGTGCAAGGGATTATTCCGTCACGCTAATACTTAGCACGTGTTCAAGCTCACTTGTTCAGACTTTTAACCCTTTCAGTGCGAAAGTCGACTTTTGTCGACATTTGGAGGAGTGGTCATCGAACCACTTGTGACGTCATCAGTTCACACGTCAATCAACTTTTCAGATGAGCAACTGACACAGCGTGGATTGATCTTTCCATAGGACCATGCATTTGCTATATCGACTGCATTCTGATGGAGCTAATCGAAAAAAACAGGCTGCGTTTTTGGTGCAAAATCGGTGCATAAACAGGCCAACACACCTGTAATTGATCAACGTCCCCTTTTCAGGGTTTACCGATGATTTTGTCCAAACTTATCCTGCCAGAAAGAAGGATGTGAAGAGTAAAAAGGAATGAGGATAAGAAAGCAGGAAAAAAAGAAGGAAAAGGAGCAAGAGAAAATTTGGAATGGATTCAGTCCAAATTTTGGCTTATGCGCATGCACCAAAGTGAAGAATTGTACATTGTTACACGGAATCTCTATCAAAATGTTGCTGCGATGTAAAAAAGTACTTTTATAGCAAATTTTGGGCAAAATTAGCATCATAACAACAAAAATTGGGTTAAACGGTTAAAAAAACGCGTTTTGGGGGGGAAATTCAGCAGTGAAAGGATCAAAATACACTTGAACAAACTTGTTTTCCACAAACAATATAAATCTAAAAACGTTTCCTTTTAGTAATGAACAGACAACAGTTTTGGTTTAACTTTAAAACTGTGCTGCGCATTTACCGAGAATGTATGTGTTACTTTTCGGCAAAGTCACCGTGGTAAAAGAGTAAATACAATTCTTGGATGGTGTGCAGAATAAAACATCGAGTCAGGACTTCCTGTTTGAAGTGAAGCGTTTTCTGTTGCTTTCCATTTCATTTTGCCGGCGATTTTAATTCTCCAATTAAAATGACAGAGTGACGACCCACAACTGCTTGGACAGTTATTGACGTCATTTTGACGCGATCAGTTGTTTAGCAACTTTGAGACGAAAATTGAAGGATGAGATCGGTCTCGGAAACCGGAATTCATCATCAAATTAAAGTTACATGAATTTCCCTGCACCTCGCTTTACAAACTGATCGAACATAATCGAACCAAATCGTTCGATCTCGTTCGATGATGTTCGGAAATAGAGCATAATCCTTACAATTAGTTCGGCTACGTCTGAGAATAAATGAAGCATAAACATGTAACGAATACAAAACAATCTACATGCATTGAAACAGAACGGGAATTAATTTACTTTGTCAAACAAAAACCAAATCCAATTCGAAATGGACTTCAGATTATGTTCGAATGCGTTCGATTGGATATGTTGCCGGGACTCTCGAAGCTGCAGTTATAATTGAAAGCTCAAGACTAACGGTAGCCAAAGATTAATAAAACTTCAGCTTTAGCTACTGAGTTTTGGATTCCTATTCTACAAGCCAATTTTACTAGTGAAAACTCCAAAACAGTTATAACAATACCAGACAGAAATCAAACTATGGATGGCTCTCTAACGACAAACAAAGGAAATAGAAATCATAATTATTTAACTTAATTTAATATTTCCAGTGCTAACAGTTTTATGAGCAGGCATTTGCTGAGCCTTTATCCTTCTTTAGGTAATATAACATACTTTGAATTCAAGAACATAATTACAGATATATATTTTACAGAGAAACCTTGAAAGCAAGATGATGATATTTTTGCCATGATTATTTTTTTCCTGATTAAAAGGGCCGCGTATTTATTGTCTGCTAGACAAGACCCCTTCCCCACCCCGCCCCGCCACCAGCTGTAAAGTGAAAAACTATTTTGACTAGTTAAACTTGACATGCTAGTAGCCACCACGCCACAGGATTAATGAAATCTTTTTGCATGTTTCCTGCTATGCGGAACGTTCGTAATGTTATTGTTCAGCGTAATAGATTGTTTCTATTTCTTTAATGTAGCACGAAAATAGCCTTCCTACGCATGACGCGAGACCAAAGAGCTTCGGTAATAGGAGGATACAATAGCATAAATTTGTGAGGTTTTGCTTTGAGGAAATTTCAGTGTCACAAAATTATTAAAATGGATCAAAGAAGCGAATACTAAAATTCCGAGTCAAGTGATACCAAGAATACAAAGACAGATGATTTTGGATTGACAAAGAAAATCAGTTGACCTAAATTAGCGTTTTGCGTCAAAATCAACTTGTTTCGGCAGTGCGTAACAACGTAATTAACCCTGCCGTTTACTTTTGTTATTATTCTCGAACCTTCCTGGGTGAGATCATGTGACCAGTGATTTGTTGGAAGGCTGTCAGCTGTGCCACGTCGAAGAAAATTTAGAAGAACCGAAAGAAACACGCGAGGCACACGCGGAAGTGAAAAGCGAGAAGATTCAACATGGCTGAGAGCTACAGTGACGCGGCTGTGTATGATTGTCAAGTAAAGGCTTGTAAAACATTCTTTGAAGATCAACTTCCTACCAATGAATATTATCCATTAGCAGAGGAGGACAAACCAGATGATATGAAACGATTCAAAGGACCAATCTATGATATAACAGGCTTCGATGGCCAAGAAGTTGTCAGAGTTCTTGCTGACATTGTGAACGACAAAGACAAGTTTAAGGCGAATAAGACCTTCTATCTGTTGATCCAGGGCAATCCAGAAGACAAGTTAGAAGAACTCTTCAGACTCCAAGCTCCGCCAAAGCCTTTAACAGACCAACCTGGCAGTGGTATTGTGTTTGTACGCCCCAGAGGAAAGAAGCTGTTTAAACGTGGAGGAGCTAAGTCATACGAAGAGCTGAATGGTGCTTTGAAGGCGCACTACGATATCAAAGATGGCAAAGGGAAATTAGTAATTTCAGACACAAAATCCTTCGCAAAGCACATTAAGCAACTCTTTAAGAATAACGTAGGGGATAAAGATATTCCTCAAGCCACGTTTGAAGTCTACATGATCTTGCTGTTTGAGATAGCTCGGCGCTTAGTGAAGTCAGACAGCCCAACTGAAATGAAGAAGGCATTTGACATTCTTCCCATGGGATGTGCAATCGCAAGGTTTCTAAAATTACTAGAGCTTGGAAAATGTCACTTTGAGGACGTGTTCTTCCCGGGAGGCAAATTTCACTGCTTCTCAAAAGGACCAGACGTAAGGAGAAAGGCGATTGAAAAAATTAATGCAGCTATCTTGGACATCACCAAGGAAAGTACAGCGACATTCTTAGTCTTCGTGCCACAAGTATCCCTTCTTCATTCTTCCCTCCCTCCCCCTCCCGCCACCTCGTATGCCAGCAAGCAAGACACAGTGACAAAATATCTCCTGCAAGAACTACAAGAATTGTTTTGCTCTGATGAGCGACAAGCAAAGATGTCTTCCGCAGAAGAACTAGCAGAAGAATTCAAGAATTTGATGTCGCGTATTTCTAGTCAGGCGCCATTTTGGTCTAACGCAGAATACACTACTGCGTTTGACCATTTTTGTACATAACATCTTTTGTTGGTCTATTCGATAGCATTTATAACTTAAGGTTATTAAAGTGTTCGTCACAGTAAGTTACATAGTCACGAGTGCCGGATGTTAGAATGACAATCCCTTGTTAATTGTTCTCAGTTTCAAGAAACAGTTTGTGTTATGATTTAAATAATATCAGTGTGATCGCTTGTAGACTAAACTTACTTAGAAAAAGTACGTTCTTCATGTACCTAAAAGAACTACAGAAACCTTGGTTTCTGTCACAAACGAAGCATGGAACATTTTAATTAAGGTTTACTTAGTTACACGAAAATAGTTACTCAACCCTTTTGTACAGTTTTGCTTTTGTTTTCGCAAAAAAAAAAATGTAGGGCACAGTTACTACAGGGAAATGGTTATAGGTCTTGTTCGCTATTTTAGGGGTTAACCGTGCACAAAACCTGACAAAATACAATAAGTGGTTACGTGTGTTCATACAACTAACCAATTGAAACATTGTGATGACATAATACATGCATAGTGTATGAGCGCAAAACAAAACATGTTCCAACCTAAATCTTTGCTCCTTTGATGTTTGCCGGGCTTCCTAACCATTTCCTTCTATTAACTATGTGCAGGGTTTTTTCCAACTGTGTTGATAACAGAGTTTCTGACCCGTTGTATAAAACATGTTATCTTTCACTTTGCTTGCTTACATATCGATTTATCGTGTTATTGCTTAGCTGATAAAAATTTAAAAAAAGCCAACGGTAGTTTCTCTCGAATAAGAGATTTCATTTGGTTGTTTGGAAATTGTACCTTAAACACTCTCTTTATTTATGTACATTGGTACATCTATATTTGGTCGATTATCGTAATATTTTATTTAGTAGTTTAACATCCTAGTTTGTAATTTCCTTAAGTTTCTGTTTTTAATTGGAAATTTTCGATGCAGTAGTTATTTTTCAGAAGTTTTGTCACTTGAAAATATAACCTCCACATATCTTGATTTGGTTCTCAAGCAAATTTTCGTGATATCTAAACATTATAAATTATGTTTTTCACTTTCAAATTTCTAAGTTTACTTTATCTTAGTTTAAATTCGTTATTGCTAATTTCAAAATTGTGAAATTTAAAATGTTAAGTCCATTTCTTACTAACACCAGGACAGTTCTGCTCTTAATATCCTGTAAGTGGCAGAGTTTGAAGTGGCGTAAGACTAAAAACATAAACTTCTGCAATCACCTATGAGCAACCAATATTGTATTTTTTTTTCGATTGTGTGTGTGTGGAAACAATAAACTACTGTTGGACCCAAGTTCTGTCTCATTCTTGACCGCCGGTCTGTAAGAAGACCATTGAAGTTGATCTCTGTTTTACAGTTGTCGTATTTACCGTATTAACAAATCATTTGTTTAGCTTTGTCCTAGATCTTAGTGTACCAAAGAATTGTGACAAGACTTCGTTCCCGCAAACCAAGAGGCGCTCTACTGAGCTAATCTCCGCCCCCCCCCCCCCCCCCATCCCGCGCAATTCAGAGTGTTTTCAGAGCGTTCCCCGCCAAATTCCAAAAGTTGTCCATTTAGCCGAAAAACCCCCGCCCGTAGCGTAAAACCTATCGCCACAGTGTAACTCTCATAAATAAAGACTTACTTACTATTTAGACGAGCCGATTTTCCGAGAAACCCATCACTTCAATGTTTGCCCCCAGGCAACGTGGTTAATTTGCATAATAATATGAAAACCTTCACGGCAGCTATCATGAATATGGTCTATATGAAAAAGCTCGATCATGTAGGAGAATAAATGATACATGTAGATCTAGCGAATACAAAACATTCTGCACGTATTCAAAGAAAGGGGAAATTATTTCTTCTGTTCGATTGCCGAACATAATCGAACTCAAAAAAACTGAACTGGACTTTCGATTAAGTCCGAATGGAGGTGGTCCGGGTTCCGCAAAGCTCAAAGTTTATCTTGTTCGCTCTCGAGTATCTAAGAACTTTTCGGAACGGATAGTGTAATTTTCTCATTATTTATTATTCAGCGTCCTGATTGTAATTGACGTGTATTTCTTGTCTGCTAGACAAGGTCCCTTCCCCACCCCCACTGCGTCGCCAGCTGTATAGTGAAAAATTATTTCGACTAGTTAAACTTGACATGTCAGTGGCGACTTAGCCAGTGAATTAAAAAGATAGGCTCAAGCCCTGCAGGGCATGTTTTCTGCGATACTGTGTTTTCTTGATGTTATTCTTCAGCAACAGCCCGTAATTAATTTAACTTAGAGTGCAAATGAAGCGAAATTTATTTTTGTACATCTCTAAAGTTTAGAGTTTTATAAATAAGATTCCAAAGTTTGAAGTCGCTTGGATTAATGAGGCATGCACGACAATAGCCGCCTACGTACGTTCTCTACACTTCAATGTAGATGGCTAGTATTAATTCATGAGATGTCGCGTTGTGAATATTTTAATGTCACTTAATTATCCACCAATAAACTGTATCACATTTTCAACCAGAAACTAAATCAACGAAGCAAAGACTGAAATACCGACTCAAATACTATCGAAACAGGTTTTGGATTGACAAACAAAATCACAGGACCTAGATCGTTTTGCGCCAAAATCAAATTAATTCGACAGTAACGACGCAGAAAACCCTTCTGTTTACGTTTACCGGTCACCCGCACCCGGTCAACCAACAGTGATTGGTTCGAACTCTTCTTGTACTTGTGTTACATCAAAGAAACTAGAAATATGGAAATGAAAGGGAAGGTTCAGCATGGTTCAGAACAACAGCAAAATGACTGTGTTCGATTGCCAAGTGCATGCTTGCGAGGAATTTTTTCAGAAAAAACTTCCTTGCGGCGAATTTAAGCTAATAGAAGAGAAAGACCGGCTCGACAATATGGAACAATGCGGCAAAGGACCAATCTTTGATGTAACAGGCTTCGATGCCCAACAACAAATGTCTGCACTTTAAATGGAAGCAAAATAAGACCTTTTACCTATGGATCCATAGCAGCTCAGAGGACAAGTCAGGCAGCAGCTCAGAGCCTGAAGCCAGACAGCAGTTCAGAGAACAAGCCAGACGGCAGTTCGTACAATTCACAAGCGAAATACGACGAACTCTTTGCAATAATGGCAAAGCCTACACTAGATCAACCTGGCAATGGTTTTGTGTCTCTGCACCTCAGAGCCGGGGGTGAAGGAAAGCAGTTCATGCAAGCTAAGCGATACGAAGAGCTGAATGGTATTTGGAAGCACACTACGAAAAAAACCGAGCATCCTTTGCAAAGAATATTAAACAACTTTTTAAGAACAACGCTCAGATCAACGACCATATTCCTCAAGCCACCTTTGAAGCGTCCATTATCTTGCTGTTTGAGATAGCTCGGCGCTTAGTGAAAGAAACTGAGCCAACTGAAAGGAAGAAGGCGTTCGACGTTCTTCCGATCGGATGTGCAATCGCAAGGTTTTTTAAAATTACTAGAGCTTGCCAGATGCAATTTTAAGGACGTGTTCTTCTCGAGTAGCAAATGTCGCGACAGCTCAAGAAGAGCGAGAGGCAAATATCATTGCTTCTCAGGAGACCCACACGAAAGGAGAGAGGCGATCCAATAAATCAACGCAGCCATCTCAGAAACTACCGAGCAAGAAATATCGACAAAGGATGATCATCTGAAAGAGCTAAAAGACTTGTTTTGCTCCGATGAGCGACTACCAAAGATGTCTTCCGAAGAAGAAGAAGAAAAAGAACTAGCAACAAAATTCGACGAGACTTTAAATCTTTAAAGATGCGGTCTGATACATAACATACCACAGCATTTGATCATTGTGCATAAGATAAATAAAGATTAATTAACTGCACCCAAGCAAATTATACGAGTACTCAAGATTCAAGGTCTTGATTGGTTGAAAGAAGTTTGAATGTGTTTTTAATGCAAACCATGACATTGGTCTTTCTCCCACGCCGAAAAGAGACCATTTGACATAATTGTATTGCAAAAGATTAGAAATTAAGTCATTATGCGAGGGTAACAATCCGTCGCTACGTGCATCTCCCAGCTTTTGGCTTTCACTCGGTTTAAAATAACAAGAAAATAAACTTAATAGATTGTTAGCAGCATGTCATAATGTTGGTAGTGTTTTGAATGTCAATTGTGAAACTATGGAATCTAATTGATGGCAAGAAACTAATAAATTAAAGGAACAGTTTGTGTGATGATTTGAATAATATCAGTGTGATCGCTTGTAGAGTAAAACTACAGTTAGAATAATACGTTCGCCATGTACCTAAATGAACTACTGAAACCTTGGTTTCTGTCGAATGGAACATTTTAATTAAGGTTTATTTAGCTACACGAAAATAATTACTCAACCCGGCTCTTTTGCACAGTTTTGCTTCTTTTGTCTTTTGTTACTTTATTGCTATCTTAATTGTTTGTAGTAATAAGGGGAACAAATTTGTTAGCTATAAAATAACAAAAACTTACATTTAGAGGTTGAATAGTCTTTTGCGATGCTGCATGGCATGTGATCAACAACGTAGCATGACGTAACGCACAGAAGCCGTTATGATTGGTCAATTTTTGTAATAAATTGTCGGGCGCCTAACCTGAGGAAGGCTTGATACTCAGGTTATCGGGCGCCATGTTGGATTTCTTTGGCTTCCTAGAGTAATACAACACGAAGACGAGTTCGTCGAAAACGGATAATTTTGAGCTTTGTAAGTCTGCTTTTGACGCGAACGTGAGTACATTCTATTTATCTTGGAACAATTTTTTAAGGCCGGTTTATACGAGACGATTTCTCGGCCCGATTTGGCCTGTGCGCGCGATTTTTGAAAACACAAAACAGATTTTGGAGATTTGACCGCTTTTCATCCATGCAATTCAAATAAGGCAAAGAAAATCGGGCCGACGAATTACAGAGTGTAAATTTGCAAAATTGTAGCGTGTAAACCGACCTTTAAGCTTTTGCTTCTTGGTGTTTCGAATTAGCGAATGCTTGGCGCCATTTTTAATTCGATCATGTCTGTTTTCATTCAGGAACAAGACGAAGAAACAGGAGAACTTGAAGCTTGGGAAGTTTGTTTCGAACGCGAAGGTAACACCTCTTTGTAATATATTTGTGTTACCACATTTTTTTAAGATTTAACTGCTCCTTGATCGATGATGTTACGAATTTGTTAATATAATCTGTTTAGTACGGAATATTCACTTTCCCGCCGCCGAGCAACATTTCCTGTTTCGTTAGAAACTAAATGCAACTTGGGATCCAGAAAAATTTCCTCGAACTCCTCGATAGGTCACACCAAAACTCGTTTCCCTTGGATTTGTTCGCTAAATCAAACACTTAAATTTTACACCGATTTTTAAAACTATTCGATTTTTTTCGTTCGCGATTCTCGTTTTCCATCTCGCTCCCAAAATTAAAAAAATGCTAATTTACATTATACACATTTGATGTTGCTGAAGTTGTGTTTGCTAAATTTCACATGTAGCCTGTTTTTTAATCGATAGCATGAAATTTCTCCTTTGATGTTCACTTTAAGTAAGAACTTTCGCTTTTTTGTCGAATACGTTGGACATAGCTAGTTTAATGATAGAACAAAAATATGATTTCAATGGGTCTATTTTGGGATCCTCTCAAAATGCATGCTAAACTAAGCATACACTTCATTTGTGCTTCTCAACATAATCAACTGCAGGTACCACATTTATTAATTGTACTTCTTGTATATATGATCAGTTGCCAATGGTGTCATGTTATAGAGTCGTTAAATAATTTTTTTTAGTATACTTTCTAGTAGAAACATTATTCCTTTATTCAAATTCTCCGAAATTGCAGCTGTGCTAATGTTATCATGCCACTGTGCCTCAAATTCTTGAGGTCACACCAGGAGATTGGCGATCAATCTTGTTGAATCCGTGTCGTGGCAAAAGAAAAATAACTCGTGATAAAACAACAACAAAAAGGTTAACAATCGCAAAAGAAATCAAGCTCACAGAGTCAACTCACAGCCGTTTTTAACTTTTATACGTAACTAAGATGTGTCTTTTTGTCTTTTTGAGCAATAACAACATTAATTTTTCAAGGTCATGGAAAAGTCGGGAAATTTTCTAAAAGGTCGGGAAAACTCTTAGAATGATGTAATAAACTCAGTGAAAAGTCGGAATTTTGTTTTCATGCATTTCCATTTGGAGAAGTATAGTTTTAAGCAATAAGCCAAGGTTAAAATCACGGTTAATTCCTGGTTCTGAGGTATTTTATGAGTTCGTTTCCTTATACTTAGGTAGGGGTCTATTTCCTATAGTGACACGAGGTACAATATTGCATGGTTTAAGCAGTAACAACGCAGTTAACGTTGTCGTTTCGTTTACTATTGTAGCTGAACTGTTCTTACCCGAACCTTACTGAGTGATCGGGATCACGCTGTTTGTGCTACAACAAAGACATTACGCAAACAACCAAAATAAGTACACAAGACACACAGTTTAAGAAGGTTCAATATGGCTAAGACTAACAACGACCTCGTGTTTGATTGCCAAGTGGATGCTTGCAAGGAATTCTTTCAAGATACACTTCCTTGTGGTGTCTTTAGACTTATACCACCAGAAAAGAGGACGAAAAATATGACGAAATTCGCAGGACCAATCTATGATATAACAGGCTTCGATGCTCGACAAGTTGTCGCAGTTCTTTCTGACATTGTCAACAACAAATGTCCGAAATTTCCTTGGGAGATTAATAAAACATTCTACCTATTGATTCAAAGCAGCAATCCACAAGACGAGTTGGAAGAACTCTTCAAACTCCGAGCAAGGCCTACAAAGAATCAACCTGGCAATGGCATTGTGTTTCTGCGCCCCAGAGGAAAGGAACGGTTTAAACAGTCAGCTAAAAAATACGACGAGCTGAATGGTGCTTTGAAGGCCTTCTATGATCGCTATCAAATAATTAATGGATGGTTTATAATTCCCCCAGGTACGAAATCCTTCGCAGTGCATACTATGCTACTCTTTCAGAACAACGCACAGATTGGTGATCTTCCTCAAGCCACGTTTGAAGTCTATATGATCTTGCTGTTTGAGATAGCTCGACGATTGGTAACGGTAGTCGACCCAACCGGAATGAAAATGAAGCTTGACGTTCTCCCGATAGGAAGTGCAATAGCAAGGGTAGTACAACTGCTATTTCTTGGCAATCCCATTTGTCATTTTGAGGACGTGTTTCTACCGGGAGGTAGATTTCACTGCTTCACAGGACAACCGGTACAAAGGAGAAAAGCGATTGACAATATCAATGCTGCCTACTTTGCCATCACCAAGCAAGAAACGTTTACAAAAGAACAACACTTGGAAGAACTGCGACAACTGTTTTGCTTCGTTAAGCCACTACGAAAGATGCGTCGTGTGATAGCATTAGAAGAACAAGCAAGACAAATCAAGAATTTATTGAAAAGTTATAGTCCAAAGCCGCCTTTGTCTGTTGCAGAATTTACTACTGCTTTTGACCATTGTACAGAACATTAATTTACTGTATCCAGTTTCCGAGTACGCACCGGATTCAATGCGTTATTGTTTCACTAAATCGAGGACTAATCGAAAGAAATGTTAGACAGTGTGTTTATAACAGTGTTGACTTATTTTTCTACTTCAGTTCAGGACGTCGGACCCGTTTTATAATACGATGTCAATGAATGCTGTTATATACCTTTTATAACACAAATATTTGTCTGTCGCTGACTAATATCATATTTTGTTATTCAACAAACTCGCGCGATGCCCATATATGGTCAGAAAGCCATTGTTATCCGTCATCCGTACATAACAGATATCCTGCGATATATGTAGGTTGCCAAGATTCGTCCGAAATCTTGCAAAGCACTGCACAGCCACAGTTTTTCTCGCTACAAAAATCGTTTCGTTGACAATTTGTTAAATAATAAAACAATTATCCTGCTCAATCTTGCGGAATATCGTCTGACTTTAGCCAACTCTGCCTACGGCCTCGTCGGCTAAGTATCAGGCGATATTCCGCCCGATTTCGCAGGATAATTGTTAAATATATTAGTCAGCGACAGACAAATATTTGTGTTTGAATATTCCTGACTGCAATTTCAGCGTTTACCATATACCTTTTATATTTCTAACTCAGTTTTATATCTTTTAAACTTAAGATAACTACATTATTTGAATTTGTATTTTTTTAGATTTATTGCTATCTTAATTGTTTGTAGTGATGGGCGGCACAGGTTTATATTAAAGCTATATTTTAGCAATTTGGTGTAATCCTCTTTAAATTAAGACTTAAACTTACTATGTGTGGAATTTTGTCATTGCGAAACCAAGGAATCTACTTACAAAGCACTTTCGGTTTCAAAATACAAGGGAAAAATCCCTTCATAATTAGCATATGTTTCAACTAACTTGCCCAGACTTGCTCTCGGGGTAATCACATGATGGTAAAGAAAGTGAAAACTGCCGTCACGCAAATTCAGCTTACTTATTCAAGCGGTTCACTGTAAACGATTCAAATGTAAAAACCTTTCTTTTTAGTAGTGCCTGGCCGAGAATTATGTCAATAGTTCGTATAGTGTGAGCATCCGGGTGAGAGAAGTTCTGAAAAAAACTGTTGTTGATGACTGACGTTTCGACAACCTGTGCGGAAGTCATCTTCAGAGTCACCGCACAGGTTGTCGAAACATCAGTCACCTGACATGTCAGTCATCTGCGAGTAGACATCTGCAGAACCCTGTGTCTTCCATTTTGTAATTTAAAATACTTTATATTTAAGAAAATATTTCTTTTAGAGGAGAACCTTGAAAGCAAGATAGCGAAGAGCTTCCGTGTAGGAGGCTAGTATAAATATTCGAAAAATTATCCACTAATAAAAGACAAACAAAATCTTAAATCCCGAGTAACATGCTCCGAAACAGGTAGACCGCGAATACAGACACGCCGCCCACTACAGCTTGTTTTGGCCCAAAGCGTTGACACCTTTTTGGTTTGACAAACAAAACCATGCGCCATGTGCCAAAATCTAACGAGCCACATGTTTGACTTTCGCCAGTAACTAAATTGTGCGCTTTGTTTGTTTGTTTTATTTTTTTCCATAAGTATTCTCTAACCTTCTTGGATGAGGTTACGCGAAAAGGTGATTGGTTGGACGGCTTCTAGTGCTACGTCAAAGAAATTATAGAAGAACCGAAAGAAGCACGCAAGCTGTGGAAGCGAGAAGGGAAGATTCAACATGGGTACGAGCAACAGCTGCATGTACACGAATGTGTTCGATTGTCAAGTGGATGCTTGCAAGGAATTTTTTCAAGATACACTTCCTTATGGTGTCTTTAGACTTATACCACCAGAAAAGAGGACGAAAAATATGAAAGGACCAATTTATGATATAACAGGCTTCGATGGTCAACAAGTTGTTTCAGTCCTCTCCGCCATTGTCAATGACAGAGATCAGTTCACGATGAACAAAACCTTCTACTTGTTGATCCGAAACACCGTAGAGGAGACTTCTCAAGCCGGATTTGAAGAACTCTTCAAACTTCAAGCAAGACCTACTAAACACCAACCTGGCAATGCTATCGTATCCCTTCGCCCCAGAGGAAAGAAGAGATTTAGTCGGCAAGCTAATTCATACGAAGAGCTGAATGGTGCTTTGAGGGCTTTCTACGATAGCCACGATAAATATGGAATTCACTCAGACACATCATTATTCTCAATGCATATTCAGCAACTCTTTAATAACAACTCACAAACGGATAATATTCCTCAGCCACCTTTGAAGCGTACATTATCTTGCTGTTTGAGATAGCTCGACGCTTAGTGAAGTCAGAAAAGCCAAACGAGAAGAAAGAGGAGTTCGACGTTCTTCCGATCGGAAGTGCAATCGCAAGGCTTTTGAAATTACTAGAGCTTGGCAAATGCACTTTTGAGGACGTCTTTTTCCCGGGAGGCAGATTTCACTGCTTCACAGGAAAACCGAAGAAACGGCGAACAGCGATTGACAAAATCAATATGGCAATCTCTGACTACACCGAGCAAGAGACATTGACAAAGGATCACCACCTGAAAGAGCTCCAAGAAATGTATTGTATACATGTTATTCCTGACGGGTTCCTGAAGGGAGACATCCGTAGTCGCAGCAACCGCCACTTGCTCTTCGCAACGAACCAGCAACTGCAGCAGCTAGTCCTGGCCAAAAACTGGTACGTGGATAGTACGTTTAAGCTATGCCCGCAACCCTTCACCCAGCTGTTTTCCATCAACGCCTTCGTGAGGAGCGGCGAACAGGCAAAACAGGTTCCTCTGCTGTTTGTTCTGATGTCTGGGAAAAGAAAGCGTGACTACCGGGCCGTGTTAAAAGAAGTGCTCAGAATACTTCCCTCGCCTCCAGCAGTCCGGAGCATCACCCTTGACTTTGAACGTGCTGTTTGGACAGTCTTCAGGGAGCTACTACCCAACGTGTCTCTGCAGGGATGCCTGTTTCACTGGACACAAGCGTTGTGGAGAAAGGTAGGCATCATAAACCTTGACGTATACGTACAAAAAGTACTGTAACGCCCTATCTCTAAAACTATATTTTTCTTATTTCAATGTTAATTTAACGCATAGCTAATAACAGAAAAAACTATGACATACAAGTGAAAAATAATAAGTTTTTAACTGCTTTTCTCCGAAAATTTATTTACCTTCTTTTAATAGTATCAATCAAACTTAATGCACGTGAAATTAAGAGTTTTTATTAAAGGCTTCTCTCTAAAACATTGTTTTCTTTTTTTTTTTTCAATAAGGTTCAAGAGTTGGGGTTGGAGCCAGCCTACCGGGAAGACAACCGTACCTACAAGTACATCCGAAAGTTCATGGCGCTACCTTTCCTGCCGGAAGACGAGATTACGCCGATGTTCCAGCGGCTCAGTGACGGCCCCACTACCTTTCGTCTGGAAGAACTAGCTTTGTACGTTGAGCAGAACTGGATATCCAGCAGAATGTGGCCTCCATCCTGTTGGTCAGTCTACATGCTGCCGATCCGAACCAACAACGATATAGAGGGGTGGCAACACAGCCTGAACCGGCGAGCCAACGACAGAGTCCATCTGCCATTCTACCTGTTAGTGGAGCTGCTGCACCAGGAGGCCAGACAAGTCACTATCCAGACAAGGCTAGTGTCCGACGGGAAGCTGTCAAGGATTCAGAGAAAGAACTACTGGCGGCGTCAATCCAAAATCTTCGGACACTGGGAAGATTTTAAAAGCGACGAGATTTCTGCCCGCCGCCTTTTGAAGCTCTGCAGTTACTTGAACGGCCCGACGACCAGATCCTGAAGCAGACGAACCTGAACTGAAACATCAAAAAACGGCTCTTTTAGGAGCCACCGCGCCCTGCTTGCGTCTTTGGACGATTGTAGGTCGCTAAAAATGGCTCTTTTAGGAGCCGCCACATCTGCAAAAGTCATGATCAACGTGTTTGCTCTTCTAGATTTAATACATCAATAAAGATTGTTGTTATTTGCCGCGGGGAAGCTGGGTAATATAATTCGAAATAACATAGAATGAGTTCCCTTAACAACATCACAGACGTCGTAATTTGCATAAATAAGGATAAGCAAACAAACTCGTGATTCCATTCGTTCGAACTGTCAATGCTCCTGTAGTTATTGAGAGTTTGAGTTATCGGGAAACAAATGTAGCTGCTGTAGGAAAGCTTCACTCCCCACTTCGATCGAAGTTTACAATTTCTCGCACCGAAGTGACGATTTTACTCGCATCGATTATTTTCAGCAATCGCCGGAGTAATCATTGTATTGATTCATATTATTATAATTTTTATGCGGAAACTGTCGATATTTTCAAACGTAAACTCAAAACCTTACTTTGAGAACGAGCATTTTAGAACATCTTACTTGTAATTAGTTAATTTTTTTCCTATAAACGATCTTTTTAACTTAGCTTTATAGATTTTAGATTACTTATATTTTAATGCATTTTTAATGTATCTAGCGCCTTTGAATTGCGAGAAAAGGCGCTATAGAAATGTTTTATTATTAATATTATTATTATTATTATCATTATTAATTATTATTATTGTTATTAATTATATCATTAAAACGTTCGTTTCTGAGAGTACGTTGCAGTGCTTAGATTACTACTCTCTAACAGCTCGCACAAAACAAAACAAAACATTTTAGTACGTGAAAGATTTTGCTGGATAATTTAACCAATCATATCTCTTTTCGTGTCATTAAAGTTATTTTATTATTTGAGAATGGTGTAAAATGTTTCTAATGAATGAGTTTTACAAGAATCCACGTGTACATTGTGCAAATGGACTGGCCAGCAGGAGACTGGCAGAATCGAGTTCTCTCTGCACTTAAGAACAATCTAACTAGCATTGTTCTTTTTCATTAACTATTTGTAACTAACGGTAATAAGTAACATATATATTTTTTTAATTTCTGTAAGAGGTTTATTAGCGATTGAATACAAGTTTTAAGGCCCCTTACTGACTCCTTACTAACCCCTCCCTGCATAGAGTTCGTGGAAAAACACTCACCTCAGATCAGGCTGCCTGGTGGAAAATAAATAAAACCTGTTTTTCTTGGAAGCTGTGCAGAATAACATGGGATCAGGGCCTCCTGTTTGAAGTGAAGGGTTTTCTGATGCTTCCATTTCCTATAAATGATGATGTATAAAATTTTTGTAAGTTATAACTATTGTACATTCTTATAATCAAGTAGAACTTGGTGGAAAAGTTATCGTTTCCAACAGATTTTCGTAAAAGTACCAAAGGTTATCTGAGAAGTTTCCGATTCATTTGTCCAATTAGAAATAGCATGTGCATTCTGAAAGTTATGTCATCAGTTTGTCGTCATCAGGTTATGCCATATCGCTTAGCAACAAATGTAGCCAAAAACTTCAGGCTCAGACCTTTAAATGAAGTTGCTGGGAACTCGTAAGGCTAACACGCAGCTTGTGTTAAAATCCAAAACAATGAATTGAAACCAGCTTTCACTCCGGTTTGCTTGCGATTAGCTTTTATTTGTTGATTAGAGTAGTTCTCTACATCTTTGTCTCGTTTCGTTTCGTTTCAGTGGTTTTGTTGTTTCGTTGTTTCGGGGTTAGTTCATGCCCTAATAAACTTGTAAGTGCATTTAATGCCAAGATGGATGCTCTTGTTGATGGTTGTCTTTATTCTCATTACTTGATAGTGTATTGGTATTGGTAAGGAGAAGTTTAAAGTTGATTATGGTTAGAATGTATGGAGAAAAGAAACTTTCTGATCATCAAAATAGAAATGTTGTCAGTTTGCTGCAACACTGGTCCAGTCAACAGAAAGTATGAAAGGATAGCGTGCAAAAATTTTCAGTATGGCACACTGCAGTTGCAATCAAGACACAGTGGAAAGTCTTGAGCATATCAGGTTTAGTGTGCGACAAAAAAAAAGCTTAACTACAAAAGAGCCAATCTCACTGGATGGGATGCTAGTCCGTTGCAGGGTTACCCCCAGCAGTAAATTCGCCGGTACCCATTTATACACCTGGGTGGAGAGAGGCACTATGAGAGTAAAGTGTCTTGCCGAAGAACACAATGCAGTGCCCCGACCAGGGCTTGAACCCGGACCATTCGATCCGGAGTCCAGTGCACTAACCATTAGGCCACCACGTCTCCCCTACTATACATGTACAGTGTATGGTCCTTAAATTAACTTAAAGTAGCTAAGGTTTAAGAAGGAGACATGACTGACATATTCAGGCTAGCTAGCAGGAACTACTGATAATATTCAGGAGATGAAAGGAAGTACATGCTTACCATGGTGACTGCAGCTTTAGTTTTCTTGGCCTTTCCTTGGTGCAGCGCAAGTTGAACAAATCGTACATTCTCCATCTAGAGAGAAAGTTAAAGTGTAAAATTCTTTGCATGTCAATAAACCTAAAATCCAATAAATGTAGTCATCTTTTGGGGGAGCAGGGGGGGAGGGTGCAGGGCACAGGAATCTGGAAATATAGGGGGTGGGAACTCTATGGAAAGTGAAAAAAGAGAGGGTGGGAGGCAGGATTTCAAAGGGGGCAGAACTGGAGGAAATTGGGAACGTTTTGCTCTCACCTTGCCTATTGTTCGCACACATCTGTTGGTGTGAAGGTTTATAACTGCAGGCAACAAAACACAAAAAAATTGTTAAATGTATAGTTTGTATTGACAAAAGGAGGCAATACAGCTGAACCCCTTGCAAGAGGCCTGAAAAAGTTTCCACTTAGGAGAGAAAAGATATTGAAGGGCACCTATAGCAGAGTACACAGACAGAAAAGAACACTTGAAGTGAATTTCTTTATGTTCAGTTTGAAAGCAGGCAGGTACTGACTCTTATGTATCCTGGTACAGTACTGGTACCCGGGTCCCGCCTTCCAATGAGAACCCTGAAGGTGTCCACTTATGGAAGGTTTAAAGTGTAGGTTAGTGTTGGTAAATGTACAGTACACCTGTATCTAATTTGGAACAGAAGAATAAGTTTCAGCTTATGGGAGGTGTCTACCAACAGGAGGAGTGAAGGTCGTGTCAAACAGCAGTTTCTTTGTATGCCATACTTTATTACTAAACTCACATGAACTCAGGATGCATGATTTCAGTTCAGCTTAAATCAATGGTGAAACTGCTTTGATCAGGAGCAGAACTACATACCTTTAATACCCAGCATTGTGGCGTACAGCAAGAAAAATCCACTTTCATCAAACACTTCAAAAGAAAAATAATAAACAGTTATTGGGTAACACAAAAACATAATGTTAAAATTAAAAAAGGTTGACAAATTGTAACATGAAGCAGCTCAAATTCTTTCTACAAACTGAAAGCCCCTATTGAGTTGGACTGTGACTTAGCTGAGCAGAAAATTATCTGTGATTTCTGGCTCCAAAAGAGTACATGCCAGTGTAAATCATCAGACATAAGCTTACAAATGATTCATTGATTACATGTACATGTAAATCAACACTTAGTTCAGTTTATAAAATATGGCTCATTACCTACATTGGAGAACCGCAAGGTATCTGTCTTCTCCAAATCTCTCTCTGTCGCCATTCTCCTACCAAACTCCATATCAGGCAGCTGTTGTTTTTGCTGAAAGAAAAAAAATAGAGTCGAGAAATAAATAGAACATCCATCGTCAGTGATCTTGAGATTGAAGGAGACAAAAGACTTTAGTAAGCATTTCTGTTCCTTTATTCTGGTTTTTTCGGTAGCATTTCTAACTGGTAGTATTTCTGTAGGAGTATTTCCACACCCCCTACTCCACGGCATGCCTCATGTAGTCCATCACAGGTTGTCCCTAGCATTTTGGCCAGATAAGGGAGTTCAGTGTCCTGAAAACACATGCGTGCATTGGGATAAAATTGAATATTCATAAAAGTGTGCAAAAGAAAGATAACGAATTATTATCCCTATTGATTACCATACCTTTGTTCACCATCATAAATATTAAATTTTATCCTGACACACACGTTTTATGGAATTCCAAAATCGCTTAATGTTCTTGCTTACAATTTGGTACTCATTTACATTTTGTACTCTTTGGTGAAGAAAAGCACTGAGACTACACTGCTTTGCACAAGACCACAGGATCCAGACACAAACCTCTTACATGTACTTCAATCTGAAGTCCAATGTACCATTCTTCAGGTCAGTGCACCTTCCACAAAAACCTTGCTACAAGCTCATAATAATATTGTTGTAAACTAGTTAGTTAGCAGAACACAAAGTGATAAAAATGTACTGGTTGTTTAATAACCTGTTGCATCTCTGTAAAGACCTGTAGGGACTCGTCAAACACTCTTGTTTTCTTCCCAGTCAAAAATCTGAACACTCTGACCTGAAGGTGAGAAAATAAAAGTATGAAATGTCTTTCTTAACTTTTCATAATTTTAAATGACAATTTTAGTGAAGAAGTCCCAGCTATAGCTGTAGGTTTGGTGGTATTAAGGCTTATCATCCTGCAGTATTACAATTTTGAGTGCTGACTGGAGAAGAAGTCCTGATAAATCACAATCTTTTGTCTGTAATATATTTATTTGGTGCTTATACCTTCCTGTCCATTGCCAAAGTAGCAAATAGTTTACCATCTGGTGAAAACGTCAGAGATACAGGAATAGTCTTGCACTGAAAGGAAAAAAAAATTGAATATTGTACGTTGCCAGTGCACAGCTTGACACATTTTGTCCCACTGTAATGACATGTTTTATGAGACTCCGAAATCATTTATTGTCCTTGCTAACAATTTTACCATGCAACAGCTCAAGTTTAAGGCATGCCGTGAAGTTTTTTTTTTGTATTTTATTTGTTTATTGTTTTATGTTGTGAAGTGCTAAATGCAAAAATATCCTCAAACAAGGGATTTTTCTCTAAGGCCAATTAGAAACTGAAATGTGTGCAGATGGTGCTATGTACAGAAGGGTATGTAGTTGTATTCTCTTTGCATGCATTGCTGGTCTTTATAACTTGGCAATAAAGGCATGTAATTTGTACAGATGGCTCTGTAGTTGTAGCCCTTTGCACACATTGCAAGCCTATCAGAGAGCTATGTTGCTGTAGCCCTTTGCACACATTGCAAGCCTATCATACTTTCATTATAGGCATGTAATGTGTGCAGAGAGCTATGTTGCTGTAGCCCTTTGCACACATTGCAGGCCTATCATACTAGCATTACAGGCATGTAATGTGTGCAGAGAGCTATGTTGCTGTAGCCCTTTGCACACATTGCAAGCCTATCATACTATCATTATAGGCATGTAATGAGTGCAGAGAGCTATGTTGCTGTAGCCCTTTGCACACATTGCAGGCCTATCATACTAGCATTATAGGCATGTAATGTGTGCAGAGAGCTATGTTGCTGTAGCCCTTTGCACACATTGCAAGCCTATCATACTATCATTATAGGCATGCAATGTGTGCAGAGAGCTATGTTGCTATAGCCCTTTGCACACATTGCAGGCCTATCATACTA
This sequence comes from Meandrina meandrites, assembly GCA_963693305.1. Lineage (NCBI taxonomy): Eukaryota > Metazoa > Cnidaria > Anthozoa > Scleractinia > Meandrinidae > Meandrina > Meandrina meandrites. Next base: position 1,061,987 of record OY855916.1, read on the forward strand.
TCATTATAGGCATGTAATGTGTGCAGAGAGCTATGTTGCTGTAGCCCTTTGCACACATTGCAAGCCTATCATACTATCATTATAGGCATGCAATGTGTGCAGAGAGCTATGTTGCTGTTAAACCTTTGCATACATTGCAGGCCTATCATACTAGCATTATAGGCATGTAATGTGTGCAGAGAGCTATGTTGCTGTAGCCCTTTGCACACATTGAGAGCCTATCATACTAGCATTATAGCCATGCAATGGTGCAAAGAGCTAATGGCCAATATTTGAACTAGCAGAGCTAGTCTTCTTCAGGGCCACTACAATGTACAATGCAGCTAGCTCTGCTAGTTGAAATATTGGCCATTAAATTTTGCCCTTCTGCCATAGTACCAGCCTTGAAATCAATTTGGTTTTACAGCGGATTCAGGTTGAGTGTTTAACGGCCTCAGTTGTTGCGTTCATTGTCACAGTTGAATTGATTGCATTGCGAGGGAAGATGACAGACGTTGCTAGGTAGTAATGATGACGTTCTGTCTGGGAAAAAGCATGTTGTGTCCAGGCAGAATATTGGCATTCCCATCTAGCAATGTCTGCCATTTTGCCTTGCAACGCAATCAATTCAACCGTTACAACAAATGCGACAACTGAGACCATTAAACACTCAACCTGAATCTGCTGTATCTACACTTAACGTGACGTCTGGTACGAGCATTTCTTTAACAAGAGATCTGGCAACAGACAAGAAAAGTAGTTTTATTATTTGTTGCGTGGTCCTCTGCATCCAAACGTTTTTAGGCAATAAAGGCATGCAATGTGTGCAGAGAGGTATAAAGCTTTAGTATCTTTGAATGCATCGCAGGCCTTTAGTACTAGGCAATTTTTTCCTTGTCAAAAAGAACACTTAAAATAATATTTAATTATTTTTGCATGAACTTTGGACATTTCTGCAAAATCTGGTCTGGATTCAAATACACAAGTACATGTTTGCAGCATGACTTATTTTTCAAAGTTGCTCACCATAATAAATTCAAAGAGGTCTGTATCTGTCTTGAACTCAAAATCGATATTCTTGGGAAACTGTAGATCATGTTTAACACCAGACCAGTACTCCACCATGCCTGCCTCGTCTGCTGACACCGCAACATCGTACACTGCATTGTACTGTCAAAGGAAAAAATATGACACATAAGATGGTATGGCTGAGTTATTGAGCAGTACAAAATTATAATGCATTGCGCATGTTGTGGTTCAACTTCATCCTTGGTTCAAATTTTATTTTCCTTTAATTTGGGCATGGTTATGTATGATAATGAGTTTAAAACAAACTACGGAAAATATAATTTAAACCAAGGATAAAATTGAACCACAACATGCATACAAGCTACCTCCTCTGTGCTATGAACAAGAGAGCTTGCACCTACCTTAATAAATGTTATAGGTTTCGTATGGAGATTCAGGGTGTGAAGTGGTGTGCTTGTTCCACGTCCATCATAAACATGAATAACCCCTGTTTCTTTTTCTGAGCTAAAAGAAAAGAAGACAAATTTGTAATTAATAAATCTCCATCCATGCAAACACGTTAAGTGTTATTACAGAACACACTGTATTATGTATGCATCAAGTTATGTCCAAGAATCCAGGTACATGTACAAAGGAATGTAGGCTGGGGTCCATTTATACAGTCAACTGCCATGTAGTGGGTGGAGAGAGGCAAAGTAAAGTGTCCAAGAACACAACACAGTGACCTGGCCAGTGCTCGAACCAGGATTACTTGATCCGGAGTCCAGAGCATGCTTCTATTAGGTCACCAGTCATCCTGTTACTGACAACTGTAGCATACAATTTCTTGGGTCAAATCTCAGATCTCTCCTGAACGGGTTCTCTATTCTGTGTATTATCAATCTTAAGAGTTACGGTAACCATGTACTTGCACAATGAGAAGTCTAACAAAAGTACCAAGCTAGCCAAACCTGATTGAGCAAGTGAATATTCACTGTGGCACACTCCAGTTGCAATCAAGACACTGCAGAAAGTCTTGAGCATATCAGGTTTAGTGTGCATGCACAATGTTTGGAAACATGTAACTTAAAGGTGGAAAGAGGTATTGCGACAGTAAAGTGTAAATGCCCCTTTAAACTACATGTAAGATTACAAAATGATAATAGTTAAGATATTACATGGCTGTGCAGAGATACATGTACAAAGTTTCTCTTGAAGTGTTGAAAAATATTTCAAATGTGAGTGCAGTGAAGAAGTGAAATTTATATTTTTCAACACGAGAAGAGAAATGTTGTGTCTCCAAGCAACGAACCAAGTAATTTATTTTTTATATTAACTGTGGTACACTGAGTGATAGGAAATTGATAAAATCGCTATCCCACTGTTATCCACACAATCATGTATGATATCATTGTTATCCACACATGATATTATTTTAATCAATTTGCTTCCACGCAGTATACCACTAAAGTTCATATTAATAATAAAATAATGTAAGTTGAATATTTAGGACAGTGCATTGTTGGGTTTTGGAGAATTAATCCAAAATATCCCTTGAGAGTTCACTGAAGATAGATTAGAAGGGGGGGGGGGGGGGGGGGGGAGGAGGGGAAGAGGGGAAGTTCAAGAGCTAAAAACAAAGTTAAACTGGATTTTCCAGAGGGGTGGAGGGGGGTAACAAACCAAAACTCTTCCATGGGGGATATGGAAAATTGTTTTCTGGAACAACACATTGTTAAATACACTGTAAATAAAAGATTATAAGTGATTACGTACCATGCTACAACAGCCACAGCTGCTCCAGGAGGGAATATCCATTCACACTGTCCAGGTATATAATCTAATCTTAACATGTTGATCATGTCTAGAAAATAAACAAATATTAAAAATAAAAATAAATATTAAATAATGGTAGATCAGAACTCAATAGTCATGAAGGAGTATTTTTTGCTTCTCCCCCTGACTGGATAGTTCATGGGGTTATTCTCACCAAGATAATGCAATAGCATCAAAATATAATCATGTAGCATTATAATGTACTGTTCTTACCAAAATTGACAACATCAAATACTTTGAGCGATTTATCCTCAGCTGTGGAGCACATGACCTGTCCATCGGCACTAGCAGCAATACAGTGAATTACTCCTGCAAAAAAATATTAACACTCAGGTACTTAACTATAAGTATTCACAAATTAAGTCATGTACAGTTACAAAAATGGGATACAAGGATCTTCTCAACTGGTGTATTAAAATCTCACCCATATGTGCTTTGAAGTGTTTTACAAATTCAACTCCCTCATCTTGCTTTTTCCAAAACTTGATGTGTCCATCACAGCTTGCTGTAACAAGAAATTCTGTCCTGTGAAATGTGAAAAAGAAACCATAGTCAGAATGTGATAACACAACCCTCCAAGTTAAGACCATTTTCGTCGCCATGGCGACTTAAGTTTTGGAGCTGGCAACTAAATTGGAACCAAAGTTGCCAGACTGGCGGCTAAAATTGAGAAGAAGGATTGAAAGCGTGAGCTTAATTTAGCGACTAAAATTTTTCACTGGCGACCAAACATGAGCAGTCGGTGGCCAACTGGCCACTAAGGAGGTTTGAGATTGTTTCCACCTTGAGAATCTTGCTTTCTACCTCTCTTACTAATTGTACAGGTTTTGGCCCACAGCCTAATCAAGTTACTTGACATGCAAGTTTCTATTCCTGCACATTTTCTATCCTTGTAAGTTTCCATTCCTGAATGCCAATATTTTCAAAAGAATACAGCATATAAATGTCCATGGTAACTCATAAGCTACTTGTACTTACTCGGTGACCAAAATATGTGAAATTACATCTCGGTGCATAAAACTCTTCTCATAAGATTCAGCAGACGGAATATTTCCCAGGTAGACTTTCTCAAACTGTAAAACTAGCAAATAATATATATATGAAACCAAGTTAAACACATTTATGAGGCCTTCCAAGGGGTTTTGGCAACAGGCGACATCCCTGCAAAATTGCTAAAAATGTAGCGACAATCTTGTTCCAGAACAACGACAGCCGACAGAAACTGTTGGTAAAAAAGCGACAATTTGCGACAGCAACATTTGTCTCAAGCCATATAGGCGACAGGTGGGATGGAAAATATGCGACAAAGTAACATCAGAACCCCCCTTGGAAAGCCTCATTTATAATATTAGAAATTATGAATGATTGAATTTCAAATTTAAAGCAAAATTTTGTTAACAAAAATATGAAACCAGTTTTCTAAAAAATTTCAAACTGGTTCAAAAAAATTTAAACCAGAGGTTAAAATTAAACTACAACTTACTGATCTAGGACATGTGCTCTGTTATGCAGTGTTCTATTTTGGGGTGTACTGGGTAACTTTTTTAGGTAGATCAGTATACCACTACCAATCTCTCCTCCCCCCCCCCCCCCCCCCCCCCCCACCATCCCCCACCCCAAACTGGTTATTCCTGAATGTTGATGCATGACTGTAGCTCTTTGAGAAGGTCACACTATGTACTGGCCATGATACAGGCCAGCAAAAATCCTTCTTACAGCATGCAAGACTAATAATGTACATTTAATTTATCCACAAATACAGCAGAAATATCTTGCCCTTTGTGATAAATTCATTACATTGAAGGGCCATAAAAAATTTCCATTTTCCCATGTATGGGTAAATGGAAGTGGAATTTGACCTTTACAGGTCATCAATTTTTTTAGAGCGTGCAAAAAGTGCCAGAAATCTGAGCAATTCCATTCACTGCAGAGATCCGGCCTTGCACTACACTAATGTTTTATGTTACCTCTTTTCTTTTTCGGTTTAGGAAGAGGTGCTGGCATAGGACCAATCATTTCATCTTCCTCTTCTTCATCGCCATCATCGGTAGCTTCAAAACCACGTTTTCTGCCTTCTTTATCCGCCATTTTGAAAGAGTAACGTAATCTTGTTGGTCAGAGATGAATTTTGTTTGAAGTATGCGCCGGCGCAGGCGAGGGCTCCCTGGGGAAATATCCTATTTATACACTTCACTCCACGTTAATCAGTGGCCAACGTGAAATGCTGGCGAGAAGTACTTTCACTAATATTGAGCTGTGCTAGTATTTTTGTGTGTAAAACAATTCATTCAATTCGCCATGAGTTGTTATTTCTAGAGGCGACGCTCGAAATATCAACAGGCGAAAGGAATTGATGGCGAGAGGCGTCGCGAGTTCACATGCGGAGGCGAGAATTTCTGTTTCAAGCCCAACCATGTTTTTGAAGATTTAGCTGCGTCAAGGGGTTGTAAACATGGGCGATTGAATGCCGTTGTTTGAGGAATATCTTGGAGGACTATGGATGCGCTAGACAGCTCTGCGATGGTTCGTCGCACAGAGAGCGAGGGCAGCACGACTAGCGATGACCGAGAGAGCACTCTTCGAGCGTATCTGGAAAAAGAGTCGCTCGGACATTTGACCGCGCTGTTCCCAGAAGATGTATCGCTTAGCTATTTTCAGGCTCTGACAGAGGACGATTTAGAACATGATTACAACGTCAAAGATGATAAAGAGAGAGAACTTTTAATGCACTCTATCTTCAAACTACGCGAGGAATTTTCGGCAGACGAGGTGAGACGTTGTGCTATAATTTTAATACACCGGTCGGATTTATTTAATATTTTGTTGAATATTTTCCGAATTTTAAGCTTAACTTAAGAATATTTTCACCTGCGCGATCTTCAGGTTAAGTTGAATTTAACCTGAAGTCAAGCAGTTTTTTGAAGTTTTAGATTTTCTTTTCTATTAACCCCAACTGTGTGCCTAAATATTTTCGCGGTTTTTCAAAAGGTATTTTTGTTTATTTCCTCGTGAATACATTTTCGTGTTTCCTAGGCCGTCGGCACGCCAGGAAACAAAACCCCCACAAAATATAAATTACTGAGATATCTTTCGTCTGAAGTAGTTATCTTTGTGATCGGTGAATATTTGGACCCGTGTTTTGGCTTATACTCGGCATTTTAGGCTAACTTATTTGTATTGCACGTATTTTTAATTCAGTTGATTTTATTTTTGTCCATGTTTACTATATTAGTGGTCGGATTTTAGGCTTTTATCCAAAATACCATCTCCCAAATCAACATATTCCCTGACAGTAAGATAAAAAACATTTCAATATGGGTAGATAAACTTTCTGAATCGAACAGATCAATTTCTTCAGAAGAACGCGCGAAATTTGGCAAAACAACTTAAATTTGTTGATCTTCCCGATTCCGATCGACTTTATTTTTGTTCTACATTAGTTATTTCGTTTGATCTAAACCCGGGGGTGTTTTCCGTTTGGGAGTGCACTTTGCTTACAATACACCCTTTGTTGTCGATCTATTTATTCCTAACATAGTTGGGTTGTGATTTTTTACCACGCATTTTTCAGAATTATTTACGATCACAAGTCTGTCGCGCCAACACTGTAATTTATCTCTCTCGAATTTATCCTCTGCACCTCTCCAGCCGCCCAAAAAAATGTCTCTCGGCTAAGATATGCCGTGTAAACACCCTCCTACTCATCATCGAGAAAATTTATTGCGTGTGAAAAATCGTATGCGATGTTAATCAACTATGGAAAAGTGTCTTGGTGGATTAGACAGAGCTCTTTTAATTCAGTCGGCGAGATGGTACGTAATTGAGTAGACAATTCATATCTGGTTGTAAGTGAGTTGTTCTTTATCATGCAAATGTATTATGTTCATTACATTCGCCACTGCAGGGAACAGGTAGTCTGGTCATCCCATCTTAATTTTGTGATTTTTACAGAGATAAATTACTTCCCAATCGATGTTTTGACAAAACTTTGGAGTTTTGTTGGTAGTTTCCCTGGACCTCAAATTTGCATTTTGATGTTCAATTTCCATGATCATGAAATTCAGGTTGTACAAATAATGAGCAGCGCATTGTTTACAAATTAAACCTTTTGTTGGATTAGAAAATCATTCACAGAAACTAATCCAGACCATTAGTTTTCCTTACAGAAGAAAAACTTTTCACGCTGGTTCAATGATTTTCAGTTGACACAGGAACTAAATCCTTTGTTAAAATGTAAAATTCATATCTTCTGTAGCAAATATACCTTGCTGCTCTGCAGATCTTTTTATCAAAACATCAAAGATAATTAACATCCAAATCCTAGGCTTTGTTCTTTGGCAATAAACTTCTTTCACTGGAAAGCTATTAATATTGGCATGTGAAGGTTTGAAGTAGTTTGATTTTCTATGAAAAACGTGCAACTTTTTCATCCATCCATGAGATCCATTCATCATTTAGCAGCACGTTTTTGAAAATATAAATTTCATCATGCAAGTTTTAGAAGCATGTTGCACACTCTATAAAACATGTTTGGTCTGTGGAAGATTTTTCAATAAATAAATTAATTTTTTCATTATTATTTTTCTGTTTTCATACCAGTTTTTTCACAAGAAATTTATAAAAATTACTAGAACTTCATGGTTTACTTTAGTTGTATGGGAACTGTCTTGTGCATATAAAAAGCTTATATCGTTTTGTACAGAATTATGATTACAACTTTAAGGCCCAACACTACCCCCTGCAAGGGGCAAACATTGTTCAAATCACATCTAGAAGTTTCCTAAATGTAGAATTTGCTGCTTGCATGACTTAATTAAAAGCAGTTTGTTTGCCTTTTCTGATCCTCTGCATTACCAAGGGAATGAAAGACTGAATTATTTCCTGAATACTGCTTACGGGTAAATTAAAAGCATGGCCTTTGCAGTGATGGTCAGATGAGGGGGGAAGATTATAAAATTACAGAAAGATCTGTCACAAAAATGGCTTTATAACCAATTCTGACAGACAACTTATGCCATGATGAAATTTGTACCTTTTACATGTGTATACTCAGTTGAGTATTTTTAGCTCCTTTGAATACTACCGGTAATCATATTTTGGAAGTTCAGTGAGATCATCAAAATTCAAATATACACTCAAAAGTGCTTTGCAGTACATTGCATATGTTGTGGTTTAAATTTATCTTTGGTTTAAATTTTTTCAAATCGGTTTGATTTTGATTTTTCATTGTGTTATATTGATTAACATAATCTATAACAAAGGGAAATAAAACTCAAACTGGTTTAAAAATTTTTAACCAAAACTTAATTTAAAGCACAACACATATAAAAAGTTTGATTTTTTTGCAACACATTTTTGATACTAAATTTTTAAGTGTACAAGCCAGACGTTTTTTTAATTATGGAATTACCTGTCACCAATATTTTTTGTGTCAGTTTTTTTTTCCGTAGCATATTTTTAGTTGATAATTAATACATGTATGTTGAGTTTAGACACATCTTGATAAGGCTTTGTACTGGTATGTTGGTCTTGGACTGGCGAGGACAAAAATAAACTTAATGTATGATGTTTCAACTGTTTTTATAATAAACATATACACACATTCATGAAGTTTTCTTGTACTTCAGGGTGCAGTAAGGAGTAAAATAAAGCAATTAGCTGGCATAAGGAACGTGTATGTACATGTAAAATTAAATTGATATTTAAGACTGTAATTTGCAAATTTTGAACCACGTTTCTTGCATGCACTTGCATGTAACTACAATCTTGGACAAAACTGTCATGACACGTGGACAAATTTCCACTTCTAACTTGGGTAAGCCCCCAACCCCTCCGCTATTTCAATGTTTTCAATGTTGTTTTGTGGTGAATTGCAAGTAATGCCGTGAAACAACATTAAATAGGGGGAGAAGAAGATGAAGTATTTTTACCTGCATGTAAGTCAAGACATTCTCAAAACATGCGTGATATTCATTTGTCAAGTTTGAACACTATTTATAGCATTACTGTAGTTATATTGCAGATTGCCTGATCTACAGTCATCATACATGTATCATGTAGCTTCTTTATTACAGTGTGGCCATTTTATTAGTTTATACTTAAATGAACTCTGTTGATGTAGGCATATCTTGCTGCCACTTTTTTGTTTTGTGCTATTTTATTAAACAAACACAGGAACCCAAAGGTCATCTCATGGATCAATCCAAAATTAATTGTCTAATTTACATTATTTTCAGTTGCTTTAGACAAATAAAAGTTGTTTTGATTATGGTGTGAGCCATTTCAACACCATAGATTCCAATATCAAAGCAGATTTGTATACTGATAGCATGCTGTACATATAAACATTTAGTCACCTTCAACAATATTAAATCCACCTGGGAGATAAAAGAAAGGAAAATATAGTTGAACTTCAGGTAGGCGACCACCCAATTTGTGAGACCAGCATGGCAATGTTTAAAATACAGTGTAGCTTTAATCTTGCATGTATATGTACAGTACTTCAGCTAAATAAAAGAGAAATTAGTTCACAAAATATGTTATCACTTTATTTAAAAGAAAGATAACTGGGTTGCATGAAGTGAGGTTCATTTGCAGCTGTTACAGTGTAAACACACGACTCAGAAATATACATTGTGCACGTATAGTATACTTTTATTAGTTTTCAGAATTTAACTGCAGCTGTAACTAACTCCCAAAAATTGAAAGATGGAAAATGCCAAGCGTTAAAAGTCACACCCATGTAGACAAGAGCTATTTCCTGCTGAAACAATCTCAGTTATAGAATTTTCCATAAACAATATTTTTTTGGCTATACATCAATAATATTATTAAACTGTGACACAAAAATCTAATTCTATTCATCTAGAGCTATTACTAACAGCAAATAAACTAAATTTGAAAGATAACCATTGGGTACTATAAATTGTTCTTCTCTTACTGCACCTTAACTGTTAACATGCAAACTCTGAAGTTAAATACAATTTATTTGTGTTGCGCTTTCTTTCACATCATTCAATAGTCTTAGTGGATGTCTCTGGAAAAAACACAAGGCAGTTTTCTTCAACAGGCTCAAAGGTCATTTCGTGGGATGTAATTGGCTGTTCTTAAGGGTGCAATAAAGTTGTTGTTCCCCGTCCATGTGTTTAATTTAATTTTTTTTTTGGGGGGGGGGGGGGGGGCATTGAGACATCATAATAATGCAAGGCAGGTCTCTGTTGGGCTTTGAAGTAAAGATTTTTTTGTCTTATAAATTGGCACAGTAACATTTTAACTTCAGTTTTACATGTAAGTCACAAGAATTGAATTAGGTTCTGCAGGTCTGATCATTTCAAAATGTTGATCTTGACTTATAATGAAATTCCCCTAAAGCAGAATTGTAAAAAAATGTTTAAAATACATGTAAGTAAGGAGAATTTTAATTTTGAGCTCAAAGTTAAAATATATTTATATTTTAAGCACCTGTATCCCTAACTGTTCTGTTTGATGTTATGTATTTTTATTAAAAGGTGTGATTATTCAGCACATTCGTGAAGATGTATTTAATAAACAAGTGATTCAATTTAATAAAAATTTCACTTGTGAATTAAATTTTAATTGCGGTTGTCATTAGTCGAAGTTACACAGACGACACAATTGACTTTGAATTGTATTTTTTTCAATTACAGTCTGACTCTGAGCTTGATAACAGTTCAGAGTTGAATTCAGAAGTCTTTTCTTCTCTGCCACGCAATTTCAAGCTAAACCGTTCAAGATTCTCAGATGAGTTCAATGGGGATGGAAGAGCTCGGAGAAGAGAGAGCATTGGTTTTCCGTCAACAAGACTTGATGAGAGTTCGAATTTGTTACGCATGAGGGCAAATCCTTCCCTCGGGAGTTCTGAACCTAATCTAACTGGCAGCTGTGTAAGTTACATACAGTATTTGTATGTCAACATCATAGATTTTGAAAGCGTTCACGAAAAAATGGCCCATAATCTTCATATAGCTTTATGGATATATGATTTGAATCATTCGTATCCCCATTTTCATTTTCCCAAGGGTATCTGTTTGCATGATACCAAGTTGCAAAATTCTATTACCAGTGTGTGTTCATATTTTTTGTTTAGCTGGAATTAGATTCATTGTCCAACCGAACTCTATAGTAGGGTACAGAATAATGTATAAAGTGTGAATTAGTATGTACGTGATTTTACCATGTGTAATAGAATAAACCGCATGGATCACAACCTAGATTTCTGGTAAAAGCATTTAATCCTGTTTGATAGCAATATGTTATTGGATAATTTTAGTGTGTACTTAGTGAATGTGGGATATTTTATAAATGTAGTGTTATCAAAAATGGATTAAATTTGCCAGGGCAAGTACTACAAAGAAAAAGAAAAAACAAAACAAGGAATCTTAAAGAAGGATACAGTACTACATGCCTCTATTGTAGGGCTTTTATTTATTTATTTTTGTTTTTACACTGGTAGAGAATGCTCTGAGCGATTACAGCTCTTGTTTTGGGTTTCAATTTACATCATGTATATTTGATATTTAATTTTTTGGAAAATTAATTTTTCAATTTTATATATTTATTTCTATTCCACTTGTAAACTGAAGGTTACTTTTGGCATTTTGACAGATTTATATTTCACTTTCATAGTTTTTAGATAATAAATTAAATGCATATCCTGATGCATTTAAAAGAGAGATCTATAACTTTATCGAAAAACTGTGCATAAAGAAGTTGTACGAAAATTAACGTTCAAAGTGCTGGAATACAGTTTGGTTTAAATTCAGAAGTTCCATAACTGAAAACATACAGAGAGTAAAAATGTTTATGCAAAAGAAAATTTGTTCGTCAAAAATTTAATCACAATTTTGCCTTGTCTTTTGTGTTGTAACCTTGGCTTGGCTTAGTCCCATCAAAGCAGTATCAAATGAATTCTCCTGTCAGAGTGACCATAGAAAGTATGGTATGAAGGAGAAACTTATGATTTATGATCAGTTGACAATTTCTCATAACTTCCTCCTCTAAATTTGTTGTTAGTAGGTATGGAGAAGTCTGAAGTTGATCTCAGTTTTTAATCTTGATTCCGATCACCTGCTAGGTATAAATATAGTTACCATATGAAACAGCACACAGGAATAATTTAATCACTTGTTTTTATCTCTTGTGGCAAGGATTTTCATCAAGTTAATCTGCTATTTATTTTGTTCATTTTCAGAGTGACATAAGCAGAAGGCCAAGGTATTCCTTCAATTTTATTATTAATTTTCAACTGGTAATTAAATTATAGAAGAGATACATTCATCATAAACGTGAACATGTACTTCAAAGTCAATCTTTTTTTTTCAGTTTTATACATTGGCTAGTACCATACATGCAATATATGATTTATATAACATGATTCATGTGCAGATGTGGTTCCTTTGACGACTGCAAAGCATTTGTTAGCCAGTATACTGTAGTTTGTGTAGATATTAAACTGTGGAAAATTTAGATTCTTTAATGTATCAAAAGTTAAAGTACACAGTGTTAAAATTGAATTTGTATTTTGAAAACTTCCTGTTTTGCCAAATATTATGCGGCTGCATGTTTTAATGAATATCCTTCCAATAATAATGGTTAAAATTATTTGAACTAGTTTGGTTTTTATTTCCCTTTCATACAAATGTATTGGTTGTCATACTCTGAAACAAAGACAAATACAAAATTTGAAAAAGTTTGAAAATTTTCCAATCTTCGAATAAGAAACAAATTGCAACTACGTGTATAATATTAAAAAATATTTAGTTACACATTCACTACACATTATTTTCATTGTAATTTGTATTTTAGAAAACGTGACTAAAATGAAAACTAAAAGTACCCTAAACACTTTTTTTCAGGAAATGGTTGATCTGTTGCATATTTATTTCACTTTTAATGTTCCTGTGTACATGTTGTGAAATTATTTGGTGCGCATATATATGTAGCAAATTCATTTTGCTTCTAGCGTGTATGGACATATCTTTTTTCAATTTGACAATTTAATTTTTTGGTCGCAATTTGCATCTAAAGACGTTCAGCAAACTTGCACTTTGTGTCATTCAGACCTTTTCAAATGGTATATATTCTTCCTTTAATGAACCTTTTATCTCATGTCAGCTTTTGGTGTCATATGTTAATTTTTATTGAATTGAAACAGCCACACAATAATAACAATCTTCTAAAGAGGAATATTTTGTGGAGAGATTTTTAGTATATTGCTGTAGGCAGTGCTCACTTGAAAAAGCTTCTTTCTGGTCCCTTTCTGCTGTTTGCAAATATTAACTTACCTGAGTTAATGCTTTGTGTTGTCAAAATTTAAACACTGCACTAACATGAGAGAGAACATTGTGCGAAGGTTGGTAGCATACATGCATTACTTTACAATTCAAAAGCTTTGGGATGTTAATTTTTTTTTCTGAGCATCAGGAGGAATGTTAGTGATAACAGATGTACTGGTGGGACGACATGGTTTTTTTTCCCAATTGTCTGCCTATGGCCTTAGCTGCACCTGATAAAGTCAAAAGATGAAATCAGTCTGAATAATTCTGACTTAATTTTTGGCTGTCTTCCGGCCGCATACAATTTGCAAACTGGGTCAGTTGCAGCATCAAACTATAGTTTCTTTTCTTTTAAAAAAAACGCTGGTATTTATAACATTCCCTATTATTTATTATATGGACAACAGCTTGGAGAATTGCTCGTCTATTTTGCTAGCCGATACTTAACACTCAAGCCCGACATCTTGCTGGCTCTGTTCTTCCATTGAGTAATTCAGTAATTTATTTAAATTGTTATCTAAACAAGCTGTCCTATTTATTGTATAAAACCATGTAGTTATAGGCGATAGTTGTATTGGTATTTCTATTGAAACAGAAACATGAAGTACATGTACTGGGCATAAGGCTCTGTACATTAAAACTATACATATGTATTTACTAACATGTCACCTTTATTTCAATCTTTTTTTTTTCCATGTCAGCATGCTTGTTGCCAACCAAAAAAATATATCTATTTCTTAAATTTTGAGTTACTACGCTTAAAATCAAACTAAAATACAATTTATAAATACAAGAGCTTCCTTTCACACCATAGAACTCATTCTCAGGAATTGTCCAAATCTGCATTTTGTGCAACAACATATTTTTTGTCTGCCTATCATTTACTGTATTTAATAAGATTCACTATTGTGCACTTAACTCAATATCCATGAATGATCTCCTCACACATACAGTAAATGCAGCTCTGAGTTAGTTTACAGGTTTTCTATGGAAAAAAGGCATTACAATAAACGGTGTATAAAATGAAAAAAAAAATGAATATTTGGGTTTAGAATTCCATACTGTGCAAGTGTAATGTAATTTTTGTAACTTCCTGTTGTTATTTTTCGTTTCTTTATTCTCTGAATGATATTTTTTAAGACCTGTTTGTAAATCATTGGCTACACTTTTGTGTACCTTGTTAGTTGTAGCTAAAAAAATACATGAATTATAAAACTGAGTAGTTTTTTGTCAGCAAAAAATGTGTAAAAATAATTTTTATGCATGTACTGGGCCATTTTGGTTTCAACTGTGTGGTTGTATGAATATTTCAGTTATGAATTATGTTACAAATGTTTTGTTGCAGAGTGCATTTTAAATTTCTGGCATCTGCAAATTGCATTAGACATTCATGTACATGAATATCTCTGTGCACACAACTATGCCAGATAGTGTGTGTATTGACTCAGATGATTTGTACATTAAATTTTTATTAGTACCGTACCGGTTTATGTAGAGCCGATTCAGGTTGTCTAATGAGTGTTTAACGGTCTCCGTCATTGTGTTCATTGTCACAGTTGAATTGATTGTGATGTGAGGTAAAAATACAGACGCTGCTTTCCAGGAATGAGTTCTGCCTGGGAAAAAACACTATGCCCTTTTTCCCAGACAGGACGTTGTCATTCCTGCCTAGCAACGTCTGTCATTTTGCCTCGCAATCAACTGTGACAGCAAACCCGACAACTGAGACCGTTTAATGCTCAACCTGTATCCACTATAATCCTACAGACCATATATATTTTTCTTGTTTAAATATTTTACATTAAGTCTTGTATAAATGGGATTTCGAATGCAAAACCTTTCAATCAGTTGCTTTTTTTCTACTGTCAAAGTACATGTAAATTCAGAATCTATACTGTAGATTTTCATTTGATACAAATCATCAGTGTACATGTAAATGTATTTTATCGCTTGTAGACCCTGCTCCCAAGAAAATCACTCACCCTGAACATGATTTGAATAGTTTAGCTGCTATAAATATTATTTTAATTAGAGTTATGAATTTCCTTTGATAAGATAACAATGAAAAATGTTCACATACCAGACTCTCTGTCTGCCCCTCTTTTCTTCCTTTGATATCCTTTGTGTTCGTATTATCTTGCGATAAACTACCAAGTACAGCCTGGAGCAAATTTAGTATGTTGTATAAGCTCTATTCCAAGTTCTTAACACTTATTACACCACTGTAGATTTGCGAGAAAGGTTGTTTTCTTTACTGAATTAGTTTTTAGCTAGATCTTTTTCAAATTATGCTAATTCAAGTCAGAGTGAGTTACATAATCATAACTAGAGGCTTAATTTAACAATTTATGCAGTAAATTTGTAGGATTAAGTAGAGGTTCAAATTAATTAAAAAACAAAATAGATCATTTGCCCTTCTTTAAGTTTTATTAAAATTATAAAGCACTGCATCCCTGACAGAAATAAATTTTCTCATTTTTTAATTGTTTTAATTTTTGTTCATTCTAAATCACTACTTTCTTTCAAAATATCCTAAAGTAGATAAGATTTGGTTTTGTTATTATTCATTAGAGGTTTTTAGAGGATTAGTCAATTCTTCCAAGTGGCAATTGAAATATAATGCAATATTTATCAGTAAAAGATAATTTATTGTAAGTCAGAAATGTTTTCGAGTCCACAAGCCATGTAATTTACAGACTGAAATTGATAAGGAATTGAACTCTGATTTTAAAAAGCTGATCGTTTTAGAATTGCCACCTTCTCAGCACTCTTGATTACCACTGCACAGCTCGTGTAATTTTGTGGAGTTATTTAATCTACATTGTGTATGTAATGCACTTTGAAGAAATACATGCATGTCTTTGTAAGTATGTTTACTATACTAACAGTAGAAATATCTTGGACACTCTTTGCTTCAGGGCCCAGTTGCTCAAAGGGTGGATAATACTATCCACCAGATAAATCACTATCCAGTGGATAAGTGTTGCCAAACAGACTAGGCTATCCACTGGATAGTGACTTCTTCTGTGGATAGCATTATCTCCTTTGATCAACCAGGGCCTAGTGTAAATTTTATCTTGAAGATCTATTGCTAGCAATGTAAATTACATTTGTTGATTTCTGCGAGTTCAGTTCATTTGCTTTGTATAAGGTAAAGTGATCAATGCCAGACAATTTTTGAATGCATATAAGATGAAAATTAAATCTTTTTGACAAAAATCCTTACAGCATGTTTGTTTTCTTTTTTAAGTTCTTTCACTTCTGGAACACGGAAAGCTGGAAGGAGTTTCACCACTGCCAGCTCCATGCCATCAGCGCACTCAGGTCGACCATATTCGCCATTTTCTTCGCCATATTCACAAGGTGTGTACTGCATAAAATAATTTGCAGTATTTACTTGTACGAATTCTTGGTATTGCCTTTCAATATGTTATTGTACATGTACATGTTTAGACTCTGGCACACACTGAAATAACACCAATAGTGATTGGCTATATTTCTTCAGTCCAAGAGTGTATGAAAGAAGTTACTGTACAGCAGTTGGTGACTTATCATAATTCTTTGGTTTTGGTTGTGACATAAGCTTGCAACATATTTGAGTAAAAGTGGGTGTTTGTAGAGCTCTTTGTACAACAATTTATCGCATATTTTCATTCCTCGCCATCCACCCCAGTGGGGGCGGGGGAGCAAACAGAAGGCTAAATTTTCACTGCACATGTACATTTTAGATCTACCAACATTTCCATCACATGTTTTCCTATTAGCTTTTTCCATGTTCCTGAAGTAGCTTGGCCCTGAGAACATGTAGCAGTTTGTAAAATAACAGGCTCTGTAAAAATCAATTTTTCGCCAAAAACATTATTGTTTTGTTCCTGATTTAACATTATTGGTGGTAAAACATAGGCATTGCAATCTATCGAACAAAGATTTACTGTAATATTATTGGGTTTTTTTAGGGTCTGACAGTCCAGTTGGCAGTCCTAGTTTTTACACTTCATCAAATAGTACGACAGCTGGAGCGCATTTTGCTTTTTCAAATGTTAGAAAGTAAGTGGTAGGCTTGCTTGGGCATTAAATGTGTGTTAAATTAATATTTGAAGGATAAAGTCTCAATACGAGCCTAGTGGCCCATCAGGCCAGAGCTTATCCTGGTTTCCCTAGCATGAAGCGACTAGGAGTATTTCTACTCCCCCTCTGTTGCAGGGTTACCCAGAGTAAATTTGCCAGTACCCATTTATATATATGCCTGGGTGGAGAAAGGCACTATGAACTAGGTAAAGTGTCTTGCACAAGAACAAAACACGGTGCCCCAGCCAGTGCTCAAACCCAGAATGCCTGATCCAGAGTCCAGCGCACTAACCATTAGGCCATCGTGCCTCCCCTAATTATATTTGAAGGGCTTTGTTTCAGTTCAGGGCCCAAACTTTTGTGAAGCATTTCTAGCCGTGAGCTAGCAAGTATTGAATTTTTTATTTACTTCTGTGTAGTGCAATGTGGTTCAGTAGCTAGCCTACCACCAGGGGAGGGGGGGGGGGGGGGGGATCCCAAATGACATGGTTGGGTATGCTCACTGCTGAATGATATTAATTTTATTTTTTCCAACAGAGCGGATGTTGGTGGAAGACGTTGGTCAGTAGCATCATTGACGTCATCATCAGGATATGGGACACACACTCCTTGTTCCTCATCGTATTCTGTAAGTATCAAAATTATGCTTTCTTGTGTTTGTATAGAGTGCATTGATGCAGAAAAGAGGCATAGTATGTAGATGGCACTGATTATCTGGTTGTCTTTCTTGTTGGTCTGTAGTCACTGGCATCATCACAAGAAAAACTCCATCAGGTATGTACGCTATACAATTAGCACAAATGTGAGAGCTTTTGGGGTGGTTTCATGTAGTATATCAAACACAAGAGAGTGTTTCATCACATATCCAAACCAGAGAGTTGAAAAAAGGACTTACAGTGGTCAGGAGTATTTTTGATGAACTTCAAGGTGTTTGGAAATGTGATGAAACACTCTCTCGAGTGCTTGATGTAACTTCTCAAACCAAAATATAACTATGGAGAAAATGGAGAAGTGGAATTGTAGAAATCTGTGCTAATTAAGTTCATGTATGATCCAAACAACTGTCTTGGTTCTACTTGATGAATTATGAAATGAGTTTGAGAAGTTTATTTTCTCCTCACTAAGTTTCTGTGCATATATTTTGTACTACCTGCACCTGTTATCTGTATATTTTTAATTTGTAGTTTGATTGACAGGAGTAACTCATTCTCGTTATTAAAATTATTATTAATATTCTCTCAGTTGCAGATAGGGTTGCCTTACAGTGATGAATACAACTATGGAGCACATTTCAGGTAATAACAAAATTATCTTCATGTACAATCCTGCTCAATGATTTCCAAATAGCTAGCAACTGTGTAACTTTCATTTCAGTGCTGATAGTGATCAGGAAGATGACAATGGAGGTCGAAGGTCACCAAAACCACGACAGAGATCAAGAAGCCTGAGGTTAGTAAGACATTTTGTTAACCATCTGCTTATCAGTTATGTATTGCAGATTTGTACATGATTTACCACTAATGAGATGTGAGCTTTTATGATAAGCATCACAAAGTGTCCTCATGGATAAAAAATCACCAAAACTCGCATAATTCTGTCAAATGTGAAGTAATATGAAAATGGTAAATAACCCAATCTACTTTCTGAACAATACTTATGTTCAATCCTGAATATAAGTAGAGTATTAGTATTTTATTTGTCTTGTGTTTTAACATGTTTTGTTTGTCTTACCTCAGCCCTGGCCGATCTCCACTCATTCAAGAAGATGAACTGCAGTTACTTAACAGCCTTTATAGAGAACGATTTCCTAAAGTAAGATAATGTTAGGAATGTATAAGTGTCTGAGTGTATTTTGGAAACATGATGATGCATTGTCTTCTTGATTTCCTCTTTGTTGCTTTGTTGCCCACACAGCTCTACATGCACACAGCTCTAGGTACTATGTAATGGTCTATCTCTTGTATCACTGTGAATATTATTTAAAGAGTCATTGTTTTACTGGAATATTACAATTTTTTTTTATTTCTGGCAGGCTATTACACAAATGGAGGAAAATCTCAATGTAAGTACTCACAGCTGTTTCTTCAGTGGAGAGTTGAAAAGTCGGGGAATTGCAATATTGTTTTTGGAATTTCTGTGAAACTCAAAGTTAATATAACTGCAAGGAAGTTGGGGGCACAAGCTGAGTAAATAGAAATCTGTTGTCATGTGCCCATTCCATTCTCCCACTCGCAAAACTTAAGAGATTTGAGCCAAAAAAATTTACACTAATGATGTAGCTCCTTAGCCTCCTCTGCAGACGTTTGGCTCGTCACGCATTCCTCCCCAGTAGCTCCTCAGATATCGTGTAATGTTGCTGACTGGTTTTTGCATAGTTTTGGATTTTGTGCATAAATACATGTAGTTAAACAGAAGCACTACATGGAGTTGTACATCTATATTAAAGTATCTTTTGGGTTAAAGCTCAAACTATTTTCCAGAAATTGTACCAGATCTGCTTTTTTTCATTTTTTAGGAATTAATACAAGAATGCTCCGAGGGAGGAACGCTTAACCACCACAGCTGTGATGGAGTTTTAAACTTTGTTTGGAATCAGGTATAATATTTACCTTCCTATTGATGTTCGGGACTGTTTATCATATGAATTTTGCATGATAATTGTATTTTACCTGTCTGCTCTACATTGTAGTTTGATTTTTATCATTCTTTCAGGTGCTCGAAGCTGCTCGTGATCTTCTTAAACAATCTCAAGAAGCCGCTCTCACAAGCCTGTACTTTTATGATCTGTCTGAGAGATTGGAACGACTGCTTTTTGAGGTAAACACAGGTGGTTTTTTAATGCGTTATCTTATGACTTTGTTGGTTATATTCATGGGTTTTGATTTTCATTCCATTTGTTTGACATGACTGTTTGTTCTTTCGCAGGCACACCAGAAAACAGACCTGGATGCTGGTCCTGTGAAGAAGCTTGTAAGAAAGTTGTTAATGATCATGTCAAGACCTGCACGGCTCTTAGAGTGTCTTGTAAGTTCCTTGCTTTTATAATAAATAATTTCTAAAATAAAGGTACTTTCTTACTGACTGACCAACTGACACACGGACCAACCGACCGATCGACTCACCCATGCACCAAGCAAAATTAATGATTAACCGATTGACAGACGTACCTTTTGATAGACAGGCAGAGTTAGCAGAGGTTTTTGTCTTTACTATTTTCTGCAAATGATATGAGCCAAGCAGTTCTCGTGTTTTTAGAATCCTAATTAAGATCTTGACTGATTTCCATGCAGGAGTTTAGCCCTGAAGGTTTTTATAATCAACTGGAAGAGGAAGGAAAAGAGTTGGAAAGGATCCCAGATAAGGCTGACATTACCAACTACGTTAAACTAAAGTTAGGACTTACTGAGGAACCCAGGCCAGGCTCACCCGAGGACCAGGAACCGGAATCGCAATCAGTATGAAATCGTTTTTTGTTTGTTTAATTTTAAATCCGTTCGTTCGTTCGTTCGTTCGTTCGTTCGTTCGTTCGTTCGTTCGTTCGTTCGTTCGTTCGTTCGTTCGTTCGTTCGTTCGTTCGTTCGTTCGTTCGTTCGTTCGTTCGTTCGTTCGTTCGTTCGTTCGTTCGTTCGTTCGTTCGTTCGTTCGTTCGTTCGTTCGTTCGTTCGTTCGTTCGTTCGTTCGTTCGTTCGTTCGTTCGTTCGTTCGTTCGTTCGTTCGTTCGTTCGTTCGTTCGTTCGTTCGTTCGTTCGTTCGTTCGTTCGTTCGTTCGTTCGTTCGTTCGTTCGTTCGCTCGCTCGCTCGCTCGCTCGCTCGCTCGCTCGCTCGCTCGTTTGTTCGTTCGCTCGCTCGCTCACTCGCTAGCGTGATGTACAAATGCTCAATTCTTGGTTAAACACTTTTTCGTCAGTTATATTTTATGTATGTTCACTATGCAGTGTATTTAATTCTATAAATATTTTGTTTTTATTAGAAATCTGCCAGTCCTAATTCCACTGTAGGAGAAATGCCCAACGAAGAGGACTTTGAATACATAAAACTCATTAGCAATGGAGCTTACGGGTGAGAAATAACTCTTAGATTAAGAGGCTTGAGATATTGAATGATAGTGAATGTACTGCTGTATATAGAGATGTAATAGTTTGATTTTGTGTTCCAATTTTAGGGCTGTTTTCTTGGTAAGACACAAACAGACTCAAATGAGATTTGCCTTGAAGAAGATGAATAAACAACTAATGTTACACAGAAATCAGGTACAATGTTTACAAATAGACTTTTGAAACTCATTTCATTTTATCGGAACATATAAAGTCTTAGAAAGAGATGGATGGGAAGTCCGTCATGTACCTAACACTAAGGTGTCCACCAAATCATTTGTGCCAAGCTGTCTTTTGATATTTTGCTTCAATTTCTTTTCAAGGTGCAACAAGTTTTCGCTGAAAGAGATATTTTGACGTTCGCGGAGAATCCCTTTGTTGTTGGAATGTGGTGCAGTTTTGAGACGAAGAAGCATCTTTGCATGGTGATGGAGTATGTTGAAGGAGGAGATTGTGCGTCACTTTTGAAGAACAGCGGTCCTCTGCCGATGGATCTCGCTAGGTACACTTTTCAAATTTTACGTGGTATACTACATATGTAAGGTTTAAAATCGAAGAGAATTTTTGCTGTAGAAATTCACAAAGGTCAATCATTTGGGAAAATCTTTTCAGCATGACAATAAAAAAACCTATTTAAAGTTGTTGTCAAACAAACTTTATCGAATTGCGACTTTATGATACATATGCGTGTAAGGCTTTGCTAGTTTTACTTCAAAGAACATTTTGTCTTTGTTGATAGATTCTTTCCGGATTCTCCGCCAAAAGCATTATTTTGAGCATCACGCAACGCTCGTGGTAGTGTTGTGTTACCTGACGGCATTGCGTGACGGCCCAAATAACGGCTCTCTTTGTTTTGTGTTGATCACCAGGGCATACATAGCAGAGACGATACTTGCCGTGGAGTATCTTCACAGTTATGGAATCATTCATCGTGACATCAAACCTGACAAGTGAGTTTGTACAATTTGGAAATCTTTGATTCAAAGCTCTCAGTCTTGAATTTAACGAAGAAATGATTCCTTGCAGATCTTTCTTAACCCGTTACCGATCGTAATCGTTTGATTATTGCCATTTGAAAATCAAATGTGATATTTCGTTCTTGTCATCGAATGATCTTTTCGTACTTTTCGTACTATTTTAATACTTTTATTCTCATTTCGTGAACAATTTTATTTTCCTTGCAGTCTTTTGATTACTTCTTTGGGACACATAAAACTCACAGACTTTGGCTTGTCAAAGATTGGACTCATGAACAGTATGTTATATTCATATTTTTTTACACAATCAATCGTTTTCTTTTGCTCACTTTTGACTATTTAGCACTAATTGGGAGCTGTTGTTTCACGGGTTGAATAAAATTACTCTATTGCAGCCACAACACAACCTAGCGCAACGCACAATGTTTAATGTGGTCACTACACTTAGCTATGGTTTCGGTGCGTCCTGCAGATATGACCATCAAAATCTGCAGGAACGCACCAGCTAGTTTGCAGGTAAAACCCACAAAACAGGAAAAAAATAATTTAAAAAAATCATTCAAGTCGGGAACGGAAAAGAGTCTGAATTCTACAAACTTTAAAAGATATGAGATGCATTAAAATGAAGAAACGTATGTATATAAAATACTTATGAATGTACGAATTACAAAATGGCGCTTAACA
The DNA here is from genome assembly GCA_963693305.1 of Meandrina meandrites. NCBI lineage: Eukaryota > Metazoa > Cnidaria > Anthozoa > Scleractinia > Meandrinidae > Meandrina > Meandrina meandrites. The sequence continues at coordinate 1,084,928 of OY855916.1, forward strand.
ATTTTCAGGCAGACACACTTGAAACTACTACGTCAACTGTACCTTCCAAATCTCACGCCATTCGATCATTCTCACTTTAAACCTTATTTTACATCCAGGCACCACTCACATGTATGAGCACTCACTGGCCCAGGAGACGAAGCAGTTCACAGATCAGCAAGTATTCGGGACCCCGGACTATCTGGCGCCTGAGGTCATTCTCAGGCAGGGCTACGGCAAGCCTGTGGATTGGTGGTCCTTAGGTATCATCCTGTACGAGTTCCTCATTGGAGTGCCCCCTTTCTATGGCGATACGCCTGAAGAGCTGTTCGCTGATACGTTGAGTGGTGAGTAAATAAATTGGGTATTTGCATGACCACACGATGTAATATGGAGGAGAGTAGCGTTAACGATTTCGGAATCTCTTGATCTCGAATTTACCCCTCCTCAAAGAGTTTTATAATGTTTTTATTTTATTATTATTATTATTATTATTATTTTTCATCAAAGGTGTCATTGAATGGCCAAGTGAAGACGAGGCACCACCAGATGACGCTAGAGATCTGGTAACAAGATTGTTGGAACAGGACCCTCTTGTACGTCTGGGCACCACAGGTTAGTGGTCCTCGGGTCTTTATTACTTCTTCTAAACGAGACATTACTCTAGCAAGAACCCTTCTGTGCACACCTTTACAATGAAAGCAACATTGCTTTCAAGAATGGGCAGTGAATTGGAAAATAAATTATCTCTTGGACTGTTTTCACAAATCACAATCCATCCTACAATACTATCACCGCGATTTTATTTCAGTTGCGTCTTTCGATCGTGTTCGGCAAATTCTCGTGGAAATACCGAAGTGTTTCCAACTGTCATTTTCCAAGCAGAAAATCAAGAGCATTCCCTAAAGCTGTCACGTCAGTTTGACGTCAGAGGGTAATGCCATGTTGCTTAGCAACAGCTCTTGGATAAAATTCGCAGGCTCGGGTGATTTTCAGACTTGGTTTCGCGACTGTTGTCATCGTGCTTGTTAATCATATTTTGTTTTTCTCTCTTTCCTTTTGTTTTATGTTCTGGTCAGGTTCACACGAAGTAAAAGAACACCTTTTTTTCACGGGTTTAAACTGGACGGCGTTACTGAGACAGAAAGCTGAGTTTATCCCTATACTGGATGGCGAGGACGACACGAGCTACTTTGACAGTAAGTCGTGATTCCTCAACTGTGTTTTTGGGTGCACTATTGGTGTCCTCGGCTCCAGAGTTTCCATGCGGCTTTCGCTCTGGAGCGTCATGTTGTGTGCCACTCGGCCCCCAAGATTCGGTAGATTGCCTCTAATGTGTAAGGTTTCTGTAATCATTCATTTTTTTACGAGGTTAGGTGATTAGCCTAACGCCCAACCCCCAACCTGGAGGACCAGGGGCTGTCCTTTGTCAGGTCTCTATCCCTCGACCAATCCGGCACGGTTGAACCCACAGGGACTAAGTCCCCACCGGCATAGCTCTTGGGGTCCCTGAGACACGCAAGCTCTACCACCACGACAAGGTGACAAGCCCAGGGTAGAGAAGTCGTGATTTTGTACATCTAAACAATCCGGAGGGTATTTCGTGAATTCCCTTATATTTCAATTGGTTATATTTGTTACAGCCCGTGCAGACCGCTATAATCATGAGCTGGAAACAGATGACGATGAGGATGATGATGAAGAATTCAGCAACTTTTCCAACGAGTTTAGCAACTTCTCCACATGCTCCCCCCGGTATTCCCGTATCTGTGCGTCCCCGGTACCATCCCCGGTTGTGTCTCCGGGGCCGTCATCTCCCGTATCCCCCAATACCGTAAAGAAATCATCCGATAGCAAAGACTCGGGCGAGGAAGTCTCTACACCGCGAAGTGACCAGAGCTCTGAGAGCTCCCCTCCGACTGTACGGAAGAGGGCTGTACCAGAACAAGGTCTACTTCAACGTTCGGAAAGTCGGGAGAGCGACGAAGATTTCCGAAGACAGCGAAGTGACAGCGGTGTCGATGCCGACCAGCCTCGAAGCAGAACGAACTCGAGAAACGAGTGAGTAGAAATATTGAAGCTTTGTATAAATAACTTTATTGCGCACTGGGTCTGTGATGCGTACCTCTGGGACTCATGTTTATAGTTTCGATTTTGTTGTACCTCGATTACTTATCTTCTGGTATTTCTTGTTTCAGCTCTTTATCCCCCATAGGGCGAGATTTAAGCCCGGAGTCCCCCCTCACTCCCCCCACAGTCCGGCTAAGGAAGAAGGCTTACTCAGATTTGGCCCCAGTCCCTATCCCGTTGTTATCGTTGTCGGCTGACGAGGACAGCCCGACCAAGCCCCCCACGGCCAGCCTTACTGTGGAGACTGAGGACAAGCATCGTGTTCATAGAACCCATTCCCTCCCGGCTGAGAGAGACAACAGGCTACCCAGAGTACCAAAACTGGAACTGTCTCGTAAGTCTTTTTTGTTATTTTAAATGTCATCACAGGCCTCCCAAACTCACGATTCGTTTTATGTAATGTAAAAATTAAGCAAGCAATTTCACTATCCTCACGGTATGCCCAGCCAATTTAAGCAATTGGGGAAAAATAAGTTAAAAATAACCTCTAAATCAAAGCACGCCTCGAGACAATAGGCCATTTTACAGTTGTCTGTTTGAACAGTGACCTAGCCTTTGAATGGTAGCGAGGCTGGAGTTGACCTTGTTTTGATACAGACCTCGCTGCTTTTGTTTTGTAAATCAAGTTCTTCTGATGCTAACCAGTTTACGTTTACATGAGAAAGGCAGACGTTTGTATCATTGCAAGGTCACCTCCAGCCTCGCTACCATTGAAAGGCCAGGTCACTGAGCAGACAACTGTAAAATGGCCTATTGTTTACAATGGTCGATAAACACTAAAGAAGTAAGAAAGACACGAAAAGTAACGCCGATGGTAAAGATATAAGAAAATTGACGTGGATTTCGATCAATAAACTTGAAAAATTCAGGCTTATATTTTTCAAGATACCACTTCAAAATACCATCGTCGAAATACCATTGTCGTCGGTTAACAAGATTTTAGATTCAGACGTAGGTGAACCTTGAGTGCGTATTTTATTTGAGTAACACATTTCATACGTTTTTTTCCGTGTTTATCTTTCCACAGTGTCCGATGATGAATATCGAGCCCTGAGGCACCATATACGAAGCCCTCCGGGTTCCCCTCGGACCCAGAGTCCTCCTAGGTCCCCTGGGAGTCGCAGAAGAGCCAAAACGCTGTCACTCAGTCTACGTCCACCAATCATAATCGAGAAAGGTCCACGTGGATTTGGCTTTACCTTGCAGGCCATACGAGTGTACTTTGGCGATACAAACTACTACAGAGTGCATCATTTGGTGTCGGTAAGTTCTCTGACTGACTGACTTTGATTAACTGGCTGGCTGACTGACTGACTTTGATTGATTAACTGGCTGACTGACTGACTGACTGACTTTCATTGATTAACTGGCTGAGTGACTGACTGACTGACTGACTGATCGATTGATTGATTGATTGATTGATTGATTGGTTGATCGATTGACTGAGTTTCTGTCGTTTTCTACCGTGAAACCCAGATGTAACCAACAGAGCTAGAAAAATCTATCATTTCTGAAGGCAGTGAGTTTTAAACCTGTGTGTATCTTGTATTTTCCAGAATGTGGATCATGGCAGTGCAGCATTTGAATCAGGTCTGAGGCCTGGAGACTTGTTAACTCACGTCAACGATGAGGTAGGGACATGGCGTCGCGTGACGACTATCCATCACGCAATGCTTCACCCAGCGAATTGTGTGGAACGTTGCGTGACAATTAAAATAACTCGCCTATGTTGTTACTGTTGTCGTTGTTTTTGTTTTTACTGTGAAAGTCTTTAACTGTTTTTATTCTTTTCCGTCGGTAAATACTTCATGTAACAGACGCTATATTTCAAAACTGTAAGTTTAATTAATACTGTGCATAAAGGGAGAGCAAAGTAATATTTAAAATTGTTTTAGTATATCACAATTTACACAACAGTCTGACGGTGTTGTTATCTCCCTTGCAGTCTGTTATGGGACTTAGTCACCGAGAGGTCATAGAGCTTATCCTCGGCGGTGGAACAAAGGTGATGCTGAGCGCTACAGAACTCGCCAAGACTTCAATTAAGAGAGGAGGTCGAAAACGAGTGTTGTCCGCTAGTAAACAAGTCAGAAAGAAGCTACCTTTCAGAAGAGGAAGGAAGGGAGCCACTTCTCCTAATCTGCCTTCCCCTGGCCCTGAAGCGGGTGATAAACCGGCGAAAACAAAACCCTTTTGGAAGCGGTTTGGCCGAAGAGCAAGCCACTCGCTTTCGCCCGGGAATAGTCTTCGGCGGACAAGCTCGTTGAAACGAATGGTGTCATCGCCGGATACGAAGACTCAGCGGCCTGCTTCGCCGAAACTCGTGTCGCCGTCGTTTGATTTTCGGGCGCTGTCGGATCAGTCGTCGTCTTCCGTGAGTAGCAGCCCTGCCTCGTCACCGAGCTCGCCTTCTGCACATAGCTTAGGTCGACCAGGTGGGTAGAAAAAAAAATACAGAAAGCCAAACGCCTCCACTGATTTTGCTTTGACGGAAGGGATGACGTTTGACGCTTTTTTTTTCTTGTAGGAACATTACAAGGACTTATTCCAAAGTTACGAGCGGTTCGCTCCCCAAGAAGAAAATCCTCGACACACGTCCCCGTGTCTCCCCTAGCCAGGACACCCTCGCCCACCTCAGTCTCACCCTCTCATGTTCACGGTCATGCGCATCAACCACGCAGTACTTCACCTCTGACCCTACGGGGGTCCCCAGCGTCACCGCATTTGGCCACTATTACGCCCCAGACCTCGCCGAGGCCTGGCTCGCCGTTGTTAAGGCGCGCATTGTCTCCAGAGCATTTTCATCACGGTAAACACGATAAAAAGACTGAATTTCGTACCAGAAAGACTTCTAGAGAAGAGAGAACGCCACCCGGACGACAAGACAGTTTTGAATTGAAAGGACGACATCACCGCTATCAAGGAGTTCGTTGTGTTCTTGAACAAGAAAGCTTTGTCGAACGCGCGCGGAGTGTCAGCTTGAACGAAACTAAGAGTCAAAATAAACTCGAACTCAAGTGCGACCTGCGGAGACATTCGGAAGAGGCGCCCAAGTCGTTTCTAAGTCTGAAAAGTGAACCAAAAGATCGCTCAGTGGGGAAATTAGAAGAGACAGAACACGATACGAAATTGTGACGGCTGGCCGTCATTGCGTTGTCGATGGTAAAATACTGGTGATATAATTATCAAGGATCGCCGATCGTTTTCTTGAAGACGTTCGCCAGCAAGAGAAAAGAACGTGCGTCACGCGTCTTGTAAATAGCTGTAAATTATTGAACATATGTAAATAGAAAGTAAGGGTGAATTAATTCCTCATCTACTAACTTATTAAGTGTTATCACAGAGCTCGATATTAGAAAGTATTAGTTAAGTGTTTGGTAGTGGTTTGCACAGGTCACGTTGATATTGAGAAGTGACCAAAATCTAATTTCTCCTTGCAGTATTTAATACATGGTCAAGCAGAAACGTTACGAGAATTAAGCAAATCATCAACTTGCTACACTATCTTGACGAACCATCATATTCTCCGAACTAACATTAAAAGGAATGTATAGCAATAAGAAAGGAGAATTGCGATTCAAAGTGTTGGCCCGCCTCTCGGTTCAGCTTACTTAAAAGTATTACTTTGTGGTCACTTGGTAGTTTGCCTGTGCATTACTGGCCTGTAGAACAGGCAGTTTAGCGAGGAAGAACGCGAACCCGAGCACGGAACGCCAGCGCCAGCGCGAGAGCGGAGCGCGTCTCGCGTTTCGAGCGTCTCCGTTTCGTCTCGCCGTGTGCCCTCTTCGCCGCTGACCACCTGTTCCGAAGGCTGTTGCATTACTGAACAATTACCCGATTAAAAAGTAGACTCGGAACTCCAAACAGTTCATGGACGAGCACCTGATCACCATTGTTGTAAGAGAATTGAGGAATATGCGCTCTGTGAATTAGCGCATATTGAACAGAGCTTTCAGTGAAGTTATCTTTTGGCAACAGAGAGATTCCTTGGAAATTTAATTATTAAATCGAATGTAATATCAACATTAGACAAAATTGAGGATGGAGTGACCACAGTCTACGCGTTTAGTGTGCGTGTGTACGTGCTTAAATGTGCGTGTGTGAGAAGTCTGATGTCCGTGTGCGTAAATCATCAAATCTCGTGGACTAATGTAGTATGAGAGATGCTGGCTTTCTCTCACATTTCGAGGTTCCAGGCTCCCCGCTTGCGGGAAAATCATGCGGATGACGCTATTCGCGCGTAACCTCCAATATCTGGGAGTCTGGAACAGACTAGATAGTGTATGTGATTTAAGATTGGATTGATTCCAAACATTTTATGAGAATTACATGTAGTAGTAACTCTGGTTGCTCATACTTGATGTAAGTGGAGAAGTGACGACAAATAAAGTATCTTACTGAATTTTCATTTCCTGGATAGAATAGCTCGTTGGACACCACGCCTGCTTCGAGCCGTTTCCAGAGTTATTGTGTTGTGTGCTTAGGCGAGACACTTCACTTGTACAGTGCTTCTGTCTACCCAGCGAGTACAATGGGCTACGGTGAATGGCTCAGGCAACCTAACGAAATACTCGTGGAATAAATAGTTCACGATCTAGCACTACTTGTAACTTTGTTAAGAAATTAAGAACAGTTTTGCGTTTGTTTGGGAGAACAAGCCGGAAAAGCTGTGGAAACAACATCAGCTCTAATGGAGCCGCGATTTGGTGTAAACTTCCTCTAGTGGAAAAAGACAAAAAAGTTTTCTGTTTCTTTTACGAAATCAAGAGGCATTCAACGGTTGAACTTATTTAATTTTTGGGTCGTAGTTTCAAAGAGTTGCGGTAAGTGGCTATGAACCGATAACAACGCAAATCAAAGATATACTCTTTCGTTTGCTCATTTCTTAACCCAACCATGCTGCAGCTAAAAGCTCCTCGCATGAACTTTGTTTTAAACAATACAACAAGGCTGATACTACATGAATACTTTGTTTCAGTCTGCTTGGGCCGCGCAGCTGCAAATAACAGCCTTAGAAACAATTCTACGTTTTCATGGATAGACGGTGAAAAAGATCATTGAAAGAACATAACTTTCAGAGGCTTGCTGTATCTAGCCACTTTCACGCGCAAAAATGAGGCGGGAAAAATTCACAGTGTATCCACGTGCCACGGCGTTGCTATAGGAACCGATGTAGTTAGTGGAACTATCTGCTCATTTGGATAAAGTGCTTTATCCTGTCTGTGTACACTCGGTTGATTGTCAGTTTTATTATCTTTATAAAGTTAATTCTAGACCTGGTGTTTCTTGTGTAAATACTCGAAGTTTATTTTGACATCAAGACATGAAATGAATGTGTGTTTTGACAGGACCACGAAAATAACTCAACCACTTAGTTATTTATAGATATTAGTTTTGAACAGTTTTCTCGTGAGCTTTGTAGTTATCTAAAAATACCACAAAAATCTTTTTCTTTTTTGCATTTATCTCGTGTTCAGTTGATTACCAACTTTCAGCTCTCTGTTATTTACATCTTGATTTCGTTCATAGGTGGTAATTAAAGTAAACGGCTCTGAGTTATTCCTTGCTAAAGATATCGTCGATGCTAATGTCTTGTTCTTCTTTTCTTAAGTATCTACATTGGGACAACTCGCTCCAATTTTCTCCAGATCCCTCTTGTTGCGACTTCTGAGTGACTCCTTCCTCCCTCAGGGGTGGAAGACCCGTACCCCGTGAGATTTTTCGCACTCTACCATGAGCAACACTTAATCTTCGACCCCCGAGATAATCCGGCAAAGCGTCGAAGACCACGTCGGCATCGTGTAGGTCATGGCGCCCCGAAGAACTAGCCATTGGGCTTCCTCTCCTGTCCCCAACACTCCCTTTCCTCTGCCACGGATACTGAGGCATTCCGAGGCTCGTCTTCCGCTGTTCCTTTGGGCTCGGAATCGACGACGAAAACTCCTCGACAACGCTCGGTCTTAACCGCGCTCTACCATTCTCTCCTTTTTGTTGGGCTTGGGAAGTTCTACGAGTTGGACTCAACAAAGACGTGTCAGAGTAATTTGTGTCAGGGTTTATTACAAATCTACCGCGAAATGCGTCACCCATTGACCTTTTTCTCTCATCCTGTTGTTGTAGTTCTTTAGGAGAACGTTCTGCAAGACGTTTTTGTTCATTTTCAGCTCGGCTGAGGCGCCGCTGTGAGTACTTATCTTGCTCAATGCCCGGGAATTCCGTTCTATCTTGTGCGCGCGCGTTAACCTCGCGGTGGCTTTGCCAATCGCCGAACTGTTGCGAACTCTTCGTTTGCTCGGGATCTCTAACTTTGCCTGTTGTTTTTTCAAGTACTTTGTCCGGTTTGTTTTGGTCGAGCTGTTCATGTAAACCGTCTTTAGCCTTCTTTACATCATGCGCGTGTAATCCTGGTGGGTAACTACCACTTCTCCTCCTTGATGCAGCATCGTCATCTGAAATTTTTTCCAGGTAGCGTCCGTCTGTATCTCCTCGCTCCAAGGCTATCTCTTTTCTGTCTTCGGACGGAACAGAGCTGACTGTTGTTCTTCGAGGTCTCCTTTGCGGTTGTTCAATCAAAGATGGGACATATTGGCCGTAATGTCCCTTCGATACTTTAAGCTCTCTCTGTAAACCGTGTAGAATTTCTTTCAGTTCACGCGTTTCATTCTTGATTCGCTTGTTTGACAGCTTGTGTGAAGTGTTGATGGCTTGTAATTTCTGCTTCAGCTCGTTGTCAGCTTGAGAAATTTGCGAGACGCGTGTTGTGGACGCGAGAATACTCCGTTCCTCGTAGGATCTTGAAATTTTCCTTTGATCTCGATTCATGGTGTTTTGCTTTCCACTTAGTTAAAGTTTTACAGCTTTATAACAGGACATCTTAAAACGTGAACACGAGAGCTTTGATCGACGGCTTTAAGTAAATCTCAGCTTCCTTAGTAACTATAATAAGTCCCTAATAAAGAGAATTTAAATTTCCATCAGAAATGATTCGCAAAATTTTTACACTGTACGAAAAAACTACAACAATAAATTATGCATGGTGTAAAAGCAATTAGTTTTGTGTTTGCAGTATTATGATCAATCAGGGTTTTTTTTACTTAACTCAATCTTTAGGTTACTTATCTAATCATCTGAGATGATGACAAAACTATCTTCTTGTATGCCATAATTAAAAATTGAAGTCACGATAGTGTTTTAGAAAGAAACACGAAATTTACTTTTTTAAGGACTTTTTGTTAAGTATTAACAGAGGCAAGTTACATTCATTGACAAGAGCAAGTAAGTGATTTCAAGAAGTTTTAGTTTATGGAACAAATATTATAATGAAAAAAGTCCTTGACGACCGTGTTTTTCGCAGAGTAAACCTGTCAAAATTTATACAAAAGTTAACGAACTGTCAAATAAATGCTTCAAGACGTTTTCAGACTAATTTTGCGTTGAACTATAATCTTTAACTGTTGCGGGCTTAATTTGTAACAGTAATAAAAACTACGGAAGGTGATGGAAGATCTCTTATCAGTCGAATCCGTGTTTTAATTAATCTGTTTTCATCCTTTGCATGAAATACAATATTAGTAGAGATTTTAATAAACACTGTTGACATTGTTAAGACTATTTATGTCAAATTCGTGTATCACGCTATGGATTAAGTTAATACGAGGAATGCTTTGCATATGCCTAGCTGGGCAGAAGTTTCGAAGCTATGACGTCATGGTTTTCTTTCGCTTGCTCTCACCAGTCTCCCAAACACGACATTTTGTAAGGGAAAGCGAGAGGTCTGGAAAGAAGGCTGTTGAAAGACCACCTCTGGTGCAGTAAGCCAAATTGCCAAATTAGAGGATATATTATCAGTTAAATGTTGTTGAGAGTTTTTTAATGACTATCATAAAACCAAAAGCATGGTATTTACAAGTATTTACATTTATGCTAGCCAAAGCAAAACAAAAAACTCGTTATAATTGGAGGCGTAGGCAAGCACCCACAGCCCCATCGCTATTTAGTCCATTTTGTCACTACATAATTGACAATCTCAACACACGATTACAAAGACAAAAAAAGTCCTTTATTAGCAATCCAATTTATTTACTTTAGCTTGAAATACTGTCTTTATAGAACCAATCAAAAGAATGGCGGGGTTCCTAAATTTGACCCTGGAGTTGATCCGCAAACAAATGCAAATCTCTTTGATGTTTCGTCTTGACAAAAATAATAAATTAAACAGGAAAAATAAGCAGCTTAGAGAGGTAGTTGACAACGGCTTAGGACCCAAACGAACCGTCAACAAAACACATTCCAGAGGAGAAAGTTTGGCATGGGTTTTTAAGAGGATCGTCTTCATTCAGAGCTAGACACTGTACCAGAGATTCAAAGCACAGTTGCACAGGAACTCGTGCAATACGGCTTTTTATCAAGATGTCTTTTCATGCAGTAACCGACATGGGGCCGCCAAGAATTCATTCAGTAGTGGCAGCACGCAACGCAGCTCTGAAAATTAAGGAACTCTCGTCGAGTCTTTTTGCAGAGCGAAGAAAGAAACTTGATTTATACGACCAAGGTGACTTTGCTGTGACTTTCTCCGACGATCCAGCAAACCCGCTGGAAAACGTTTTAAAACCCAGACAGGAAGAGCGACAAAGAAGGAGGCGATCAACAACAATAACCCCAACTTTTCGTGGATCAGGTGTACAGTCCGCGGAGAGCCCAGACTCGCTTTACACCAATCACTTAGAGCCGGGGGAAGGAAGTCGAAGAAGACGATCTACCGCAACCATTTCGAGCGGATTCAGTGATCCTAAGGTAGACGCGGAGCTAGAAAACGCGTCACAGTCAAGGCAAGAAGATGGAAGTCCCAGACTACAAAGAAGACGGTACACCACAGTAGCGCGGTCTCCAACAACTATTTCGATCGAACACGATCGTCTCGCAGAGTCACCGTTGCATAATACCTATCGCCTTGAGCCAGATAAGAAATTCGAACACTGGAAAGTTACAGAGATTATCAAGAAAACCTTTGAAGAATACTTACGCGAGGAAAGCTACGATCGCGAGTTTTGCCACCACATGAGTAGAACTCTCGCAGACTTGATCAAAGAACAGGTTAAATCTCTGCAGTTTTCAAGGTATAAAATAATCAGTGTCGTTTCGATTGGTCAGAAGAGAGGACAGAGGGTAAGAATGGCCAGCCGTTCCGTTTGGGACCCAAGGTTTGATGGCTTTGCACAGTATTCTTACGAGAGCGGAGACATGTATGCTATTGGTATAGTCTATGCTATATACTTCGAGTAACTAGTTTAATGCGAGTGAGCGACTATTCTTGTCGTTAAGTATAGTCATATCTCAACAACTCCGATGTTCAGTTCTTTTTTGCTCTGAAGAAATTCAGTCGATATAACATAGATGTTAAAACTAATCAAAGCTATTCAGATTAACATAGTGTTGTCGCCTTAAACATAAACCTCTTGTTATCACATCAACATTCTTCAAACTCTTAAAACAGAGAATGTTTGTATCGATCGGACGCCAAAAGAAAATTAAATAACCTCAAGTTTTATCGCTGTAAAAATAGGTGCAAAGTTTTCATTTGGAAGAAAAAAATGCACGATAATGAAGGATTTAAGACAGGTAAGAAGTTGTTATGTTGTTACAAAGGATTAATTTGTAGAAGATGTTAGCACCATTTTGATTAAAACTAGCGCCGTACTTTAAGGGATAAAATCTTTTGTTCTCTTGTCAAAAAATATCCTGTAATTTTGTCTTGTTTGACAAAATCGGTGTCACCATTATCTCAACAGCCGAACAATTTTGTTAAAGCTGGCAAACTCTTTCGAGCTTGAATGACTTTGTATTGATTAACACGGGTCGGTTGGTTGAATAGTCTCTACAGGCATGGAGGGTTTAACTCTTTGACTGACAATTACCCCCTTAGGCGCCTTTTGGGAGCCGTTGTGACATCATCAATTGAAACGTCACAAGAGCAAATGATGCATAAGCTTTCAGTTGGTCAGTAAACAAAAGCGTTTCGAACATAAAAAAATCATGAAACTATATGCGTTTATGGCTTTTTAATAGAACATTATTATCTACTTGTAATTTATAATTTTTTTTCTGATTGACAAGGAGTTGTGACGTCATGTACGTGCAGTTATATTTCACTGATCGATAATTTGCGGTGCTTCAGTCGAGAAGTAAGTTAAAGGCGTTTTATACTGAGATATGTTATTACAATTTACAACAGCGCAGTTGAGAAAAAATAGTTAATTATATCGTTCAGATGCATATGATTCCTTGTAGTCTTTTTTTGAAGGAGTTATTTCTCATGAAAGTATTGGCTTGATAAGCTTGAAAAAGCTTTACCTTTCTTGGCTTGGTATAATTGGTGGACAGATTTGTTTTATAGTTTACGCCTTGCCATTAGTATGGCTTTGATTTTTGGATTTCGCAACAACAAAAAAAGAGAAGTGCTGTTAACTGGTTAAAATTGGCTATTGCTTTCAAGCTTTCATATTCTTTTTTCGCATCGCTAATTACTTTTCGTATTTATGATGCAAAGACAATACGCTTCAAGCTCGACGATTATAAGCAAATTCACATTGTTGCATTATAATGGGCATAACGGAGACAACTGTTTGAAATAACTGAATAAAGAGGGCTTTTATTAGCGCGCGCGAAATGTTAACTATTAAAAGAGTCTGCTAACAGGCATCCAGTTTCGATGATAAATACATTCAGTTCGTTGCTGGCTCAACTCGTAATACATTCATATTGTTAAGGTTATGCAGATTGCTTCAGGTGTTTTACGGTTCCAATTACCATTTATAATTATTAAGAGTGATTATAGTTGGGTGCTTTTCAAGGAGTATGAAATGTTTTACGCCCGTGTATGTTCACGCGACCGATTAGCCTTTAGGCCTCTGCTAAAACTGAAACATTTAATAACTCCTGACCACTCCTTTATTTACTACTCTAGTTTAAGTTTTTTTAAAGCTAACATTTTCTTAAGAATAGATCTATCGACAAGTGCCTGTTAGCGAATAGCCATGAACAAGAAAAAATAAAATTTATTTACCGATATTTAAGTATCCATCGGTAGCATCAAACTTCGATTTAATTATTCAATTGACCTAAATCCACCTTGACAACGGCTCAACAACTGTTTGTTTATAGATTAAAAATAATGGCGTCTTTGAATATGTTCGTGATCAATAACAGCGTATCGACAAAAGAAGTTAAGTTACCGATTTTGCTCAACCCCCGTACCTTGTTCGACAATTCTGCTGAACACGGTTGCGGTTTTTTACAATTTGAGACAATAAATGTTAAAACATTTATTGTCTCAAATTGTATCAAACTTTTGAACCTTCGTCCAACAGCGATTAATTTGCGAACAATTATCTACTTGTTACTACACGCTAACAGTGTTTATTCTCGCTTTATTAACATACGCCCAGCAATATAAAATATTAACAAGCAAATACTGAAGGCATTAAGAGAACGGTCTAGTTTAGGTTGAATTTCGCAATCTTTTTAACCAGATCGAGTTCTGTTAACCTTTTGTCGGTTCCCAAGGTGACCGATGAAAATGTGTATTCTCCAAACCGATACACTTCTTCTTTCAGGGCACTATCTTGAATTTGTCATAAAAAAAGTTACTCAAAAGGTGTCGAGAAGTTTGCAAACGATCTACGTTTGGGATTAAAGAGGTTAAATTAACTAGGAATCGTCGCATTAGACACACAATAGAATTCTTGTAGCAGCAGATCATATAACCAGATTGAATTTCTTATAACAGTGCAATATAGCGAGTGTCACAGTTAGTGTGTTTGCAAAACATGTGTGTTTTTCTCTAAACGCGAATCATTGCTACTCGAAATAAACACCGTAGACTGTTCCCACAGCAAAGAAATGTTCCCCTTCAAAGCAAACACTAACAAATGTATCAAACTGGTCATTCCACAAGCAACGACTCGCTAAACGAAGACCTTGTCTTTCTTTGGATCCTATGGTAACCAAACAAACCACTTTATACCGCTCTATGTTCAACTGTTTAACGTTTTCCAGTACACGAGCGCTGAGCAGCTTGGCAACAAACGGCGAATGATTAGCATTGTAAGTGTGTGACGCTAGCGTGTCCAATGCTTCTTTTATCACCGCTCTCACTTTTCCTTCTGGAAAACGAATCTTCGGCTCCAGACGGTATGTATTCTCGAAGCATCTCTTTTTGTCGTCTTTCACGGCCGTTTCCGGTGGCTTCTTCCAACTGCTGAAGTACGATGCGGCCGAAATTCGTCTAGCGCCGGGAACTGAAATCTTTCTTGCAGTACTTTCTTGTGAGTGCCTGCGATCACCAGTGCTTTCCACCGAAACACGGCGTTGCCGACTCTGCGAACTATCCACTGAAATTCGACGCTGATTTTCGTTTCTACTTTGCGAGCTATCGTCCGACAGAGATCTGCTAAAACGGCGTACTTGACTTTGCCGTCTACCAGGAGAACCGCTTTCGTTCATTTTAACAAACTTTGCGTGGTTTGTCGATGTTGGCCAGCGAAGCTTAACTGTTCCTACGAATGACACGAAACGATTAGCTTATTTGAATCGCCCTCTAGCGCGAGTTGTTAATTCTAAGGGAACAATTAGTTGCAATCGTAATCCCAGAACAATTGTTTTTATATGGCATGTTTCATGGGTGATGGAAGTCACGATTTTTTTTACGGTCAGGCGATTAAGTCACGCTATATATAAGTGTATCTTTTGTGCCCTGTGTTTCGTAACATTTGGAAGCCTCAACAAATTCCATCCGCCCTCGTTATTGCATTTGCAGCTTTCTGATTGGCTAAAAGCTCTCAGGTTATCGCCAAGTTCATGTCCCCCTTTGCCCTTCCGTTGAAATCAGACGAGACTGTCTCGATCTTGAATTTTGTTTGTAACGACGCGAATTTTTACAAAACGTGGCTGAAAATTTATACTACACTGTCCGTTTCGAGGATAAATAAAGTTTTATGTATGTATGTATGTATGTATGTATGTATGTATGTATGTATGTATATGTTTGCTTGACTTCTTGTTGTCAGTTCTGCTGAGCAGGGGACAACTTTCAAAAGAAGTACAAAAAAGGCGGGAAATTGGTGATTGTAGTAATTGAATTGCCTCTACGACATGCACAAGAACTGCCCTTTTAATTTTGCCTTCCTTTGCAAGTGATAATTGGTTAATTTCACCAGCGAAATCCTGTCCTATTAATAGTTTAATCCCATTTCAAGAGCTATTATCATCCGGGAGAGCCTCTGGTAAAATCTTCGTTTTGATCGCCAATCTCTTAATTATTGGTTCTTGAAAATGACTAGATCATAGTCCGCGCTTTTTTTATTCGCAGAGTTTTTTATAAAGAACTTTGTAAACTTACTGCAAAACACGATACCAGTGTCTACTATGTTAACTTTGTGGTCACCAATTTCAATGTTGAATAGGTACAA
Source organism: Meandrina meandrites (assembly GCA_963693305.1). Taxonomy (NCBI): domain Eukaryota; kingdom Metazoa; phylum Cnidaria; class Anthozoa; order Scleractinia; family Meandrinidae; genus Meandrina; species Meandrina meandrites. The sequence goes on from OY855916.1 coordinate 1,100,503, forward strand.
AATTTACCAAAAAAACAATATATATTCACAAGGAATAAACATCTTGAATGAAATGACAGTTGTCGCATGATAATTGTAACTCAAAGCATCTAAACTAAAGGCGACCCGTGCGCAAAGTTCAAGATAGATCACTTACAAGGTCTGAAAAGAACTGTCTTCAAAACGTTCTCGTAACCATTCGTATTTCTATTACTTTCGAACTCGCGAGGCTTTCGGCGCAGTGCCGAACATTTAATTTCCCGAAGACATGATCAGTCCCAGGCCTCATATTTTCTACGGCGCTCGGTCGGGAAATACATAATTATTCAAGATGGTGGAATTATGGAAACGAAAGGTCATGTAATTATTCCTTGCGAGGCTGAAGGGTTTCACAGTTTATTCCACGTCATGCATGTCAGTCTCTTTGCCGAAACCGCATATATTAACCGAGAACATGCAAAACTACTACCGTAATTGAATTTCTCTGGCATTTGCATTTTCAATCAAAGTCGCAAATTATTGTCTGGTCTTTTTCTTCATTAGTTAAAGCAAACAGAAATAAGACATGGGTTCCTATTAGTGATTAATTAGCAAAAGATGCGAAAAAAAATATAACGAGGCGTCAGATAAATTATTAGAGAGCTTGGCAATTTATGAATATTTACTCAGCTGCGTTAAACCGTCTAATTCTCAAACTCCGTAAAAAAACATCCTTGGAAAATCTCAAAATTAAAAACACTGTTTGGAGAAGAGGGTTTCGATGTATTTCACTGATAGATGAAGATTGGTCAAAATTTGAAGTGTCAGCTGAGAAACGACACGTTTTTAATTTCATAGTTGAGATCTGACATCTGAAAACTGATTTGCTGATCGCTGACATGGCTGAGAAATTGGCTGAATTTTTAACAGATAGCTGAGACATCGCCGAAAATGTAAGAGATAAATGTCATTCCTGCATGCCATGCAAACCCGCAGAAAAGAATGTTATTTTTTCAGACAACGTAAAAAGAAATTCGCAAAAGTACTTATTAACTCCTCAACCTAATAAACTTTCTATCAGAGCTTTATTTTATCTGCGAGTACTTCACTAAAATCCCCTTGTTATTTCATTCGCAAACACAAACTGACGTTCCCTTTTTTCTGCGTCTCGGTCCAGAAATTATCACTGCCGATGGAAATAGGGTACGCTTATTTGTGGTTCGTTTCAGCTGGATGTAATAAATGTCGGCAAAAAGATAAAATTCTCTATTATTTTACAAAACTTGTTTTTATAATGTCCGTACACCAAAAATATAATGAAAATATACTATACTGCTAAAAATAAACCTTTTTGTATTATATATTTTTTAACATCAAATAAAAGCAATTGTAATGAACTCTACAACTGTCGAAAGTAAATCACTTACTTTGAATTCGCAAAAAACTCCTTGAAGAAATATTATAGGTAAGCTGGTAAGAGCGCAGACAGAAGTCGTAACATGTAATTTTTATTTACTGCTATAATAATTACTTTTCACTTAGCATCTAAATGTTATGGAAGTCGGCCTATTCATGTGTACTAAAATAAACCTACTTTTAATTGCAAACTCCTTTAAAACTAAAACAGAAAGTAAAACGGTGTTATTAGTCGGAACATATAAAATAAAAAAAAAAATCTTGTAAAAGCAAAGTTCCTTTTTCAGAATTAAAGAACAAGTACTTGAATATCCTTTAGGCTTGTATTATGTGCATTTTTAAGGTTAAGAAAATTACGGTTTTTACAAAGAAGCCCTCAGTCAAAATTTGCCAGAAAGTCAAAACAAGGCCGCACTCTCCATTTTTATATAATTTTCAGATTTTGTTATAAGACCGCGTATAAATTCACGAAAATCGCGGATTTTGAGTAGATGCCCTTAAATATCTGCCCGTATCCCATATTAAGAAATATACGACGTAATTACGTATTTTATCCAGTCAGTTTGTGGCATTGAAAATGTCAAGAGCTTTAATGTTTTATTTGCTCATGGACGTAGTTTGTAAGGGAATTATAAGTTTTAAGCAGCCATTTTTAAGACAATTTGTCAGATAAAGAAAGCAGTTCACATTCTACTTAAAGTAGAAATTTAACTCTGCAAAATTTGCAGCAGGGGCTGTACATGTACTTATTCAAAAATTTTAAGCAGGTTTTTTAATAAATTCCCGATGCATTTATACCGATATAATTCATATTTCACATCATCCTTTGTAATGTAGTGTCAGAAATCTGATAAATAAATGTATGAAGGTATAAAATTCTGTTACGACGTAATTTGTAAATGTTTTTATATATAAAGATTTTCATTACTACAGTGAAAAATTAATTCCCCATATTTTGGCGCAAGGGTTTAAAACAAATCGACAATGTATTATTTTGCTGCATTATTTTGAAGTGTTATATGCTTTTATCAGTTTTACATACATGCATTTAGAGAACCAGGGGCAAGGAGGTCACCTGAATCAGAGAAAGTTAAACGGCGAGTTCCGTTCGGTTAACTGTCGACTTCCTTTTAATCATAAATTACAGATATCTGCATTTAATCTCCAAGGAACACATCGTTCTTAGATGCTTTAATATTTCATACATTTGGTTCTAATCCTCTTCGAGATTGATTTCTCATATCTACGTGCTGTTCTTATGAAAAGGTCGCACTTTAAAATAATCTAAAATTGGCTATTTGATTAGTTAACATAGAACTTCACAAAAACCTGGTGTTTTCAAAATGTCTGAACGCATCCTGATAGCCTTAAAGTTAATTTTACTGAAGTAGGATTAAAATAACCTTCCATACATTTGCAAATTTTGTTTACGATTCGGAACTCAGTTCATATCAATAAACCCGTAGTATAACCGATTTATGCAGAAAGCAATTTACCATGAGTTCCTAGACCTATTTCACACTGAGTCTCGTATTTTAGTTTTGTTCTGATATTTTTTCCTTATATAAACATGCCAAAAACCTTATAAAGGTGCTACTGGCTCCAAAATGTTCCCCGTGTGGCCGACGTATTTAGCTTTGATCGTTTCGTTTCGTTTTCGCCATTGTTGCGACATTTACAGAAGTCTTAAACAACTGTCTTGATCTCGGTACAGCGCTGGTTTCTAACACAATACTATCATTATTATTCGAACTGTCAGTCGTCCGCTCCATCGAGCATCGTCCGCCAAGAAGATTTTGCAATATGTCCTTGAAGGCCTTACGGTATTGCTTATTCGACGCTCCGTAAATAACAGGATTATTTGCATGGTTGCAAAAGACCAATATCATTGACAGTATGTCGATCCAAAGTGGTATTTGAAAGCTGGGTTGAATCATTTCAATGAGGTTAACAGTGGCGGCTGGAATGAAGCAAATTAGATACGCGCCGATTACAACCGCTAAGGTTTTTGTGATCCGCACTTCTTCAACATTCACCGAAGGTGCACGGCTGTTCATGGTTGAAACTTGCTTGGAATGATGCCGGACTTGTTTGAAAATCTTGAAACAACAGAAGCATATGATCCCCAAAGGTAGCGGAACCCCTACTGCAAGAACCGCGGTGGAAAACGCGATAGAACGGCTAAAGAAGAATAAACAAAGACATTTTCCGGTCTGGAACTCAAACTTTGACCAGCCAAGCAGTGGTCCGATTGCAAACGGGAGGGGAATGCACCAAATGAACGCGATAATTAATGCCTGGTTTCTTGCGTTGAATACCTTTCGATAATAGCTCTGTTTTACTACCATGAAATACCTGTTGACGCTTATTGCAGTCAAACTGTACATGGACGAGATAACAAACTCTGTGGTCATAAACCCGTTCAGCTGACATAATGCATCGCCGAATATCCACTGTCCATAATTCCCTACAGATACTAGCATAAATATCAGATTTGTAGACTCCAGCGCGTCTGCAAAGGCTAAACTTGCAATCAGGGCTCGTCCTTTGGTCCGAACTCTGTTTCCTTTTGTGCTGATAAATACAACCATTAGATTGCCAAAAATGCCGATTAATATTACGATGCTTAGAGCTAAAGCTGTCACCACAACCGAAGCCGCTGTCCATGCCACCATTTTGAGCTTTCGTCCCGCTTTTTTTCACTTTGACGAAAATAACTTCTTTCGGAACTTGGCGAAAATCCCTGCAAATGTCACTTTTTCATTAAGCCCTCGATAAGAAGTGTCTTTCTTGAATGTTCTTCGCGACTGAAATGATTAAAATTACGTGTTACACTGCGGTTAAGTCGTTAAATTTTCAACGATGCTCTTTTCACCTGCCGAATGCAAAGAAGAAAAGATGTTAATTAATATTTCAACCTTATTGGTGACGCACAGGTCGTTTTCATAAAGATGATGTTCATCCTTACCTTCAAATTCCCAAGTAATTTTGCTATTATGCTTTTGCTTGATCCTGTTTCCTTTTGGTTTTTAAACACTGGCGATTCGGTTTGTAATTCGCCTGAAGTTTATAAGACAAAAAACATTTTGTGTTTCTCGCGTCATTATTTTCTTGGATGGGAAATTAAAAAACTGAGATATGTAATTGCAGAAAGCGGCCTTGTGAACAGAATCTTTAAAGAGTTTAATCTAAGTTACACAAAGCGATATCGGTGCCGTTTAAGCACACAAAGAAATTGGAAAGTGTCAAAATTGGCCATTGCCTACAGAAGCAGAATAGTATTAATTCAATATGGGCAGGCTTTAAGCAAATATTATGGGAGCAGCTGATTAAATTCCTATTTAAATTAAAAATGAAAGAAATTGAGCTGTATCGATCGCAACAAATACAAGGCATCAGAAAAAGAAACCTTTTTCATGTCTGTATTTTACACCCTAAAACAAGCTTAACTATGAGGAATTATTATTGTTGCGACACAACATTAAAGTTTTATGCCCCAGCCATTCAGCGGTTTGTCACTTAAGGCAGGCAAAATAGAAACAATAGATCTTTTGTTTGTTTCAAGAATCAATAAATGCGAAAAAATAAATCGGCTGAAATTTGTAAATAAAGTCTTTTGTTCTACTGGAGTGGCAAAATGGCATTTATTTTGTGTCCTACATGTTTTGATCCCCTCATGAACAGCGCAAATGCTGACATTTTGTCAAAAGACTTCAATGAGGCCACACAAGTTATTAGCGGTGATTCCAATACCGGGCTATAAAACGTTTTTTGTGACACTAATTAGAAACAAGTAGAAAAAGCGATTTGTAATAAATCACCTTTAATGAGCACATCGTGACAAGCGCCTTTTATGTCTGTAATTATAAGAACACGACGCGGTAGACACAAAGGATGTTATTAGCCTGGTTTCACACGCGACTAAAAGAAAAACACAACGCAAGTCAGCGCCTACAAACACAAAGATCAAAATATCAAAACCAGTCCAGACTATAATCTGTCACTAGCATAACCTCCCCCCCCCCCCCCCCCCGGTCGCTAACTAGCCTGAATTTCAAATTGAACGCGGGGCCATTTTGGCGTGTTACTTACTTTTCAACCACCGATTGAAATGCTTTTGTCGTCAATTGGTAACAACGATGTCACCAGTAGCTATTTTAATGTTAACTTTAATTTTCACTTCCAGAACCAAATCTCCTATAATTTTTTAGCAGTACTTTCACGTGGTACCAGGTGATTCCAACTTCTTTTAACCCTTAACGTACCAACTACGCATATTTGCGTAGAAAACACCAGCAGTGATTAAAAAATCTGTAGCTTTCACATATCTGGACACATGATAGTAATGATCCCTTGTTATTTCAAAGTGATAATTTTCATAGCTTTAAAAGCCAACTAACTGACTACAGCTCTAGATTTCCGTTGTATATGGTTGTTTGTTCTGAAGCAAATCCGAAAATACTCGTTTTCTACTTCATAGGACAACAACAAAAACACACATCTTTGTCTCCAATTTTTTTTAATGAAAAAATAATTCTGAACCCAAAATTGTACATTTGCAGCAAACGTCAAGCCTATTCCTTTACGTTCACCAAGAAAAATTCTCATCAATCTTTCAGCAGACTGAGCAATTACCATTCGATCAGCGCAATGCTTGCAAACTTGGAATTTCCTTATTGGTGACCGAAAGGAATGCCTGGGTAAGACAGCAATGTCGGCGAAAGCAAGTCCACCTACCTCAATTTCATACATTTTTTATAACCCAGTCCTACCAGCAAAATACTGCACCGACTGCATTCTTTGGAAGTCAAAAGTTGTCCAAATTGCCTCGGCAGGTCTCGGAATCCATCCACAGAACGGCCAGAGAGACAACTTTACTCATGAACCGCCATGTTTCGATGCAAATGTTTTTGGCGTTCCAATCATCGTCAAATCATCTCTCACCTCTGGTTTCTTTCAGACGTTTGCCTTTACCCACCATTCTAGCTTAATGATGCCAGCCTGGGGGCTTCTACAGTGGAAAATGACTCGAAAAAACACTTATAAACGTAATTTTTGCCAAATTCGAGCCCGTATGCTCGCTTACCGAGAAAGCAAGGGCTGAATGCTGACGTCACAATGAAAATTTGAGCCCTCAGTGTTTTGAAACAGCACAAATTTTTACTCGAGCTTCTTATATGCAATCACGAAATTCGACAGATTGCCTAAGACCAGAAAACGGCTTTAAAAATTCCTGATGCTTGGTATTTTAAGGGTTAACCACTAGTAAGTGGTTAGTGACCAGTAATTGACCATTCAAATGAAAGATATCGAGCAGATGAAACCCTAGTGTGTGACCATTCAAATGAAAGCTATTGAGCACTACTTTCACGTGGTACTGTACAAGGTGGTTCTAACTTAAAAGTCTGTGTGTGATCATTTAAATAAAAGCCATTGAGCAGCACTTTCATGTGCCAAGGTGGCTCGTGTAGATAAACTACAGACCTAATTGCAAATTTGTGCAATTATCAGCATGAAAATATTTACAATGTATCTATTTTGCTAAATTACATAATCACAAGATGACTCTGTTTATATTTTGTATAATCTTTGTTCCTATGTTATTATCTCAAGATAAATCCGATCTAATTATCCCGCTCGGGTCCAATCCCTCTCCTCCAAGACACACTGATTTGATCAAATTAAAACCCATTTTCTTATCCTTTTACTTGACAAAAACAATCATTCGTTTTTTTATCTGTTTTTCTCAAATTGCAGATTCATCAGATGTACTGCTTGTTTAGAAGTAAATGTTCTCATATTGCTGCAAACGTGTCTCCTGTCTTGTCCATACCAGCTCATGCTCTATGTGTTGCACATAGAATATCATGCCACTCCTCCTATTACACGTAATCTGCAAAAAAAATACAAGCGTATGAGCAAAAGAAATTTGATTTCGAAACACTGACAAAAACAAAAATAGATTTATCTACGAAGCAGTGAATGAAGCAGCAATGTCGAATAGTGTTGCTTGAAAAAAATCATACAACATTTTAGTAATCAATTAAAAAGAGCGCACTGTTTTTATAACCAATTGAGTGCAGAGTCAAACGAAATCGTCATTTCCGGTTACATACACAATGTACAGCCGTCAAACACAAAATCCAACGCCACTTCCGGTTTTGACTACCTCGGACTTTTAAGAGTTTGAAGCGAAAGTGTGCTAGACTTTTGCAGGAAAATGTTTAAAAATTAGTACTGTGGAAGAAACTTTCCAATGCATAAGCGGCGTACAAACCTTAACTTTTCGAGACTGGGTTACATGTTTGCCCGCGCTTAGAACCGGTTACACGTTTTTCCCGCGCTTGGTGACGGATATATATCGTTTTAAGTCAAGTTCTGATTGGTTTATTCCGTTCATGACGATAACTGTGATTGACCAGTTCTAATGTTATCAGTCATTTGAAAACCGTTCACGCAAAAATATTGGGTTTTTTTAGAGCTGTTACCTTCTTTGTGATAGGATTGTCGATTTGGCTGATCCTTAAATGACACCTCAATCCTGTCTGGATATACATATCTAAATTTCTCGCGGGGTTCCTTGCTATTTCTATCATTCCTGAGTCGACTGTTCCCTGTACAAATGAAGAAATATTTACTAGTAAGTTACTTCCTGTCTCGCTTGTAGTTAAGGAACCAGATGATAGTATCTTTTAATTTTTAGTCAGTTTTTCAATGTATAATGATAGTTAACTAATGCGGAAAAACATACAAAAAGGATTAGATTTAGGAAGAATCAAGATCGATTACGAACTATTAACTTGCAATACTAAAATTCACACACCGACGTAGCAGTTTATTTTAATGATATCGCCCCTTTAACATAACTCAATAACTGACTTTTGGCAAACTCGCACTTTCATTTGATTTGATTGGCTATGCAGGTGACGTTTATCGATGGATAGACGGCACTCGAAGTTTACGTTTGAATTTTTGTGCATCATTTTCGAAAGATATTAAACAAAATCGTCAATAGATCTGCCACTTGCTCACGCATTCGGCTTCTATCAACTTTATTAGTTGACTCTGGGCTACACCCCCCTAACCCTAATCCCCCCGCCCTCGACTATCAGCCGACAGACACTTCGAGCTCGCAGTCTAAGCCGGTTAATTCCTCGCCAGGTATAAGGTTTATAAAATTATGTCTGATGAAGTACTTGTTAAAGCAGAATACTTTTTACAACAACGGCCATTCTGATTCAAGTTGCATTAGTTTCCTTATTAACTCTGATACAATTTGCAATATAATTAAGAAAATAACTGAAATTCAACAAAGGAGACCAACTTCTCATGTCAAGTTCGGAAGACGCTCGCTCTCGCTCATCCAGCTCATCCAGGTCGATGTTCGAGGCCTGGCTGTAATCTTGGCAACTAAGTGACCGTCTCCTGGCGGGAACATGGTCGTTAGGGTCACGTGATATTTTACGCTTTCTCTTCTGTTCAAATCCAAAGCTATTCCATCGACGGAATTCCTTGCTGGGTCCTGAAAGAAAATGTAAGATAGCGGTGTATGGAGATTCGTGTAATACGACTCATATCGATCAGTCCTGTTTGAGGGACTCACACTGTTTTTCTTGATTTTTCCCAGTAGTGGCTCGTGCGTTTACCCACTCTCAGTGTCTGTAAGGCCAAAATCTATTTAACAGTTAGATTAATAGTAAACTAACAGTTAAGTAAGGGCTGGGCTGCCCTTATGGAAATTAAGGGCTGGGCTTCCGCTTATGGAAATTTGGACTCGTATTCATATTGTTTTCGCAGACAAGAAAGGGTTGCAATCCAAAACGTACAATTTTATGTGTTTCTAATTCAAGAGTAACGCGCATGCGATCGCGTTCTGTTAGAATAGACAACACTGGGGGAGCCAATCAGATAAGCAGATTTCCAATAGAACTCGTCGCGTGTCAAGTAAATATTGTTATTTTTACCTCCATCATCTTCAAGAGCGTGGTTGATGTAGGATTTTTTAGTTTTAGGTGAACACAGTGAGGCGTGCAAAGATGGCACTCGTCCAAGTTTTAGCTTGACAGTACCGTACGCGCGCTGCAAATGAAAAGAAAATAGAGCGTCTGAATAAAACAACTGATCACAAATTCGCTGGAATGTTTATAAAGATCAAAGTTGCAAAATTTGTAATAAAAGGTGTAATAGTTTTGAATTCCTGTTCGATTTGTTTTGTAAATTGATGGTAGTCAGTGAGTGTGTGAAAGATTATAAAAAGCACTTTCCTCACCCGTAAAACTTTACAAGCTTCTTCTTGGGTCGTTTTCTTGAGGCTCACGCCATTGACTTCCAGAAGCCTGTCTCCCTGTTGGGTGGAACCCTCCTTGTACGCAATGCTATCTTCAGACTATAAAGAAAAGCCATACAGAAAAAAATATAGAGCGTCTAATGCTCAAGGCCAAAGAGAATGCATCTTTGCAGCAAACTGCGAGTTATTGATTGTTGATTAAGCGTTCTTAAACAATGATACTGGCTAAACTTGGAATGAAATATGGCAAAACCATGAAACTTTGAGAAAATACATATCTGACTCGCCTGCTAGCGCTCTTCATAAAATGTTTAAAATTTGAAATCCATAATTTCAACGTAACTTAGTTTCACCTTTGCTTAGGAAAAAAGAAAAGACGTCTGGAAAGAATGATGCAGATCTTACCACATAAGTAACAAACACTCCTTTCTTGTCCCTAGAACAATGAAAGAACAATTTATTTTATTTTATTATTGTATATCAGAAGGAAACACTACGGAAGTTCTACACTCAACATGTGTGATGCAGTTTTTTTACAGCCTTCTCAGTTCAAAATTTTTTTATCTATGTTACATCCAATAACCAGTAAATTATTTTAAAAACTTACTTTCTTGCGAGAATACTGAGTCCTAGGTAATCTGTAATGGACTTCACTAACTTCACTTCAAAAACTATTGATGGTTCTGAATTTGGCAGAAAAAAGTTTACATTGATCAATAATTAGTGAATCTTTCTAAATTGTATAATATACAGGGTTATATTTAGTACATTAAACCTTCCGTCCGTCAGTCAGTCAGTCAGTCAGTCAGTCAGTCAGTCAGTCAGTCAGTCAGTCAGTCAGTCAGTCAGTCAGTCAGTCAGTCAGTCAGCCAGTCCGCCAGCCAGCCAGCCAGTCAGCCAGCCAGCCAGCCAGCCAGCCAGCCAGCCAGCCAGCCAGCCAGCCAGCCAGCCAGCCAGCCAGCCAGCCAGCCAGCCAGCCAGCCAGCCAGCCAGCCAGCCAGCCAGCCAGCCAGCCAGCCAGCCAGTCAGCCAGTCAGTCAGTCAGTCAATTACGATTTTATCAAATAGCCATAATAATCAATTACCTTCAGTTGACGTAAAAATCTTTTCAGGCTTTTCACGTAAAATAGTTAGCTTCACAGGGGATGGTGCTAATCTTAAAGCAGACACCACATTTTTATGGCTCATTTGTTGCAGGCTCTCGCCATTTACCTGAAGACACACAAGGGCGGTGTTACAAGATTGATCGGCATCAACATTCTCCATACAAAATATAGGAGAATTCATGTACCAATCAGAGCAGCGCATCCCAGCAATCATTCATAGTGTGACTAAAACAGATGATTTTATATGTATCCTAGATCGATACTAAATAATTTGAGGATAATTATCTTACCTTAATGATTTGGTCTCCAATTGCTACTCTCCCATCCTTAGCCGCCGCGCCTCCTGTCTCAATCACGTTTATTACTACCCCACCCTAGAAAGTAACGTAATGTCATGTCCACATTTTAAAAACTGCACAAAACCTCTTTTTAAATAACATGTGTTATTCACTATTTCTAATCCCGTTGGCTGAAAGAAAAAGTTAATTTTCGAAATCGATCCCGCTTGGTGTAAGATGTAACTTTTCTTACTTGAAAAAAAGCAAGCAAGCTTACTACAAACAAACAAACAATGTATGTTAAAGAGTCTTACACATATTTTAATTCTAATTAATTTACACTGTTATTACTGTTCAAAAAGGCTTTCGAGTCGTATTGCTTTATTTATTTGCATTTTAAAAGTCTGAGCCGCTTATTCTATAAATAGGTTCATATTGTTTGACTGCAATATATAGGTAAAGTAAGCCATACGTCCATTCGTATATATATAAAAACATATAAATATTAAAATATCGGTCATTTTCTTACCAGATAAGTGTCTGATCCACCGACAATTCCCAGCCCAAGACCAGCTGTTTCTTTTTCAATGGTTATTGTAGTCTCCACGAATTCTTTTATTTCTGAGGGATCAGCTTTATAAAAAGAAATCAAAACACGTTCAGCACTGAAGTGGTAAATCAATACACTTAATAAGTAATATAAACTACGTTTGCAAAGACAGATAAAGATCTTTGTAGGAAAAACGAGAGGAAACACGAGTACTCTGATATACTCAAGTCAAATCCCACGTTCTCCTCGTGAACCACTTCATGTACACCTGCTTGATTTGTTACCTAGCTAATCCTGCTTATCACAAACAGCATACTTTGCGGTCTTAGCTGCACTCAAGGAATACTTTTTAAAACATGATACACCAGAATTGTATGATATGGTAAAAGTTTGAGAGGTTTCAAGCCAGGTATAGAAAAATCCTGTCGTGAGTAAGCATTTTTGTCACGGTTTGCGATACTTAAAGGTCAAATTTAAATCTTTAATTTGTCACTTAAATATACATAGCTGACAACAGCCAATAACACTTTTGTAAGTTCTAGTTAAAAGTTGAACAAAGTTAAAGACATTTAAAGTCAAAACATGCTTAAAATCCCTTTAATGTCCGCAAACTAACCAGAACAACACAAATAGAGCACAGTTCTGAGAACTGAAATTGTTTCATGCTGTCGGTTTATTCACTTACATTACGACGTCATAAACTGATTAAGTGAACACACTACAAATCTTTTTGCACGGAAGAGAAAACCATTCTGTTAAAGAAGAACTTCGTTAAATTTCAGATGGACACGTGTATAGCGACGTCAAAGATTTTCGTCAGAGTAAACTCTAGTAGATCTATTTAAGGGTACAGCAGCGTATATTACAATTATTACACTGCAATCTCTTTGAAACTTGCGAATTGAATACGAATCCATTCTGTTTCAACTGTTGTTAGCAGTAGCATTACTCTTCCAAGACACAGTATACGCAAAGAATAAATTGTTCTACCTTCAGTTGAAGTCGTCCCTGCTTTTGTTGTCTTAGACACAGGAGCCATCGGAATTCTCTCACAGAATTTAAGCATACGTGCTTTACAGACCACTTTCCTTTCGTTTGAGACTGTGTACAGATTCCCTTGTTAAACTGCGCTCAATTCTAGTTATGCTGTCGTTTGATTTCTACGCTAATCGGCTTTGCTTGATCTTGTCTAACTTCAAAACTTGTCAGAAGCGTGGCCTCTATCTTCTCTACCAAGGCATGCAGGCTGTTGACAGGTTGTTTCGTTTTGTTTATTCAAGCTCAAAAACTTTGCTTTGAAATTAATTTAATTATAGCTTGCAGTCTGGAAAAATGCTGTGTGTTTGTTTACTTTTCCAGATCTTGCAAGATTCAATGTAGAGCACATTTGTTTATTGAATAATTTTCTCACGTTTGTTTAAGTCAGTTGGTTTAAACTTGTTTTACGAAAACGTAGAGTATAGAGGTGCACAGTCGTTTTTAAGTCGGATAAAGTTAGCACTTTTCCAATAATTTCAATGTGACACTGCACGGAGTTCACTCTGAAATCTTTCAAGAACCTACTTAGCTATAGCTCCTTAGAAACGTCTTATTGATGACATGGATAATTATAAGACGTGATATGTGACAGCCTAGCTACAAACCAACACTATATTGAACAAGCCTTTTCCCTTAACGTAGAACGTAGCGATAGCTTACAACGCCGTCATCAAACCATTATATGGATTGACTTTGCCTCGACTATCCAAACCGGCCAATCAAGATTTTTGTTTGATATTATACGGCGTTACCTCCCACACCCCAACATGGGCATGACTCTGACAAAAGGAATGAACAGCTATCAGTTAAGAACAAAGTTTTCTCATTGCTGAAAGAGAAATAGTGTTTCTATCCCAAAGTTTCTTTGAGTAAGGTTAAGAGAGCGGTCGAACTGTTTTGTGCTGCGTTAGCCGCATAACTCACTGCTAACAGAAAATGGTCTATTTGCAAGTACGCGTTGAAATCTTAAGTTGTAAAGATGAGCGGAGCAGTGGCCTAATGGTTACCGCGCTGGTCTCCAGATCGAACGGTCGGGGTTTGAGCCTCTAGAGCAAGAGTCTTGACACCCATAGTGTCTCTCTCCACCCAGCTGTATAAAGGGGTATCGGCGAATAATGCTGAGGGTAACCCTGCGATGGACTAGCATCACATCCAGGGAGGAGTAAAAACACTCCTAGTCGCTTCATGCTACGGAAACTGGGATAAGCTCCGGCTTGTGGGCCACTAGGCTCGACCTGACTTAACCTTCTACCTTTTTAAAGTTGTAAAGCCAATTAATGAGATTACCTTGCGTTCAAATGACGAAACGGGCACAACATCAATCACTGTCCAAAACTAAGATCTGAATCTACAAAAAAGTGAAAATACACAGGCTGGTTTACACTGGCTCAACTTATTTTCAATCAAAATGAAACTCGGTTTTCTCGCCCTAGTGAAAGCGTACGAAATTTCTATTTCCGAAAGAAACATAACGTGAACAAAAGAGAAATGAATTTTGGTGCAAATTTTTTTTAAGTATTGCTCGTGATTTTTTTTTTGCTTCAAGATCATTTTAAAAATATTCGTGTGTTGGACAACATGTTCTAGAAACTGACTATTACTTGATGTTTATGTAATTACATGGACGTTGCTTTGGAAACCACGAATTTGAAATAACTGAGCAAATCACTTTTGTTTAACGGGGGTTGCACAAAACAGTCTTGCGACTGACGAACCAGTGGCCCTCGGATTTCCGATCGATATACGCATACATACTATATAATAAAGTACATTAAATTGGAAATCTGCTTACTTCGAGCCAATTAGCTCAGTGCACAATTTAAAATGCTTCAAATGAAAAGCATGACACAAAAGCGCGAACCCAAACTGCTAGTTAGCACTTAGTTGCGTGTCCGAACCATTCTATTTCAATTAACTCTATTTTGACTCGCCTGAAAACATCTACAGAAGAAAACGTGTTTTACCATTTTTTATTAAATTCTCATATGATTCTGTTTTTGTTCTCTCCAAATTGGCTGATTTGCATAATTACCTTAGCTATGTATCATTTGTTAAGGAGCAGCCAGCTCAAGGAGTCCCTTTGACCAATCAATGAAAGGCAAATCCTGACATATAGTTAATTGAGCCGAATAATCTGTAGATGCTAAATAAATTAAAGACAGAGCATCAAAATAAATCTAATAAGTTAACACAAGCGTTGGGCTTTGCTAAAAATTCCATTTAATTTCTGAGATTCATCTCTAATTTTCGTTGTAGCTTGGTCATGTTTCGCTTGTGTTTGTTGTTGTATGTTATATTTATCGCGGAACACTGCATTCGTTGCTCGGAAGGGGGTTTTACAATTCAAAACAGCCTTCTTAATGGCTCTGTGTTTAAGACTTATGTCGGCATGGAATGGCTTTCGTGTGTTGAAGAGTGTACAAGAGAGGCGATCTGCTTTTCATACAACTTTTTCCCAGCTGAAAAAATCTGTGAGCTGAACAAATCTGGATTAAAAGATCGGTGCAATGCTGATAACATCCTTATCAGGAGGACTGGATGGATTTACCAGGAAATAGACACACCACAGGTGAATGAATATATAACCCTTCATGCAAACATCAGTTTTTATTGCACGATTGAACTAAAGGGTACTGCGTTATTAAGTTGATGACCCTAACATTTCTATTCCTCTTGAGAGAAATACGACATATGCGTTAACTTTACATCCAATATTTTTTGCGTTTATTTATTCTAAAGGAAAGCTGTTTCCAGAGCTTACCAGCTGGCCCGTTGTTTGCGTAAATTTTGACATTGCCGTCCGCGGTGAAATAAATTTTTTTTGAATTCGTTTTATTTTTATCATTTAGCAACTCAAAAGATATAATAGAAAAATATTATCATTATTACCCCATAATAATTTTAAAGAAAGTCATTTTCGCAAGGATAAATAGACAGTCGGTATTACATTTCTGGCGATATTTAAAGGAAAATTTATCTGGTAGAAATGTCGGGCATTTCTACCAAATAGAAAGTTATTTGATGGCAAATACCTTTCAGAGAAAGTTTGAAAAATTTCACTTACAAAACATGTCTCAATGTTAATTTAGAGAGCTTAAGCACAGGCGTTTTTGAGCCACGGACGGCAGCCGGAAATAGAACCTTCTCGTCTTAAGCGCTTATTGTCAGCTTTTTGTTCATAAATTGAAGTTGTAAGTGCTAAAATGAAAGCTTTCTAACTTATTTTTGGAGGTAAATGTTCGCCAAAACCTTAAACATTCGCCTTCCGGTTACTGTCCGTGGCTCAAAAACGTCTGTGCTTAAGCTCAGAACGACCCAAGTATACTAAGGTAAGTTTTTGACTTTTAGGATTTGATGCCAAGCAAAGGATCCAGAGTAAAACCAACAGAAAGTAAGTGGCTGTAATGTTATTGTACTTCTTTCCTACCAAGGCGATGCATACATAATATTCACGACAACAGCCTTTGGAATGGTTTGAAAGCCTTAGGATTTATTGTTTGTTGTAGCCGCCAAAATACACATATAAGAACATGATATACTATCGCTGCATAAGAACCACCGCCATTATTGATCTGAAACACTTCGTAAATTGTCGTTTCAGCTGCAATAAATGTACGAATTATTAAATAAAATAAATCGCGCCTGTACAGTTGTGGCGTCATGGCGGTCAAATGGCTTTCGCGTGGGACCTAATGGTCGTTGGACCGAGCTTTAGGAAAGACACCTTTTTATAACAACTTAATGTCGTTAATAAATTGCACATAACGTTTAACTCTACACGGTGTGTCTCCACCCATATATTAGACTTGGAACACACCATCTTTTGTGTTTTGTTTTTCCCCTCGTTTTCGCTTCAAACTGACGAACTAAGCCGGAAAACAGGAGTTCCTGCACGTAGTCCACACATGTATGTACAAAATGATACCTACAATGAATTTGTAAGGAAAGTTTACAAACATTCTGGCTTGTAAGTAATCTGCCATCGATTAGCATGCTATCCAGGCGGGGTAGCTTCATGTCGCTTCATACTATAAAAACCGATGTTCATCGAACATCATAGGCATTCATTAAAATAAAGCATGCATGTATATCGTTTTTTTTTACCATTACAGGTCTCAAAGCAACTTTTACTTGTGACAATGAAATGGAAATATTTGCTGATGGTGCAAGTCTGGGTCAGGACAAATACTGGGATGCAGCCACGGATTACGTCATACCAGGAAATACCCGAGTTATTTCTGTAGCTGGAAATGACACCGGTTACCAATTTGGAATTCTCGGTTCTCTTAGCAATGGGCAGGTAACCGATGCAAGCTGGAAATGTAGCAGTGAGTCTTATCCGGGATGGAATTGCCCGGATTTTGATGACAGTAACTGGCCAGCGGCAGTGGAAATTGCGAAAAACGGCGATAAACCCTGGGGAAATATAACAGGTATAGCCCCGACTGCGAAGTGGATATGGGCAGCTAGAAATGATGATTAACGTTTATTGTAGACTAAATCTTCAGTAAAATATTACCAACAGCTGACAATGTAGCCCTCAAAACTTCTAAACTGAGGATCTTTAATTTGCAACGTAAAAACTGTTTTTTCGTCGCGATGGCCTGGTTATCAATCCCCAGGTTCTTATAGAGGCTATACGCGCGAAGATGATAAGCTGGGAATTGTAAAATGGGTCATGAATGTTTTTGTTGTGAAGCGCTTTTTGAGAACAGCTTGAAATAAATGATGGACGGGCGCAACGCCAAACACTGTCCCAAACTAAGATCTGAATCTACAAAAATGTGAAATAAAGATATATGAAAATTAGACTTGGCATTGTTCCCCAAGTCAAAAGCGTACGAAATTTCCGTTTCCGAAAGAAATAAACTAGCAAAACGGAAATGAATTTGCTTCCTTTTTTTTAAGTACCGTCTCGTGACGTTTTTTGCTGCAAGTTTATTTCAAAGATATTCCTGTCCTTGACAACATAGTAGGCACTGGCGATTTCTTGTCGATTGCGTAATTACATAGACGTTACGTTGCTCAGGAAACCACGAATTTGTTGAAAATAAAATAAATAAATAAATAAATAAATCGACTTTGTATAATGAGTGCTGCACGTAACAGTCTTGTCGGATTCCTGATCGATATCTGCATACTAAAAAAAAATACATTGAATTGGAAATCTGATAACTTCCAATGCTTGCGCTGATGCTTCAAATGAACTGCTTGACTCAACTGCATTTGGCGCGAACCCAAACGCTAGTTAGCATCAAGAGAGTCCGAATCATTTCTTGTTAGCACTTAGTTGCGTGTCCGAACCATTTTATCTCAATTAGCTTATTTTGACTCGCCTGAAAAATATATACAGAAGAAAACACAGCAGGCCGCCTAGAAATTAATGGACTAGTACATGGCAAAATCTTGTTTAGTCATTATATATAAAAAATTATTACAATTTTTTATTAAAGTCACATAGGATTCTGTTCTTTTTCTCTACAAATTGGATGGTTTGCATAATTACCTTTGCTATATATCATTTGTTAAGGAGCAGCCAGCTCAAGAAGTCCTATCGACCAATCAGTGAGAGGCAAATTCTGACATATTTAATTGAGCCGAATGATCTGTAGATGTCAAATAAATTAAATACAGCGTGTTGAAAGAAGTGCCGGGCTTAAATGAAAATTTCCTTAAATTTCTCGGATTCATCTCTAAATTTAGACTTCAAAGTTATTTTCGTTGTAGCTTGGCAATGTTTCACTTATGGTTGTTGTTGAATGTGATCTTTATCGCGGTTCACTGTATTCGTTTCTCAGAAGCGGGTTTTACAATTCAAAACAGCCTTCTTAATGGGCATGTGTTTAAGACCTATGTCGGCATGGAATGGCTTTCGTGTATTCAAGAGTGCAACAACGAGGCCATCTGCTTCTCATATAACTTTTTCCCTGCTGAAAAAATCTGCGAGCTGAACAACTCTGGATTGAAAGATCGGTGTGATGCTGATAACAACCTTATTAGGAGGACGGGATGGATTTACCACGAAATAGATACATCGCAGGTGAATGAATATATAACCCTTCATGCGAATATCAGCTTTTATTTCACGATTGAACTAGATAAAGTGTATTACGTTATTTTGGTTGTCCTAACATTGTATTTCTTTTGAGCGAAATACGATATGTGCGTATACCTTATATCCAGAAATTTTTAACTTTATTTACTCTGAAAGAAAGCTGGCGTTAAGTTTTTTCTTGCATAAGCGTCTACCACCTTGTTCGTTGTTTGCTTTTATTTTGACATTTCGCAGTACCGAGGTGAAATGAATTAAGTTTTTTGGGTTCGTTTTTTGCTATTTAGCACCTCAAAAGAACATACAAGACAAATACATTACTTCATTCCCTTATAATAATTTTTGAAGAAAAGCATAATCGCAATGAAAACAACACCCAGTATGCGAATTTCTGGCGATATTTACAGGAAAAATTATTCATAACATATGTAGTATTATCACATGTTTAATTATAGAAAAGAAAGGTTTGAAAACGAGTGTCTTTGCCAATTTATTTCCCCGTAAAAATAAACTCGACATATCCACGCCATAATTTACACTGCATAGTAAAAATTCGACTCGCTGTATTTACAGAGGAGACTGACAACGATCAATTGCACTCTGCTGCTAGTCTTTATGGCAGTTCATTGGGGTGCAGAGCAAATTATCTGCGGCTAGATAAGTCTACACTGAGTGCAAGAGTGGACTTATTCATGTATTTTGACCAGGGAGAGATTCGTCTCGATTCTACCTGCATATTTACTCATTTCAACTCAGTTTTCTATTAACATAGACTGTTAATAGACAATTGACAAACAGTTAAACAAACTGTCAAGGCCCCAAGAACACTAAGTACGTTTTTGCTTTGTAGGATTTGATGCCGAACAAAGGATCTAGAGTAAAAACAAAAGAAAGTAAGTGGCTAATGTTAGCTTACTTCTTCCTTTGCAAAGACGATTTATAATGTTTGGGAATGGGTCGCAAGTGGAAACCCAGGGGCACCCAACGAGAAAATTTTAACAAAGGTTGGAATGTCGTTGTTCTGTTTTCTCATATCTTAGCTTATCTTTGATTTTTGAGTTAACTTACTCGGTTTAATTTGTTCAGATTTTTAAGCTGAATATTTTAAAAGTGGCAGAAACTTTTAAGAGAAGATATCTTATTAGCCGAATTTGCGAGCTGTTGTTGCCTTTACGAAAATCGTAGCTTGCGTTTTCGCAAAATCACACAGTTTTACCTCTCTGAAAGAAAAGGCATCCTATTTCCCATATCACAATAGTTCGAGGTGAAATTGAGCTTAAGAAAATCTGACTGGACTGCAGGCCTTCAGAACAGGTTTTCACCGAAATGGTCCGTTGGGTGCTCTAGCTTGAAAAGAATCGATTGTTTTGTTTGCCAGTCAAACTTAGCCTGCGTCGAAGACGTAATCTAAGTTTCGTCTGCGGCTCAGGCTAGTCAAACTACACCTGTAAGAATATGGTTGGCTATGGCTGCATGAGAACCGCGGCCATGATGACCTGCTGTATTTCTGCTGCAATCAGCAGCTGGCACATTTCATCTATACGAGACAGAGTTATTAAATAAAATTGTAACCCTGCAGTTGATTGATGCGTCGTGGCGGCCAAGTGTTTGCTGTGTGGAACCTGACGGTCGTTAGATAGAGCAGTGATTTTGGCCAAGATACTTTATTTTAGAACAACTTTATCACGGTTTGTAACAAATTGCACATAAGGTACTCGGGCACACCCTCTTTTGGTTTTTGGCAAAAATCTCACTTCTGCCGTCTGCCGTTTGGCATTTGTACGCAGAAATGAATAGCTTTGTGTTTGTCGTTAATGTGTGTTTTTCCCCAAATTTTCTGACAGATTTATTTTACAATTTGATAAAAAGGTAACAAAATGAAAGGCAAGTTCGCGTTTGCAATTGCCGTTTAACGTCATACTTAATCTCTCTATTGATTAAAATAAAGCCATGTACTTGGTTATTTTTTCCACTACAGGTATCAACGCAACCTTTACTTGTGACAATGAAATGGAAATGTTTGCTGATGGTGTAAGTCTTGGACAAGACAAACACTGGCCATTAGCCACGGATTACGTCATACCAGGAAATACCCGAGTTATTTCCGTAGCTGGAGTAGACAGGGGTTCCAAATTTGGAATTCTCGGTTCTTTTAGCAATGGGCTGGTGACCGATACAAGCTGGAAATGCAGTAATAATTTTAATCCCGGATGGAATTCCCCGGATTTTGATGACAGCAGCTGGCCAGCGGCAAAGGAAGTTGCGAAACACGGCGATAACCCCTGGGGAAATATAGATGGTATAGCCCCGACTGCGAAGTGGATATGGACAGCTGGAGATGATGATGACGTTTATTGTAGACTAAATCAGTAAAACATTACCAAAGACTGAAAGTGTAACCTTTATAACTTCTGAACTGAGGATCTTTGTCAGGCAACAAACATTGCATTGACAGCTGGCAAAAGTAATGCACATGTATCTACTCATTTTTAGAGTAGGAAGAAAAGTAGAACTCAACTTGAGTCAAATTGCTTCACGTATTTTCCAATCGCTACCTTCAACACAATTTTTTTAAAACGTGCCATTTTGTTAAAATGCGTCTTTCTGCAACTTGCAATGTTTTTTTAGTCGTCATTGTTGGATAGACGGACGGATGGATAGATAATCTTTATTTTCACACGGTTAAATCATCAGCTTTTAAAAAATGCTACAATGATCCTTACATAAATACTAAAATTCTAAAGATAAGCTATCATAAAGAAAAAGCTGCTTTCCACGAGTGCCGTGCCTTAAAATCCTTGTTTTAGTAAACCTTTAGATTGCCCAAGGGACTCTGCTTGTCTAACAGTTCCATAAGCGATTGTGCCGCTATAAGTAAAGCTCTTTTTGCAATTGCAATCTTTAGTGCGCGGTAATAACTGTAAGTTTCAAAGAAATGACATGGCCTTTACATTCTCTCGCTTTTTTCTTTTTGCAAAATTTTGATCATATAACGCGTGCTTTGATTTGCTGTGTAGCTGTTTTGCATGAGGCGGTGTAAATACGAGAGAGGCGCGGTGGCCTAATGGTTTGTGGACTGGATTCCGGATCGAGCGGTCCGGGTTCGAGCCCTGGCGGAGGCCGCTGCCTTGTGTTCTTGGGCAAGACACTTTATCACAGTGCCTCTCTCCACCCAGGTGTATAAATGCGTCCCGGCGCATTTAACGCTGGGGTAACCTTGCGATGGACTAGCATCCCAACCAGGGGGGATTAGAGATACTCTTAGTCGCTTAATGCTACGAAAACCGGGACAAGCTCCGGCCTGATGGGCCACAAGGTTAGAACGCAGACTTTGTACCTCTACCCACTTCTCCAGATCACTATAGAGGCTGTTTTTGTTAAGACGGTTTCCGCTGAACAATCGAGCAATAAAGGCAAAATTAACGATACAAAAAAAAATTCGTAGCATGTTAACAGTTTGAATACAGTTAAGAAGAACTTGTCGAAACTTAAGCCGACAAGCTGACCCGCAGAGAAAAGTGAATTTGAAGTCATCCAAATTTTGGTTATAACGAACTTTTCGCATCAGTTCAAAATACAAAAACATGTATTTTTTTAAGCATTTTACAAGGTCTGAAATTGAGTTTGTCGAGAATGCTTGAGAATTTAACCACGGGGTCACTTTATAAATGAATTACAGTGAGATGTTTACGAAACGTTACCGTTCTTTGAGAAGACTTTTGGTAAATATTCAGTGCACTTATTGCTCGACCTTTCAGCGGAAACCGACGTCTTAAAATGTCACAGAGAAATATTTGTTTTGTAACAAACTGAGCTGTTGTCGATGTTTGTAGATACAGCTGACTCGGAAATTGTCAAACCAATACAGAATGCCTCAGTCTGTAATTCGTTTTTTTAAGCCATGTGCAAGAAGAATGACAAATAAACTTGTGATTGATCTAAAAGTTACATTTTATAAGTAGTATGTTTCAAAATAAATTCTAATGTACCATTTATTTTATTCTATTCTTGTTTTCCCATTTCACGTTACAGACCTCGAGACGCAAACTAGGTCATTATTATTAGAATTGACAGGTTTGATTGGTAAAGTAATTTCACCCACTCCGACGGGAACCAATCAGAATGTAGTGTTTCTAGGATACCGCCCGCCCCCTTAAATAAAAATAAAAATAATAAAAATGAGCATTTAATTAAACTTTGCAGTCTGTACTGATGCTTGCGTTAGAGGATGGAGGGCAGGCAAATTTTGTTCTTTATTCTGTTTCAAGTGATGATAAATTTGGCCGTTCTCTTAGTGGAAGGAACCTCTAGATCTTCTCGCTCAGCATACTTCATAACTCGAGAAAATAAACGACTTAACGACCACGTTGTCAAGCGTTTTACGCCTGCCAGTTTGATGTGCTGCGGTCTGTCTTGTTTAAAAACCTCTTGGTGTACTTCAGTGAACTTCGAGATTTCTTCCGAGAATGGCAAAGGAACTTGTGAACTAAACAGCTACGAGATTTCAATCACGGGCGCAACTGCCAAACTTCATGATCAGCAAGGCGTCATTTTTTCAATGATACTGAAGGTAATTTAGGAATAAAAACTGTATTTCGTGATTCCTCAGGGTTGTGATAACACAAGTGGAGTTTTGACAGAACGAGGTAAGCTATGGTAATACAGGCACACAGGTCTGTTTAATTTCCAACAGCTGCTTTGAATACACCTTCCCAAACGCTCTCATGTGTTTGTTTTCAGTGGAAGCAACATGAAATAAACCACGGCGTGGTCATACTAGTAGTAAAGATTAATTAATATTAGTAAACCAAAAAAATTAGTATCATTTAGTTGCACAATTTTCACGTTTAATGACAAAGATAGCTCTAACTTGCAGGACCTGGTAGACAACAAAGTAACTACTGAACTACCAAGGCCAAGAGAAAGTGATTAACTAATAATGTTAGCGTTATATCGTGAACCACAATAAAATGCATAGCTTAGCTGTTTTACTCTGAATTTATATCCCCTATCTTGCCAACCTTGTGCCTTGCTCTCGCTTTTTCAAACTTCAAGGGAAAAATCCGCAAGACTTGGGTTTTGCATTTTGCAAAACTCTTTTACATGACCTGTCAATCAAAACATGGTCGTGTTAAGAAATGTTTGCCAAACATAAAGCTGAATATCTTCCAAAGTTAACCCTGTTTGTTTGTAGCTTTCAATTATAACGATCGGGAGACCAATATGTCCACAAGTGAAGCTATGGTTTGTATGTTTGTCGTTTAGTTGCACAAAAGAAATTTCTTCGCTAACATTAATTTTCATAGCGAGTATTTGGCAAAACTTTATAAAATAAACTAAACACAGTCCTTTTAGGAAGATCCATAGGAAAAAAAATTTGCCGACTGGTCTCGCAATTTTTTTTTTTGGCAAAATGTCACGCGTTATTTCTTTCTTTTTTAACACTGAAATTGACCACATACACCACACGCACTTCAAAAGACCATAGAAATGTCCCAATTGATATTTCACAACTCGTCCGTTTCGGTTTTTGGAAAGTCGGAACGATTTATCAAGATTTTCAAGTTGCCTTTGCGTTGCGTTGCAGGTTACGTCATTCTCATGGTCTATATTCTTATCAATCATAGTTCTTGACCAATGAGCACGGGAGAATCTCTCAATAATTGTAAAAAAAATACTTTTACTATTGCTATTACAGATATCACCGCAACATTCACTTGTGATGATTCCATGGAAATGTTTGCCGATGGCACGAGTCTTGGAAAAGATAACGAGAAGTGGATAAAGGCCACAGATTTCGTCATACCAGGAAATACCAGAGTTATTTCAGTAATGGTGAAAGCCTGGGGGTTTCAACATGGATTACTCGGTTCCTTAAGCAACGGACTGGTAACTAATGAAAGCTGGAAATACACCAGGGATTTGTATCCCGGATGGAATTTCCCGGATTTTGATGACAGCAACTGGCCAGCGGCATTGGTTCTCGCAAAACACGGCGCCTTGCCCTGGGGAACTATAGCTGGTATCGCCACGACTGCAAAGTGGATATGGACGGCTGGACCAGGATTTAATATCGTTTACTGTAGATTAAATCTGCCGTAACACAATGCTGTAGTCTGGTTAAGGTTCGTTATTTAATAATATACATTCCATAATTTCCTTGAGAGAAAGAATAGCAATCGCCAATATCCCTTATTTATGTAGTTACCAAGATTAAACGAAACTTTTTTCAACGGCTTATTAGTGAGAAACATTTACTGGTGTTGCCACGAGCGCAACACACAAAAAGACTGAAGAGAGATTCGTGACGAGCTATGCCACGTCATATACGTCTATTTTTCGTTGCACTTTTCGCTTCTCTTAGCCAGCGGGGCCTTGGCACGAGAATCGTAGTGCACTGGGAACATTTGAATTAATTCGAATTTTTTTGATTGACTGCATGTTTGAAATAAAGAAATCTTGAGCGGAAGTATAAAACGCCATAACCCTCCCATACAGTATATAGAAACATCACGACTCCATACATGAAGACCAGAAGTCCCAGTATCTAGGACTGAAAATTATTTGTCTCCAAAGCCCTTCTTTTCTCGTGCCAAGGCCGCGTCGGCTAAGATAAGCAGAAAGGGCTAAGGGGACGAGAATGGTCATACACGTCCTGCATATTACAGTTTATACTCAGTTCAGTAGTTGTTAGCTTAAATATATACAGTCCCGTACAACAGTAGACTTGTAACTTTTCTTTTCGTGCCATTCAATAAAACATGCAAACAAAAAATCAGAATACAGCCTGTACTAACTTTAAGATAGTTGAGTTGCAGGAAATGTTTCTTGTCCCATGTGAATCACTGATTATTTCAAAGCTACAACACAAAACGAGCTCCTGTATCAGGAAAGTTCCTTTTCTATGCATTTCTTCTTTCTACAGATCACATTTCGGATTGATTTTAGATGCATGTAATAACACCGAGAAACTATTGAAACCACGAGGCCGCAGGACGAGTGTTTTTATTGTTTCGAGGTGATTGAAGTCTGTGATGAAACACGAAGCACGAATTTTTTACATGCCTTATCAAACAATAACCCATTCCCCTGAGCTCTGAAAAATGCAAATCCTCGGTCTTGCTTGAAATTCTAATTTGGGCGTTTGCGCGCTTTCGTGCGGTTGTGGAGATGGCAGCGTCTCTTGAGCTAAACACCAAAGGCCGATTTCGAGCCCCAAAATTGGGGAAGACGAATCGAAGTTGTTAAAAGAACGTTTTCCAAAGTCAACTGCTTACATAACAAATGGGAGATAACAGGTTTTCGCGATTGGCAGATTAAAATAAAATTTCAGGTTCCAGTACTTGCTTCGGGCGGAGCCTTCAAAGATTATCGTGAATTGCACAAGGTCCAGCTGTTGTGTACAGACTTCGAAAATATGGCTGCCTAACCGTTTAAATACTGGCTCAGCAAGTTTGGCGAAGAGGTTGCGAATTGTCAATGGGAGATGTAACCAGCGAAGACCCTATACAGCATAATCTGTGGAATTAGAAGATACCTTGTTGAAACTGGAAAGCGAGGCGCCAAATTTACTTCAAGTCGAGGATAAAAGGTGAGCCGTAGAAAAAAATGTAAATTTATACTCGGTTCAACTGACGCATGCACGCAATGTACTTCTTCTTAACAAATATATAATTCAATTAAATTTATTACCTTCAGTGAAGTTTTGACAAATCATATTCAGTTAAAAGGTGAGGTTAACATTGTTAAACAAGCAGAAGAATTAATCAATTGGTGAATTCATTCATTCATGTGTTTTCTATGATTGTGAAGCCATATTCGAATTTTAAAGACCAAACAGCACGCCACTCTTTGCCCTATTATCGTGTAATCCTCCCTGAATGTAATAAATTTACCTTAGTTAGATAAGCAGTAGAAGAATTTTGCGTGCATTGTTCTGTGATTATTTTTGCTTCAAAATCTCTTCCAGGGAGATTAAGAGTAGACTGTTTTGTAAAATTTCAATGGTCAATCTACTTTTGCTTTAAGTTCCATTATCGTAGAAACATACCGTGAACTACCAATCCTTTATTATAATCCTCTTATTTTGACGTCGAATGTTCGTGATTTGGGTTCCCATTCTTCAGTGTCAGAATCCCAAATTACGGTAAAAAATCTTATCGATAAGGACATTCATTGATGATATAACGTAAGTTTTTTAGGTTTGGCCAAAAGCTTCCGGCATAATTAGACATTTCAAATTTAAGCATGTTAGCTTGAAAATGTCTGCATAAATTTTTCAACGTCGTTTTCGTTTTTCGTCTCATCTCTGACTTCAACAAACTTCAACATCCTTGCTCTTGTTTAGTTTATTAATACCTCCTTGCCTTAGTCAACTGTTAGTTTAAGACTCCTTTTATATACAAAAAAATAAATTCTGAAGTAAATTAGCATATCGGAAAAATAAATATCGTGAGTCTTTCTGCCCTGGGGCCCGTTTCTCGAAAGTCCCGAAAAGTTTTCGCACCCGGAAAGCCATAGCAAAATCTCAAACCTTGTGACTACAGAGCTGTTTAATGCCATGATATTTTTAATATGAACAGAGGTTCTCTTCATACAAAGTTTCGGGCCTATATGCTTCTCTGTTTTTAAGATACAAATAACAAAAAATGTTTTTACGGGCCCGAAAAGTTTCCGGGGCTTTCGAGAAACGGGCCCCAGGAGAGACTATTATTGGAGTGACAGACTAAAAATTTCTTACATATGAAAAATGAAGTTAGGAAAGGAGATGAGGAAATGATAGCAAAACAAAACAGTTTTGCTAGTGAATTTGGAGAGTGGCCTTAATCATATTTACGTACATGATATTATAGCAGCTTGATTTATCCAAAATGGAGGAAAAAACATTATTCTTTTGTCTTCGCCCTCGTTGCCTCGATCGCATCTGCAGAATTCAAAAGAATCTTTGGCTTAAAACGAGACAACGAGGGCCAATGAACATATAGGCAAAAGAATAATGTATTTTCCGCCATTTGGAATAAGATGTGGACTGGTATCGCTTAATATTTTTGTACGAATTCTTGCAGCATCTTGGGGCGAAAACCCAGAGAGCGAGTCAAACGCAAATGACATTTAGGCCCCGTCCACACTAATCCGGATAAATTTAAAAACGCATCTTTTTCTCTCTGGTTTGACCAACCGTCCACGCCAAAACGGCGTTTTCGGTCACTGAAAACGGAGCTTTTTGAAAACGGTCTCCAGAGTGGAGAAATTTGAAAACGCCGGCTAGGTGGTGTAGTGTGGACGGCCGAAAACGGAGCTTTTCGAAAACGCTGATCGACGTTGAATGGCCTTGTGATTTCTGTCACAGTCCCCTTACGACCATTAATTCAGTACAATGGCTCTGCCCGTGAGTTATAAACCTTGGTACATTTCTTTCGCCGTTCTCTGAGCAACGTGAAATCAATAAATTCTGCATTCTGTGAATTTTCGCATTTCATTTTGGAATTGATCACTGTCTTTAAATAGAAATTAACAGCTTTTTGATCGACGTTGTCCTCGGCGTCGACAAAAACACTGAATTCCCTACTTTGATTTTTGTACGGGCTCTAGTAATGATGTACACATGCTCTGTCATTCATCTAAGGCCGATGCCACGCTTCGTTTTCAAATTTATCCGGATAAGTGTGGACGGTGAAAATATTGAAAACGACACAAAAACGAAAATGTGGACGGAAAACATTTTATCCGTACTCCGCTTTCAAATTTATCCGGATTAGTGTGGCAAATGTACGCAAAAAGTACGCACCAAAATCGGTGTGTAATAAGAGATTTCCTTTGCCGAGATTTTAATAGAGAATTTGAATTTTGTTTATCTTTTTCAAAGGACCAGAGGAAACTTGCTAATCCAGTCTTCTAGAGTACAAATACCTCGAGACAATTGTATTTTGATGTAACACCAAATTCTCATAACTGAATATCAAAGAAAACGAAGGTTTCCAGTAAGGAAATTAACGCTTTTGATATCAGTGAACGAAGGAAAGGGAGTGTTAGGTTGCTAATTACTAGCAGAGAAGCTGTGTTTTTCTTTCAGGAACATGGCAGAATGAATAAATGATGTAAAAGATAAAATGAAATGCTAATTTTTTAAACAGGTGATACCACGCGCGCCTTTAAGCTATTTGCAGGGACTTTATCACAAAACAGTGTTCCAAATTTTCCTTTAAAGTCTCCTAATTCATGTTTGCAACTTATCTCTAAAAATTGATTGTTTAATGGATTTTAACCGCACTTTCGTAACCGCACTCTTGGCCAGATGAATATATAGAAGTAAAATGTGTCTTCTTTTGGGATCTGTAAATTGATTGATATAATTTGGCACAGTAGGCCTATAGAACAAACATTGTTTAAAGACAAAAGGTATTTTGCAAATAAAATTGAGTGGTTGTTTTGCACTAAAACATAAAAAAACATCCTATGTTTACGCTTGTTTTTCTCTTCCTTCAGTATTGCACTCACAAACGGCACATTTTCGGACGGATAAGCTACCAATACGAACATTTGTTTATCCTTTTACGCGTTCAAAAATTCATGTGCATTTTGCTGGTCAATTTGTGGATCTCGTGCAAAATTCGATGAAATTAAAGTTAATATTGTTCCGTTTTGACTGGTGACTCTTTAGCAAATAACAACTGACGATCGAAAGTAGTTTTTCCTTTCGCTCTATGCCAGGACGGAAATTAAATTTCACTGAAAGCCAGAGCAGCGCATAAATAAATATTAGGATGAAAATGAGTAGCAACATAACAAGAGAGGAACTCTTGTAGGCCCGCTGCGGATAATCACACGACCCAATCAGATCAGTCAAAACAGTCAGCACATGGTCTTGAATTAATTCAACAAAAAATGCATTCACGCCGTGAAAGGTAAGGTATCGGTCATCGTTTTAGAAACGGGAAGTTAAGGTCGCTAGGTCTTGGCTTGGGTGGAATACAATGTGCTCTACACAGAAGTTTGAAATCTCGATGGTAAGTGCACCTTGGTCAATCTGTGTTTTCTTAAAAAAAGAAACCTGAACCTTTTACATACGATCCGAGTTACTTCATAATTAAGGGACGTTGTTGTTGAAGGTAGATATTTACCATGCGACCTCTCTACGCCTCGCATATAATTGTTACCAAGAACACGAGTTGTACAGTAGTTTGCGGGAATCTAAGCGATGAAATAAATGTAATATCGACCGGGTGACAACGGTTATGTATTGATCGGTTGAATTCATTGTTGACTTATTTACTTTTGTTCGCGTGGAAAAGCGAACATGACTCAAAGTATTCTTTTTGAATATTTTACAGTTTTGTCTTCCAACAAAATCAAAATGAACTACATTAATAAATATGCGGTAAAGATTAAAGAAAAAAATACAAGGTCGTAGCGTCCTTTATTGGCAAAAAGAAAAAATTAGGTCATGCGTAATGAATGTTTTGGTTTAATAATAGTCTTCCTGGGATGCGAAGAACTTTGTCCCACAAGCTACTGACGTTTTGGCGAGTTTTCTAATAACAGTGCGTGAACAAGCGAGTGACTGCTTACTGTGGTAGATTAGGCCTTGTTGTCGGTGATTGATATACTCAACTTCTCCCATATAGTACTATAAGAAATGTAAGGAGACACTAAGGAGATTTGCCATGTTGATATCGTCACTGAAAGAATTAGTGCCGATTTCTCTCTTATTATTTTAAACATGAAACCATGAAAATTTCAATAGAATTGTTATAAACTCGCCGTTGGAGGCAATAGCGGAAAATTCTTCATCAATTATTTTTTCTTTGCATTGAATTCATTGTTATTTCCTTTTCTAATTCAAAGCCCTATCAACATTTGACAGAAAACTCATATTCTCTTTCATTAAATGTGCCCGTTGGCATTATAACTCTGATTATCAATTATTTCATTTCCGTTTAATTTTAACAAGTCAAAAAAACAAAATTTCACTTCGGTGTACGACTGAACAAAACCCCCTGATTTTTCAGCTATACATTACGAGGCATAATCAAATTAGGTTTTTAATGATCAAGGAAATAATACCGAAGTTACAATATCAGAAAAGAGTTTTGACGTCTTTTCAGAGACATTTTGCAAATTAAAATTAGCTGC
Source organism: Meandrina meandrites (assembly GCA_963693305.1). Classification (NCBI taxonomy): domain Eukaryota; kingdom Metazoa; phylum Cnidaria; class Anthozoa; order Scleractinia; family Meandrinidae; genus Meandrina; species Meandrina meandrites. The sequence goes on from OY855916.1 coordinate 1,131,320, forward strand.
GTTGAATATTCGTAAAGAAACACGTTCTTTTAGCACTGGCGTTATTTGCCCAAAACTGAAAAAGTTTGAAATATTCTCTAAAGCTATAGACTAAAAACATAATTAGCTTAAATCGGCTAATATATATCACGTACTTTTTTAATAGAGAAATTCTCTGCTCAAGAATTTCAATAATTTTCAAAAATCTCATTGATGATTGAAAACGTGTATCACATTGGCATTCATATCCATCCTTCTTATCATCAAGTATTTTCACTTCCTATCTAATGAGTTCCTGTTTTTTGCCCACTACTGTTCGACAAACGGTAAGCCATTATCTCGTTAATTATGTTTTAGACTTCAGGGCAATTGCATATCACGCAAAATCGAATCTGACAAGGACGGCGCTGCGAGAAGCATTTAGTACATTCATTTGCAAATTGTTTGAAAATCTTACTCTTTACTTATATTTTCAATTTAATAAATTAAGAATTACACTCGCTCAACTCCGCTAGTTTGTAATGGAAATACAAGAATAAAGGCATTCAACTGTAGGCATGCCCCATATTCTCTCTGCAGTAATAATACGCTTCACTTTTCTATTAATAAAGTCGGAGTTGACTTGAACAAAAGCAACAAAACCGATGAATCGTCACACTAACTAATAATGATAAATTGTTCACGAATGTGGGACAAAGAACAAATTCTGAGTCCCTGACGGAAATCGAACCCATGTCCTCCCAGATATCATTTATTTAATTTCAAATTTAAAATCAATCCTTTATTAAATCATTTCACACTAACTGCTTTTCCTCCGACGTTGATTGGCTTCATTACTTATTTAAATCGTTATTTCCTTTTTCTGTCTGGCTGTGCAGTTAATTGTCTTCATTAGGAAATGAAATAGGCTAGTATATAACTGATCATAGCAACGGAGTCTTCTGCTTAGTAACAGGTAGCCAGCGTAGCTTGGCGTTGTAGTCAGTCAGGGAGAGCGAGAAAACGAGCGCGCGAGCAAAGCGACGTCGGAGGGCAGAAGGAGAGAAAGAACGCGTTCCTTCTGCCCCGCCGTCGAAACTGGCAGATATGATCAAATATGATCAAATCCCAAGGGGATCAAACCAAATTGAAGATGAATTTCATTTACTTTTCCATTGTACTAAATACTGTACTTTTAGAGATGAATTTTACAAAAAAATAGAGAATCAAATACCAAACATAACACAATTACCTCCTATGCAAGCCACCAAAATATTAATGAATTCTGATAATTATTATTTAAATACTCAACTGATGAAGTTCATCTTGAGATGCTTATCTTTAAGAAATAATCTTTTATCGAATGAAAGTGATGGAACACACACGTAATTGTTTTTCTCCTGTTACATAACTATGATTGTTATAAGTTTCATTTTACGCTTTTGCAATACTGTATGTACTTATAGTCATGCAAATAAAGCTTGTTGTTGTTGTTCGCGCGCGTGATTTCTCGCTCTCCCTGACTAATAAGAACGCCAAGCTACGCTGGCTAAGTAACAGGATGACCATGTACTGAAATTGCATTTCCATCCAGAGACTTTGAAATCTAAATTCTAAAAAAATGATCTTGCAACTGATTAGCTTCAAATGTATAATAAAACAATCACTGCATTAAATGTTTCAGAGAACCCTCGTCTAACAACACTGTAAAATATAATACGCACGTTGAAAAATTCAGTGCAGAATCACAAAGGTCATCCTTCTACGAACGCACCCCACTTGTAAAAATCTCTTTAGATCTTTGCAAAATGCGTTTTAAATGGCTACAAAATTTGTCTCTAATTCGACGGAAACCACATGCAAAATAATAGTTCACTTAGGAAGAAAAATGTTCAAAGAGTTTATAATAAGCCAAAAAGGAGAAAGGATGGTTATGGCTGGGTGCGATTCAGGTGGATCATAACAACATCGTCCACAGGCCCTTAAGTCGCTATTTTCACCGTTCCCATAATGCACCTTGAGCCCCCCTCTCCCCGCAAAGTGCATAAGCATTGTTTTAATTTCTTTTGGGACGATTATAAATCCCCAGAGAAATTGAAAACAATGCTTATGAAAAACGATAAGGCGTATTATGGGATCACGAAAATAGCGAATTGTCTTGCTTTCATAAGACCATTTCCGAGTTACCTTTTGCCTCTGTGTCAAAAGGAGTCTTCGTGCGATATGAAAATGAGTTTCACCTGCACGTTCATTTTCATGCAAATCAAACTCATTTTCATTTGAAGGCCGGGTTTCGCACGAGGACTCGTTTTGAAAATGAGGCATAAGGCAACTCGGAAATGGCCTATTAAGGAAACTGGGGGGAAAGTTTAACTAATACCGAAGTTTTCGAACACGTTCTTTTCGCTTTTAGTGAAATCGAACCTTTATCTTAATTCGTATTATGAACAAGCTGACGTGTAAAAACTCTTAGCAATCTCATTTTAAAATATATGATTTTCTAAAAAAATTATTGCCTTTGAATCAACGCTATATCAATCTCAGAACAAAAATCTTCTGATTCAATACGCTTCCCGATGTAATTATATCTCATCATCATCATCATCATCATCATCATCATCATCATCATCATCATTACTGATATTGGCAGTATTCAGTACTATTACAATTACTACTATTATCAGTGTTAGAGTGTTTTTATTTAACCCATGAAACAACATAGTAACAATTAGTGCACTGCTCAATATTCAAAACTAAACAAAAGAAAACAATAGTATAATAAGCATTGCATGGGCAAAGTAATTCACTCTGACTATAACCAGATATTACTAATACTAGTACTACCATCATTATCATCATCATCACCATCGGCGTTGTCTGTTGTAGTCGAATCCCACTAGAGCAAAACAAGCAGCTTACTGAGTGATATAAGGGATTTTGCTTCACGTTAAAAGACCAAAAGGAAAAATAAATATTTTAAACAAACATGGCTGCAAAGGTTGACATTTTTTCCGGATATTGAAACTGACTGATATTCTTTACTGAAATTTACATTTTCCTTGCTGTTTGCAGTTCAAATCTTAATAATAAAGTAATAGAATTTAAACGCATTTTGCAGAAAATTCTAATTTACTTTTTTAATAAAAAAAGTCTTATCATTAATAATTTGTATGAATGCTGATTTGGCGCTTTTTTTAAAATATATTAGTACTAACAGTTATTTACCCTTGTTTTACGTAAGTGCAAAGTAACATAAAATGAAATATTGACATTTCCAGAAAGGAAATTATGTATATATTTTTTGCTTTTCCGAGAATTGCAGCTGAGAGAAAAATTGTCTTCTATTGATATAGTTTGGGTTCCGGTCGCTAACTACGTCACGTACATCGATAAAAAATAATCTTGTTATGGTAAAGTATAAAAATAATGTACACTATTTTATATGAGTTCGATAATCAAGGTAAATAGGAATGACATGAAATATCGGCGTTTTCCGGAAGGGAAATACTGTTTTATTTTTTTCGATTTTCTTTTTCCTTCTGATAGTTCATTGAAAAACAGAAATTATTAACGAGGTTTACCTAAAAATGAACGGGAATCTTCGGTAAACTTTCAACGATCCTTGTAAACTATTCGCCCGTTGGGAAAGATTGGGAAAAAAGTAAGGAAGAAGTTCTTGAACGCCAGACAAACTTCGACAATCTTGGCACGACATTTTTTGTATAAAATTTCTTTTAAAAGGTACTCATCAGAGATCAGCTACGTTGCTTTTTTAAAGATTAAACATTTTCAGTTGTTGGTAGGGCTACACTAAATATAATAAACTGGGATTAAAGCCTGCTTTTAAGCCTGTTCCTTGAAAGATTTTAGAGTTTTGTGATTAATTGAGTTTCGCGCTGCAACTGCACTTATCATGATCAGAAATACAATACTGTAGTTTTTTTGCAGATAATAACTAAGTCTAGTAGATGGAACACTGCCGGAACCTATTTTTAGATAAATAAAATAATGGTCGAGAAAGCTTTGTGTTGTTTAGTTGCAGAAATCAATAACCTTAAAGGAAATGCAACTTAAAAATTAATGGGACAAAAATCTTGAGAAATGTTTTGCTGGCGTATTTGTTAATTGAATTCAAGTTCTTCTTGGATCTTGTGTCGTTAATTTTGAAAGTATGAATGTCTTATTTTGGCTTTTATTAATTACAAAATTGGCTTGGCAATTTTGTGTTAAGCAGGACGCTGTTTACGATTGAAAAAGAATTAAAAAGGACATGGTCCTACCCTGTTGGAATTTTATTCGTGCCACGTTTATCAATGCGGAATCTGACAATAGAGGCAATGAATATTCTTTTGTTTAAAATGCATAAAAGGTTCTAAAAAAATTTAATTTGGGCTAGGGAGGAAATATGTCTGAATTAAAACATCTGCAGAGTTTTTATATTGCTTTCTTTGATGTGACATTTTGAGTACTGGCAATTGAAACCGTACAATACGATAGGCCTCCTGCCTTTTTCAACAATCGAATGTTGACTGAACTTTCCCTAATATATCCGCCTCGGCATAGAAAAAATTGCATTGAGTCCCACATGCGAACTTTCTCAGTGCCCGGTTAGGCAGAAATTAGAGAAAAATAATAATTTTCAGTTTGCTTAATTTAGAATCTTAAATTTTCAAGTCAAAGCTAGCGCTTATAACTTTAAATGCCAGCTTCGACATTGCAAGTAAGCAAAACAAGCTGAATCTTTGCCGTGAAATAACTTTTGATAATTTTGTCTTTATGCTTTCAGCTTTTCTTCGTGATTGCTGCAACCCAGTTAACGCTTGCAGATTTTTCTTCCTGTATCCCTGAAGGTAAGAAAAAATATTCTTTGTTTATTTGTTTAGGGTGAAAATAAGGTTTCGATATCTAACTTGCTTTTCAAACAGGAATCTTTGAACAGCAGAGCAGAGCAACGAAAATTTACGAGTATCTTAGCAAGTCGTTGTTTGGTCTTGCAACTTCATTTAACACGGAAGTACAAGAAACATTAATAAAATTAGCAAGGCTATCCACAACTTAGTTTGAAAGGAGTCTTTTACGTTTATAAAGTCTTATAAATAATATTGAGGTTGAAACGTTAGTTAAACTAACGAGAAACATTCAAGAGTGAAAAAAAAATCACCATTTAGTGGTGGAACTCCAATTTAAAAGAAAGTGCAGCAAAAAAATTAATAAAAAATAAGACTATCGTGATCTTAGTGAGGAATCTTCCATGTTTATAAATAAGATCAGGGTGAAGGCAGAACAGTGCCCAGAGGGGTATGAAAGAGATGAAGAAGAAAGTGTTGTTTAAAAGCGTAGGAAGCCATGAACACATACTAATTTTTCCAATGACCATTTATTAATTTTATTTTAAACGTTCCATCGTATAATTTGGTGCTTTATTATCATCAACACTATTTCTCTGGGTCACGAGAATAAAAAGTGAACTGATAAGTATTAAACACTCAAATAATAATTGTAGAATATTTCTGAAAGAGTTATTGACTACAAGCCATGCAATATAATACGTTCAGTTAAATTTAATCGAGGTGCTTGAGTGAAGACCAGATTAGCATAAACCATATCATTGTGTCACACCGATTCTCAGTTGATGAGCCGTCCCATTGAATCAGTATTAATTGTAATTTCCCGTAGTTAGAAACGCACCTATATAGCTACTTTGTTATCCTATCCTGAAGGGGATGCCTTGCATGAAAATGGCAGCCTTCGATGTAATAAAAATAATAAATAAGCTGTGCCAAATAGCAGATAGCTTAAATTACTCCTATAAGGATACAGAAATTTATACTTGAAGATTGCTTGCAAAAAAGCCTGTGTTTAGTACTGCTTTTGAAATAATTCATCGCGACGACAATAACATTTCATTGTTATTTTGACTTACTAACTAATTTCATGTCCTAAATATGACGGAAATTATGAAACAGATTCTTAATTTGCCTGAAATAAAATGGCAGCATTAAATGTCAATGTAACTTTTCATACCACTCAGGGGTGTAATACTGAAGATATCAAACTAGTATACCTAATGGTCTAAATGCTGCCGAAGGGGAGGACGATATAAACTCAGGTGTTCGATCTGTAAGCATTGTTCTTATCCTTTTGTAGACAACTTTTTTTAATTTCGCTGTGAGAACAGACTGTATCGGGGTTAAAGAGAGATTGTAATTTAAGCTATTTGTTAGCGGTTCGGGATTGAATGTCAAAGTTTATCTTGCACACATAGCACACGTCGTTTGAACAAATTAAAGGTTTGAATCGTTTGAATCGAGACTCAAGAGTGACCAAAATCAAATTTCTCCCCACAATATCAATACTAAATCAAGAGAAGAGGTTATAAGAATTAACAAAATCATCACCACTCGCATTTCATTATCACACAACTGGCTAAGCGTTTGCCGGTCACAATAAACACCCAAAGCGATACTTAATATAGCGTGAAGAAAGCACATGGAAGTCCACTGCGCATACTAAATCGTCCAGTCGCGCAATTCCACTGCGCATCTTAAATCTCCCTGTCGCGCATAACCACAATTCCGTGCATTTTTGATCTTTCCGCCGACCACAATTCCTTCCATGCCCCATACAGATAATATAGTAGTCCTTTTACCGATTAGAGAGCTGCCTCGCTCGTTCGCTTCAGGCTCACTCGCTGCGGCAGCAATTAAGCAGCCGTTGAAAGTAAGATGGTTTAAATTGAGTCAAAAAATATGTAAACAATGAAGAAATTTAAAATTGATATTTACAAAAATTTTAAAGGTCTTATTTTAACTTTCAACTGTCAAATCCGGAGGGGATGGTGCTTTTGCAGTCTCTATGTAATTTCCACTCATATTATTTTAACATTCTGTCAAAACAGAATATCGTGGAGTTAGACGGGAAATCTGGAAAGGGCTCAATGGGGGCTGGTACCTAACTCATCTGACGACAGACCCAAGATTTCCTAACTCCCCAACAACAGTAGAAATTATTCCAACGTTTACACCACCAAGAAACGACAGCAAATTTTATGGGCAAAGACTACAAGCTTACTTTGTGCCGCCTATCAGTGGGAATTACAGCTTTTTCGCTACATGTGACTCTGAATGCGCGTTTTATATGAGTGTTGACGAAAGGCCTGGGAACAAGAAAGAACTCATAAGAATTGATCAGGACCACAGGACTGGGTACGAGCAGTGGGACAGGTAAAAGAAACGACGCATGCTTTGAAATTTTAATGAAAATAGTAATAATTAATTAATTAGTTAGTTAGTTGGATACATGAATTTTTAACGTTCCTTGGATAAAATGCAAACACGATTGTTACTAGATCGCACTAAATTTGTATAGGCTAGCGTAGAGTAAACTGGAATCTACTTGATTTAATTGGCATACAAAGCAACCCGAATTCCCAGGAGTAAAGGTTATAATTTAATTAAGGCCGTTCAGGATAATGCTCTGTTCTTCAGACAAAATAGTACTCAATTATGCAAAAACAAAATGAAGGATAGCTTTCTGTTGTCTATCAAATTCATTGTAACATTGTCAAAACATCACGCGAATCCACATAAAGACGTACGGTAGAAGATCTCAGTCAGCTTACGACTGATTCCGTTTGTTATTTAAAAATCCCTTATAAATAACACTAGAGTTTTGTGGTCCGTTGTTGTTCGGTTTGCCGGGGTCTGCTGTATTCCAGCTTATTTTGTCGTAGACTCTATCAAAAGCAGTTAGTATTTATTATTGCATATTACGCTACTTTGTTGCTATGGATCAACAACATTTTGATAAAACAAGACAAGATGTTTTGAACATCTTTTCGTTTTTAAAACAGGTATCCATTGCAAAAATCATGTTTCCAACAACTTGAGGGAGGGAAGCTGTATTACATCGAGGCATTGCACTGTAATTATGTTGACAATGATCACGTGCGCATTCACATCAAATTCCCCGGATCAAACATCACGAGGTCATTGGACAAAGAATTCCTGTTTATTTATTCACCAGGTAAAGATATGCTGACTATGCATAATTTAAATTCTTTGATGTGTTCCTTGTGTTCCATACAGACCGATTGTTATATATGAAAGGCAGGCAACGGTCTTTTTTAGCGCCCGAAGCATTTCATTTAGGCTTTTGTCACACGATGGCTTAAAAGTGTGGAACAATTTTAAAATGTGTTGACATCGCTTCATGAATGTGACGTAATATAAAACCAGGGCTGCTCACAAAACTGAATATTCGCATTTTCATGAAACACTAGATTTTTTTTACCATGACCATCATTTAATTTTCTCAGGTTCGTCGGTCCAGACCACCTGTGTTTTATTGAGACGTTGTGGAGTAACTTGTGGCGGGGGACTGGATACACGTATTACTACAAGAGAGGAATTAATGTCTGGAGCATGCGTCAAACATAAAGGCAGCTACAGTGAGTAATCAATCAATCAATCAATCAATCAATCAATCAATCAATCAATCAATCAATCAATCGATCAATCGATCGATCAATCAATCAAATGGCTAAATATTTTTCTTGATCTTAGAGGAAGCTCCCATCTTGCTCGTGGAAGCTTACAATGTAACAACTTCAGCAGCCATAATAGTTTGGAAATCGCTAAAGAGAACTGAATCTGGGGTCGTCGATTTCACTGGGTACAGAGTCAGCCTCACTTCCGAGCGAGACACTAGTCGAGTAGGACTAGTAAACACCAGTATCAACTCACTACTATTTGAAGGTCTCAACACTTTCACCAACTACTGTGCCACTGTGGAACCGTTAACCGTTTTTGGAAGTTCTTGGAAAGAAGAATGTTATTACTTTACTACCGAAGATGACAGTAAGATATTTTGTTTTCGTTGATAAATCGCATTAGACTTTAACTTTATCCTGCATATTCTGTGGTGGTTTTCTCTCTTTCACACTACATTAAACATCATTCACAGCTTATTGAGTAACAAAAGTATCCAAATGGTCTACAGTTTTTAAATATAGAAATTGTATCTCGAAGCGCAAGGCATGCAGTGTAAACATCTTTTAACGTGATGATTCTTAGTTATGTAATTTGCAAGATGCAAAATAAGAATTTTTCAAAAGTAGCAAAATAATAGTATATTACCTGATGATTTTTAACCGTGTATAAAGAAATGTTAAATAAACAAATAAATAAATAAATAAATAAATAAATAAGAAAATCACTAAGATGTCTTATGTCGAGCTCAGTAACATTTTCTTCCTTGTAAGCTATTAGCTTTAATTTACGACGCTGTCCAAACAACCAAAGAGGTTTTTAGCTTCGACGAAGTCGCCAAGTGATACACCATCCACGAAACTCAACAATTAAAACATTTCTTTGATATTTTCAGCTCCAGACCTTGCACCCCAGAATATCACTGCGGAAAATACAAAGCACTTTTCAATCACCGTGAGATGGAAACCAATTCCTGAACGAAAACGAAACGGTATTATCCTTGGATACAAACTAACGTTCAAGACTATGAGTGCAATTAGCCAATTAAAAAAGCCAGTTGAACAAGATACCGACCAGTGGTCTACCTTCGAAACAGTAGTAGATGGAATTGTGTACTTTGCGGTTTTACGTGACGTTAAGCCATTCACATGGTATTGCATCAAGATGTTGGCATTCACGAGAAAGGGAGACGGAACAGAAAGTTCGTGTGTTTTCATACAGACGGAGGAAGGCGGTAAGATCAATCCTCGATACATAAGTCCACTTTTATTTGAAGATTTTATACATCATCGCTCGTTAACACCGTATCGCTACTTTGTAATGATGAGCGGATAAGTAATATATCGAGCACACGAGAGAGTGTTTCATCACATTTCCAAACACCGAGAAGAGAGTTGAAAATAAGACGCGCAGCGGAGTATTTTTGACGTACTTCGAGGTGTTACGATGAAACAGTCTCTCGAGTGCTTGATATAAAACAGAGAAATGAAAACGCAAAGAATCTATACTAATTAAGATCCCACATCCAAACTACTGTCACGGCTCTGATTTCCTTGGATTTAACTTGATGAGTTATTAATAAGTTTGAGAAGAGGTTAATCAAACTTACACCCTGCGATCAATAAAACTGATGTACACCGGCAAACACGTAAATTAATTAAACCACTCGTTATAACAAGACTGGCACATGTTATCTAATTGTTCATTTAATTATTAACATAAATTAACCATTTTATAGTCCCCAGCCGTGCGCCAATGAATTTGACAACCACGCCTTTGAATTCCACGTCATTCTCCGTTGCCTGGCAACCGGTACCTCCAGAACACGTGCATGGAATAGTTCTCGGATATGAGATTTTACTTGAAACTATGGGTAACGCGATACTTCTGACAACTGAGATTGTAAATGTTAGTCAGACTGAGATCGTTTTGAGAGGACCATCGGAAGTGTCAAGATTCTGCGTGAGAGTTCTGGCCTTCACAAGCAAAGGAGATGGGAAGAAAAGTGACTGCATCGAGGGCTTGACTTGGTCCGAAGGTGAGATTCTGCAGGAGTCAATGCTAGGTCTTAAAGGGAACCTCTACTCTTACGACAGGTTGACGTTTAATTGTTTGAAATAATACCCAAATTTCAAAATTTTTCAGGACAAGGAAGAAATAACATTTTCTAAATAGTAACCGAACTGGACAATTGGATTTTGTGACGTATGATAGTTGCCGCTATTGTTAGGAAGCAGAGAATCCTTTGTGGAACAATTGGGGAACTATTACAGGTCATACAATACAAAATGGAGGCGCGCGGGAAATTTCAAACCATAATCTTTTTTTATTTGTTGTTATTATTAAATGCTACTCCTTCCTTGTCCTGTAAAGTTTGGAATGTAGGCATTATTTTAAACAATTGAACGTCAACTTTGATGGGGTTCCCTTTAATTCATAGCATAACTCTGTTAGCGCACGAGGATAACAACTAAAAGAGAACGTTGTCGTTATTGACAAAAAAACTAATAAGAACTAGAACTTCTCGGCTAAAATATTCTAGCGCTCATCTGTAGCAGTGTTAATGGCGTCCCGATGCAAATAAACAGTAAAGAACGCAAGAAAACGATCTCTCTGTGTGTTCATTATTACATGAATTCTGTTCTATCTGTTATTCTTGTGCCACGTCGAAATTCATAATTATTTACGGTGTAGTTTTATATTGATGGGGAATTCTTGTTGTTCGTTATAAGCGGCTCCTTTATGATAATTATGTTCCGTAAGTTATGATAATTATGAATAATTTATGATAATTATGTTCCGTAAATTTATAATAATTATCAATACACAGTACAAGTTAACTTTTTAACAGTTTCACTGTTCTTCTGCAGAAACTTTGTTTCCTAAAATGAAAGCTACCAATCATGGCAGCCCGACCGACATCACTATCACGTGGGACAAACCACGTGATAAAGTCTTAAATGAATTATCGCATTATCACGTGACTTATGAAACTGTCAGCATGGCTGGCCGACCTGTCGTCAACTCGACCCAGTCCTCTGTCAACGTGAGCGCGGACTCACAGCAAGTGTCGCTAAAGGATCTGGAAACGTACACAACTTACGAGATAACCGTGAAACCTGTCATGAAAGATAACAAGGTGGAAACCAAGAAAGTCATTTTTGCAAGTATATATTGTTATTTATCTTTGCTTTATGGTTCTTTTAAAGCCTTGATTTGTTACGGTTGTGTCAGAGTTAACGAAAAAAAGGTATCTCTACACCAAAATAACTGGCTTTTAATTATCTTCACTAATATTACAACACGCTACAACAAAAGGGGATACAAAAACAGCTAATGACCCAACAAAAGGGTGTCTTTGATATTTTGTTTGTTAAAAGGGTCTGTTAAAACCAGTGCGAGTACAGACTTCTTGCCATGTCAGTTCATACTGGAAATTAATGCGAAAGAATTGATGCTTTGTTCGCTTTACATACATGAAATTACCGTTTCTTTTTCATTTGTTTCAATTTCCACTGTTTTTTTCTAGAAACTTGTCGCTGTTCCCACCTCATGTTTGCAAACTGGATACCAAGTCCCCCATACGTTATCCCAGACCGCTCGGGAAGTGAGCCACGTGGTTTTATCCCAGAGCTCCTAGCGCACATGCTTCAAGAATCTTGTGGAACGTGCTTCAACTACAAAACATGGAACATAACTTACATCGCCAACACAACAGACAGTGTCACAGACCCAGACATCCGGGTAAACGTTGACTTCCGTTTTCCAGTGAGGTCAGCAGTAGGAAAAACGACCTACAGGGGATTCCACTCATACGTTCCACTCATAACTGTGCCTGGTGTTGCTTTGATGACGAGGAAGAGGACACCTTCAGGATATGCGCGAGATGTGGGCCATTCTGTACTGGCGTGTTGGCCTATCTTTGCTGTCAGCATAGCACTAGCGATATTAACTGGAGTTGTCATTTGGTTTGCTGTAAGTGACGTAAAGTGTATATCTTGGTGTGGCGAAAACTGTTAAATAATTCGACGGCGAGCTCAAGGTTTCAATCGGCTGATAGTTCGCCCCTCGCCAACTGTCAAAGTTGATACAAACATTATATAGATATTCGTTAATGCTAAATTCCTTATTGTTATGTTTCCCAAAAAAGCATGAATTTAATTTTTAACTCTTACTAGGGTCTGGAACTAAATTTTGTTGTTGTTGTTGTTGTTGTTGTTGCTATTGTTGTCTAGATATATTCCGCAGGTTATAATTAGGATGTAAACGCTATGACCCCTTACAAAATGTTATGAACGTACGTGGTATCACAGATAATTCCGCAGCCTTTAGTTTGTGTTTTGTGTTTGTTTACTAGATAAAGTGTTATCACTTTTCAGGAACACGTGTCTAATAATGAGCAGTTCTTCGCTTATCGGTTTCATAAAGGAGTCGTGGAAGGAATCTGGTGGTCTTTTGTTACCATGACAACAGTTGGGTAAGACGAAACTTTACCAAACTCCAATTTTAGCATTTGAATGCTTTGTTCATGCAAGGCTTCTCGGAGTCATTTGGCACAATCCCTTTTCTTACCTTTCGAAGTTCATTTGTTATTACTCGTTTCGCTAGGTATGGTGACAGATTTCCAAAGACTATTCTCGGACGCTCAATCGCCATCTTGTGGTTTTTGACCGGGATAGTTTTATCATCCCTTCTCGTAAGCTCCATTACTTCCTCTATGTCTGTGCGGATTCTCGATAGACATTTGAACATTGCTCGAGGTAAAAAGGTAAGCATTTGTATTCGCTTTTTTTCAAAAAACCCCCTCTCTTTTCAGACACAAAATCTTCTTTTGAACCCCATACCCAGAGCCTTCGGTCACCAGCAGTCGGATGAGAGGGTCTGGATTATTTTCACTGATTAGGGGAACAAAGAACTGGGTTTGAGGATACGACAGAATGCCGTGTTTGTGAAAGGGGTGGAGGGCTAACTTGTTTGTGACGTACTCTGTTATTTGACGATCACCCTTTGAGAAAATGCTGAAGTATTCATTTCTTAGCCGGCCTGACGGATCTATTGCTTGTTTTGTTCTCCCACAAAGGCATACCACCAAACAACAGCTAATGCACATGAATTTAAAGGTTCGCTATAACATTTCTGTTCTTCCCACAGGTAGGCTCGCTGCCCCAGTTTCCAGAGTATGACCTTCTCATCAGATTCATATCCAAAGCAGGCGATAGTAAGTTAATGTCAAACCACATTTCTATTTCAGTTTCTGCTAATTGATTGAAAAAGGCAAATACTGAGATTTCGTTTAGAGCAGGCCTCGCTAAATAAGGAAGTTTGACTGGAATTTGGCAAGGGTAACTATTGACATTAGAAACTTGATAACAGGGAGATAAAATTCTACAGCAACTGTTGTGCTGCACTGTCGTGTAAGCGAAACACTCAGCTTATTACCAACCTGAAATGCCAGGTGAATAAGCTGCTAAAGCAAACTAGAGAAGCGTATGTTTCGAGGATTAGTATTTCGTTGCCAAAATCGTAGCATTTCGCTTTTCAGAATATAGAGGTCACAGCATATAAGGCAGAAAATATCTTTTTTAACTAGATTAACTTAGAGGAAAAAGCAATGTTGAGCCTCCAGACGAGCATTTTTAGACTGACAGAATTATTTGTGTTTTCTTGTAAAGGTAGCACGTTCCCTACTCTAGAGATTCTTGTAAATGCCCTTAAGTATGGCGATGTTGATGGAATCTTAGTGGACCTATACACAGCAAATTACAGGAGTGACCTGTTTAATGCAACCTGGATAGTAGTCAGCCAAATAATCTCTTTTGAGTTTACCTCTGGTGTTGTGATCAGTGGAAATGCGGCCAAGCTTGAACAGCATTTCCGGAATTATGTTGGTAACAAGAGCACTGTGGTGACAGACATACTACAGAAAACAAACGAAGCCAACGACAGGGTAAGGGAAGCACGAGCATTTTGTGCGTACGTTTTCTCAATAAAAACCGAAAACAGTTGGGATATCCATCCATGTCGCTTAGAGCAAATTCTCTCAGACTCTCGATTCGTTAAAAACGTTAGCGTTCCACCTCCTTCATCACTTCATATGTCTGTCCTCCTCCTCCTCCACCTCCTACTTCACCTGTTCCTCCTCCTACCCTCTTCCTCTCCTCCTATATACTACTTGCGCTCTTTCTCCTTTTCTCCTCCTTCTACTTCTGTTACTGCTTCTGCACCTCCGCCAACTCCTAGCCCTGCACTTTTTTTTCAAAACGTCACCTTTTTGCCCTCCTGTTCCTCTCTTCCCCTTCTTCTTCGGCCCCCTTCTCTTCCTCGTCCACCACCTCACCTCTTCATTCTTCTGTACCTCTTCCTCCTCGTCCTCCTCCTCCACCTTCTAGCCCTCCATCTGTTTCATCACTTCACCTTTTTGTCCTAATCCTCCTCAAGCTCAAGATTTTTACCCTCACCTCCTCCTCCTTCTCCTTCTTCTCCTCCTCCTCCTTCTCCTTCTCATTCTTCTTCTTCTTTTCGTTTATTTAAATAACAAATTATTGTCGTTTTCACCATTAGGAGATCAGAAGTCGAAATACACAATCAAACAAGATACCTCTCCTGGATCCAAGTACGCCTATCTATCGAGTGACTATCTTTGTTTTACTGGCTCTACTCTGTCTCGCTGTGTTCATGGGTATGGTGTACCACTCATGGTATAAAGGGAGACAGAAACAGCGATACGAGATACAAGGTATTGCTCTCTTAAAATTCTTACGTAGAAACATCCTGTAAAAAAAAACTGGTCTAGACGGTAACAGTGCTACGCGCCGTACCGTTGCCACTTGATAAAGTTTTTGATTAATTTTTTGACAATTTTTTTTTGACAACTTTTTGATGACTTTTCTTTACTGGCCAAGAAAAATGCGAGAAGTGAGAGAGGCGGAGGTGACAATTGTCGTAGAGCAAACGTGAACTTAACAACTCCCCCTTTCACAGTTCTTGCACTTTTATTGGCCATTTCAATCGAAAGCCATTAGAAAGTTGTCAAAAAAAGTAAAAACGTTGTCAAAAATTGCTCAAGAATTAAAATCGGGAATTCTCGGGCTAGGGCGCGGAACAGGGGCTTAAAAGGACTAGTTCAGACATAGGTAAAGTTCCGTCATGCTTGTAAATAGCCAGCGCTTATGCTCCCGCCAGTTGGTTTTTAAGCTCGTTATTTTTATCGAAATACTTGTTTCGCTTCAGGTTGAGTGTTATACCTGAGAACTAGCTCCGTTCAGCTAACTGCATTGACCGCTATATACAACATTTAAACTTTTTAAATTTCCGTCAGGGTCTTTTTATCACTAATATAATAAAAGATTCCCGATTGGTATTGCAGATAGTACACGCAATTCCTTTCACACTTACGACACCTTCATATCATTCTCGCGTACCTTTCTCCTCTGCTGCTGCTGCACTTTCCAAGATAAGTCTTGTGTCGACGTTATGCGAAAATACGTCTCATTTTGACATAAAAAAACATGCCATTGCAGCATCTCCCTATCAATTTTTTTCCATTGAGTTTAATTGTACACGTTCTGATTTTGCCCCATTCTCTTCCCCATAACCCTTTTTGCTTCTCTTAGTCGGCAGGGCCTTGGCACGAGAAACGAAGGGCTCTGGAGACATGGGATTTTTGAATTAATTCGAATTTTTTTGAATGGACGTTTGAAACAAAGAAATCTTGAGCGGAAGTAAAAGACGCCATGACTCTCCCATACAGTATATAGAAGCATCACGACTGCATACATGAGGACCGGAAGTTTAAGAATCTAGGGCTAGAAATCCTTTGTCTCCAGAGCCCTTCGTTTCTTGTGCCAAGGCCCTGCCAGCTAAGAGAATCGAAAAGGACTATGGGGACGAGAATGATTTTGTCCCTGCTAAAAGCACATGTCGCTTGACATGTCCCTTCATGTATCAGCACTTTTATAACTATTCCACTAAAAGTTTTTCCATTTTTACTCAAATGCTTTTAGCAATATCAAGAAGACAAAGAAGGGAATACATGAAGGCAAAATTAGAGCTGCAACAAATGGTGGAGGACTTTTACCAACGATTTAAGTCTACTTATCAGCAAATGCGAGTCAAGCATCGCAAACAACTTGAACGTTTCAAAATAACTGAGGCGAGCTCGAGAAATGGAAAAATTCCGCTAGGTCATCCGAATGGAACCTGGGTCTAGTTAATCCTTTGCGCATGCTTACTTCAAAGTGAGACTACAAGTGCCTTCATTGGAGTTCCGAGTGTTATCTTTGAATCTGGTCAGCAGGCACTATGATGTTCATTGTTTTGCAACATCGGAGATGGTCGATCGTAGCATGGAAAACCGCAGCGTGTATCGGCTTCTAGCACATTGAATACGGTCAACAATACCTCTAACCTAGATTAATTTTCCCGCCTTTTTGACTGGGAATTCGGTTAAAGAAGAGAGATTGAATCCCACCTTCATCGGTGAAGTCGCCGAATAGCGCTCACGGGTCCTCGTCTCAGGATCTGCGCGTTTAAATATTCTGGCAATGAGTCAAGCAAGAGAAAATATTACAAGTAAAATATACTTTGCTTGCCAATGAAACTTGTAGAAAGTGTTTCTTAAAATAAATTGGGATCGCAAGTTGTTACTGTTTTCAAATTGAAATTAATGATCAGGAACAAAAGAATAAAAAAACTTACCTTGTTATCGAGCACCTCTTAAAAGCGAACACTTTGTCATGATCCCAGCCACATAAAAACACTACATTTTCACTCTCTCATAAGCGGACATCTTTCCTAAGAAGACATTTCTTCAGGGCCCAAGGGTATTTCCTTATGGGAGGTTCCACTACATTTCCAATCAATAGTGAGTTCTGAGGCCGGAGAGGCGATTTGAAGCGACAGTTTGTTAAACTATACGTACAGCGAATGCCTAGTATTATATACCACTTATTAACCGAGAGTGAGGTCACTACAGGGAAATCTCAGACCGAGGCCTTGATGTATTGACCGAGCGATAGCGAGTTCAATACATCAAGGCCGAGGTCTGAGATTTCCCTGTAATGACCTCACTCTCGGTTAATAAGTTATTTATTATATGGCCTTTTTAGCGCTGATAAAAAGGGAAACGTTTTTCAATATCCGCTTGCGCGCGCAAGAGGTCACTCGAGGTCATGCGATCGAAACCAGAAGAAACGGTTTCTTCGACAATGAGGCAATTTATCTAGGGCAAATTTAACCACTTTAATTTTCACAAAACAAACTGACCTGTGTTTACAAGTGTTTGACCCTTAAAAAGTTATAAAAAGCTAAGGCAAGAAAAATTTTCATAATGCCCGGTCATTACAAGAAAATCTTGCCCGCTCATCAGCCAATCAGAGCGCGCGTACTATTGTAGCCATAATGTTAGGGCCCGACCCACCCCACCTTTGAAACTCGAACTGCACAATTTGAGTGCTGCCAGTCTCCCGGTGAAAATTGTGTGTGGTGGGGGATAAGAGTGGACACGTGATCAATCCTCCAGAAGTACGGTAATTCAAATTTTCGCTTTCTCCTACTAACTCGCTTAATCTGGCGTGGTTCCGTCCTTCCCCCTCACAACCGCCCCTTCGAGCTAAGTGCTCCTAGCTCAGAACTTCGTGTCACGTGGATAAAGTGAGATGGGGTTGAAAAAATTTGTTTTGTTAAAAAAATACCATTTCAAAACTAAAACAGTGAGTATTTCATTCTCTGCCATTTCGTCTTGATCGAGAAGATGAATTACCATCGTTGTCCGTTTCCTCCTGCACAGAAATAATGGAATAATTTAATTCCAAAGGCCGAAATACACATTAAAGTACAATTTAAAGGAACTATAAGTAAAACAATATTTCGCTTCTTTGCAAGTTTATCCATATTTTAGTTGGTGTGGCATTTTCGCAGTGTTATCCCCGTAGCGTGCGTAATGTAAAGCTATGAACATCAAATGCGCGAACATTCTCTCGCGCTTGCCAGCTTATACTAATGGAGAAAAAACTCACTCGTTTTCTACCTCAATGAAGAACCATCAAATTAAAAAGGCAAAGAAATGCAGTAATGGTATTCCACTAAAGTAATAGCTGCACATACGCAAACTGAGGAACTGCACGCTACGATAGATGGTACGTGTTGATATAAATCACCAACAAGGCTGAACAAGCGCGCTGGATTCCCTCAAACGCATCGCAATTTTTCCGAGTGATGTGATTGAAGTCTTCTTGTGTGAACTGATGACATCGAATATTTAAATACAAGTTACTGTTACACCAGTGAGTCTTTCGTGGCGTCAAAGAATAAAAGCGAAGAACTTTGCTGATCTTTTCATCTTTCGCTTTCCTGTTTTCTCAGTCCCAGTCCCTTGAGTGTGAGAAACCCCGGATGAGCAAACGTGCAGACAGAGAAGCAGAAAACCCGGCCATCGATTCGGTATCCTTCAGCGAAACAAATATCTACTACAGGTCGAGGCTGGATTATTACCTTGTATTTGCTAAACGAGTCTTCGATTACAACACAATGTTATGCACAATACTTTAGAAACAAAATATGCTGGTGTCTGAAACGGTATAAACATTCTAACTTTTTAATTACAGGACTCTAAAGAACTCATTACTTTAATTTGAGCCTTCAGCTGTAATTTATATTGGAGTTTCAGGCTATGATATTTTAAATTTTATTTGGAAAGTTGACAAAATAATACGACTTAATCTAGCTTACATCAGCTGCCGCAACATTTGTGACGAAGTAGAGAAAAACAACTGCCATGACTGCTTTGAAAAAACTTCTCACTCACTCCGACCACCCACGCGCTACGCCATCACAAAACTACAACAGAGTAGTCTCTAAAACGTCTTTATCTCTTTAATATCATCTTGCTTTTTGTCTTTAAATGACAAAAACAAGATAAAACAGCAAAAGGGATATGTCAAACAACAAAAAAAAGAAATATAACATTCCATAACATAGTACAGCTTAAGATACACAAACCGCCAGGCCAAAGTGAATTGCTGTAGGCCCCTTAGACCAGCAGTTGCCTTGGTCGCTCTGGCTCGGCCTGCAGGCAAGCTGGAGCCACCAAACTTGGCACGGGCATGGCCAGGGGATTGGTCTAGGTGCTGCCGTTGTCCGTTATCGTACCTTATCAAAGGTTGGCGGTGCGCCGACATGATCTATCGTTAAGTTAGTGTGAAATGGCCAAAGTGAATTGCTGTAGGCCCCTTAGACCAGCAGTTGCCTTGGTCGCTCTGGCTCGGCCTGCAGGCAAGCTAGAGCCACTAAACTTGGCACGGGCATGGCCAGGGGATCGGTCTAGGTGCTGCCGTTGTCCGTTTGATAGTACCTTATCAAGGGTCGGCGGTGCGCCGACATGATCTACCGCCAAGTTAGTGTGAAATGGCCAAAGTGAATTGCTGTAGGCCACTTAGACCAGCAGTTGCCTTGGTCGCTCTGGCTCGGCCTGCAGGCAAGCTGGAACCACCAAACTTGGCATGGGCATGGCTAGGAGATAGGTCTAGGTGCTGCCATTCTTCGTTCGATCGTGCTTTATCAAGAGTCGGCGGTGCACCGACATGATCTATCGCCAAGTTAGTGTGAAATGGCCAAAGTGAATTGCTGTAGGCCAATTAGGCCAGCAGTTGCCTTGGTCGCTCTGGCTCGGCCTGCAGGCAAGCTGGAGCCACCAAACTTGGCACGGGCATGGCCAGGGGATCGGTCTAGGTGCTGCCGTTGTCCGTTTGATCGTACCTTGTCAAGGGTTGGCGGTGCGCCGACATGATCTATCGTTAAGTTAGTGTGAAATGGCCAAAGTGAATTGCTGTAGGCCCCTTAGACCAGCAGTTGCCTTGGTCGCTCTGGCTCGGCCTGCAGGCAAGCTAGAGCCACTAAACTTGGCACGGGCATGGCCAGGGGATCGGTCTAGGTGCTGCCGTTGTCCGTTTGATAGTACCTTATCAAGGGTCGGCGGTGCGCCGACATGATCTACCGCCAAGTTAGTGTGAAATGGCCAAAGTGAATTGCTGTAGGCCACTTAGACCAGCAGTTGCCTTGGTCGCTCTGGCTCGGCCTGCAGGCAAGCTGGAGCAACCAAACTTGGCATGGGCATGGCTAGGAAATAGGTCTAGGTGCTGCCGTTCTTCGTTCGATCGTGCTTTATCAAGAGTCGGCGGTGCACCGACATGATCTACCGCCAAGTTACTGTGAAATGGCCAAAGTGAATTGCTGTAGGCCAATTAGGCCAGCAGTTGCCTTGGTCGCTCTGGCTCGGCCTGCAGGCAAGCTGGAGCAACCAAACTTGGCACGGGCATGGCCAGGGGATCGGTCTAGGTGCTGCCGTTGTCCGTTTGATCGT
Organism: Meandrina meandrites; assembly: GCA_963693305.1. Lineage (NCBI taxonomy): Eukaryota > Metazoa > Cnidaria > Anthozoa > Scleractinia > Meandrinidae > Meandrina > Meandrina meandrites. Next base: position 1,152,125 of record OY855916.1, read on the forward strand.
ACCTTATCAAGGGTCGGCGGTGCGCCGACATGATTTACCACCAAGTTAGTGTGAAATGGCCAAAGTGAATTGCTGTAGGCCCCTTAGACCAGCAGTTGCCTTGGTCGCTCTGGCTCAGCCTGCAATCAAGCTGGAGTCACCAAACTTGGCAGGGGCATGGCCAGGAGATTGGTCTAGGTGCTGCCGTTGTCCGTTTGGTCGTACCATATCAAGGGTCGGCGGTGGGCCGACATGATCTACCGCCAAGTTAGTGTGAAATGGCCAAAGTGAATTGCTGTAGGCCCCTTAGACCAGCAGTTGCCTTGGTCGCCCTGGCTCGGCCTGGAGGCAAGCTGGAGCCACCAAACATGGCATGGGCATGGCCAGGGGATCGGTCTAGGTGCTGCCGTTGTCCGTTTGATCGTACCTTTTCAAGGGTCAGCGGTGCGCCGACATGATCTAGCGCCAAGTTAGTGTGAAATGGCCAAAGTGAATTGCTGTAGGCCCCTTAGACCAGCAGTTTTCCTTGGTCGTTCTAGCTCGGCCTGCAGGCAAGCTGGAGCCACCAAACTTGGCACGGGCATGGCCAGGAGATCGGTCTAGGTGCTGCCGTTGACCGTTTGATCGTACCTTATCAAGGGTCGGCGGTGCGCCGACATGATCTACCGCCAAGTTAGTGTGAAATGGCCAAAGTGAATTGTTGTAGGCCCTTTAGACCAGCAGTTGCCTTGTTCGCTCTGGCTCGGCCTGCAGGCAAGCTGGAGCCACCAAACTTGGCATGGGCATGGCCATGGGATCGGTCTAGGTGCTGCCGTTTTCCGTTTGATCGTACCTTATCAAGGGTTGGCGGTGCGCTGACATGATCTAGCGCCAAGTTAGTGTGAAATGGCCAAAGTGAATTGCTGTAGGCCACTTAGACCAGCAGTTGCCTTGGTCGCTCTGGCTCGGCCTGCAGGCAAGCTGGAGCCACCAAACTTGGCACGGGCATGGCCAGGGGATCGGTCTAGGTGCTGCCGTTGTCCGTTTGATCGTACCTTATCAAAGGTTGGCGGTGCGCCGACATGATCTACCGCCAAGTTAGTGTGAAATGGCCAAAGTGAATTGCTTTAAACCCCTTAGACCAGCAGTTGCCTTGGTCGCCCTGGCTCGGCCTGCAGGCAAGCTGGAGCCACCAAACTTGGCATGGTCATGGCCATGGGATCGGTCTAGGTGCTGCCGTTGTCCGTTTGATCGTACGTTATCAAGGGTCGGCGGTGCGCCGACATGATCTACCGCCAAGTTAGTGTGAAATGGCCAAAGTGAATTGCTGTAGGCCCCTTAGACCAGCAGTTGCCTTGGTCGCTCTGGCTCGGCCTGCAGGCAAGCTGGAGCCACCAAACTTTGCATTGTCATGGCCAGGGGATCGGTCTAGGTGCTGCCGTTGTCCGTTTGATCGTACGTTATCAAGGGTCGGCGGTGCGCGGACATGATCTACCGCCAAGTTAGTGTGAAATGGCCAAAGTGAATTGCCTTAGGCCCCTTAGACCAGCAGTTGCCTTGGTCGCTCTGGCTCGGCCTGCAGGCAAGCTGGAGCCACCAAACTTGGCACGGGCATGGCCAGGGGATCGGTCTGCCAGTTGCCTGTCTCTGTTTTCCGGCGCAGCTTGGTACACAAGTTAAAGATGGCTCTCGCGACACACGATTTGATTGGCTAGATTTTAAAGGGAATTTAAAATCTAACCAACAAGATAAGCCGTTTTAAATTACCGGAAAATAAGCTTTATTATATTTCTTGAATTTATTTGTTTGCGCTTTGACCTCTGTTTGTATACCCAGAGGATCCTAAATTAAGAAGCACTGAAGAAACACTGGCCACTGTCGCCCAGGATACTCTTTTTAAGTTTGCTGTTCTTCACAAATTTTCTCCAGGACTCTCTCTGTCTGTCTGTCTGTCTGTCTGTCTGTCTGTCTGTCTGTCTGTCTCTCTCTCTCTCTCTCTTAAATATTGTTGGTGGATAGAGGGCCCTTCACTCGTCATAAATCCAATATAAATTCACAGGCTACAAATTCGCTCGATCTCATATGCAATTCCCTTTTACCCATAACTCTACAAGGTTAATCAAAATTTCGCGTCAGGAAAAAAAGATGAGATGGGAACTAACATGAAATTGGGTTTGTTAAAAAAGGCCTACAATTTGAAATGTTCTTTTGAGTCTTTCATTCTTTTTTCATTTCGCAGTGAACGCAAATTCACTCTATTTAAATTTAGTCTTGAGCCGGCATGAATTACTATCAACCTTTGTCAATTAACGCTTGCTTTATTAACTCTACCATAATTTACATGTGGTATAACTTAATTTACAACTGAAACGAACTATTTCATACTGATTTGTTATGTTTTAAAAGTTATCTCTAACTTTAAGCATCGGTAACGAAAAGAAGAATAATTTAAATTCAGTTACTTAGATAAACAATAAAAAGGCTGACGTGACATAAAGTTGAAGCCTAATTCCTGAACATAATAATGATTCCCTGCAACTATTAATTAAGTGTATGACCATACAATGACAGATGAACCCAGTAAATTGACTAAAACCGATGCATACAAATGCAATGTTAAGTTAGTAAGTCAGCCAGAGGATAAAACACGATCTGGTTCATTTGCTTGTAACGCCGTAACACTTCAGTTTCCCCAGAGTGTGATTGCCAAACTCAAAATTGCCGTTAGCATCTCCAAATCTAAGCTGTATCACGGGCAGATGGGATTTGTTGGTCAACAAACCGCTGTCCTCGCGCCAGGTGCCATCATTTTTATCGCAGTTGCATCCATATCTGGTGTCAGCGCACGTGCCAGTTACCCCGCATGCGCACTTGTAAGGAAAGGTTGAGTTACTTCCTCCCCAATACTTCATATTCTCTCCATCACGTGACACCCACCAGCCGAACATGCCACCATTGTATAGCCTTGAGTGATAGCATTCGTACTTGATAAACTGCTCACAGTGGGCAGATATGGCCGTCAAGTTTCCCAGCTGGAGAAGATCTGCCCCAGTGTAGTTGATGTCACGTTTATAGGAGCCTGCGGGGTCATATCCTTGCACCAGAGTTCTGTTTTCACTGTCGTGACTTATGACTGTCACGCCAACGTTGTTCTTGTCGGTCATGTTACAGTCAACAGTGAAAGGTGTCACACCTCCCACTCCATCAGGGTCGATGACGTAAGAACCACTTGAAGCTTTGGGATTGTACAACTTAATTTCACTGCAGCTTTTTGCTACAATATAAATGTTGAAATATAATAATATTAAAAGTTATCAAGTTAAGTTTAATATTTACAAATTGATGTGGTACGATGGTGAGATTAGGGGGTTGTATTGATACCAAAAGCGTTTTAAGAAACAAAGCGACAGGTTTCTCGACTTTAATTACAAAGGTGTAGAGAGAGTTAGTAACTTTTGAATTTAATTACTAGCTTTGCAGTTGATTTTCATATTTATAAGCATGTAAGCGTTTGGCCTTTGTACCTGCCCGTTCGCAGTAAGTTCCACAGAATCCCGGCTTGCAGCGACATCGATAGGAGTTTAATTCATATTCAGGAACACAGTCGGCGCCATTCTTGCAAGGATCGCTTTCACATGGAGACTAAAAATAAAGTCAAAATCGATTATCATATTCAACCTGTAGGTATTAATAAGTCAACAGAAAACTTGTGTATGATCTGATCTAAAAACTCTTACCCGTGGACTGTAATGATGGAATGTAGCATTGGCGTGAAACTTTTTTGTTGCTTTGTACTTGTCAGTGGCCAACAACTCACACAGATAAAGACCTTTCAAGTCAGGATATGCGGCAACGTTAAACGAGAAACACGTTGGTTCGCCAACACAGAGGAAAGTGCAATCAAACTGGTCTGCCACCTTGGACGATGTTATTTTCTTCACCCATAGATAGTGGAAGGAATTTTGCGTAAATTCACCAACAGAAAAGTCGCATGTTGGATTTCGATAAAGCGCGCTGTTTTCCATAGCGCGCATCGTTTGGGAGATAATAAACAACAGGAGTGGCAGGAGCACCATGGCGCGGGGCTTCCAACAGCAAAATGTGTTCCTTAAGGATGCAGGAAAACCTTAAATTTCAGGCTATGTCTGAAAATGCCAGTTATGTTGATCTGTCTTTATTAAATTCTCAAAGTTGTGTCAATATTGCAAAATGGTTTGCGTAATTATAAAAGTTTACCTGAAAATTTCGATTTTGGAATTGTTGAAAATTCTCAAATTTTCGAATATTCCAACTTCGACACTTCGAATTTTAGAGTGTCTTAAATACGTGTTTTGTTAACAAGTTAAATGTTGAGAAATAACTTTGAGTTTTTAAGATAAAGATGACATAGTTTTTTTCTTTCATAATCAAGCATTATATTCAAATTTTATTTGTTGATACAATAAGACCTACATCACCTGTGGGTGCATAAAAACGTCAAAATAATTTCTAATCAAAAGGCTGTGAAAAAGTCAATTTCGACTTGTGTGCCCATATAAAAGTTATATAGGACTTTCTTATAATTCAATTTCTTCGCAGAAACTGTTTCTCCAGACTTATCATTTCTTTACATTTTACCTCAGTTTGAGCTCAGTTTCGTTTGCGCTTTTTCATCACCTTTCAACAGATCCAGGAATGAAGTGGGTAGGGGAAAGTGGGAACGGGGAAGTAATCCACCATCGTTTAGGTGCTACTAGAACTATATTACAAGAGAAAACACAAAACCCGCCGTGAGGGATGTATAAAGACTGTTGTTCATCCTGGAATCTCCCACAGAAAATAAAGATTATATGAAGAAGTTGCATTTAAGTTACTTGTGACACAAAGCGAGTCAGTTTTGTTAATAGATGAAATTGAGTTTTGTGAATAGCATCAATCGCGTGCGATAAGTTCCTGCAAATGGTTTTATTTGTCCGTTTTTAATGACGAGAAAGTAAACTTCAATTTTCACAAGAATATTAATTCCTCTGTGTATTGCCGGCGTATTTTTATATTTACATAACTTTGGCATGTTAGGAGCAAGATGGCGAAGAAGATATGGCCTACTGTAACACCTGCTTAATAAATGAGAGAGAAAATACGCTTGGTTGAAACAGAAAGCACAACTATTTAATTATTCTTAATTGTCGACGATTTTTACTTTGTCTTGTTCATGGAATTACGATTTCTTTTCACCTTCTTAAAGATGTTGTACAAAAACGTTTGTCCGGTGTGGAAATTATTCAAGTCTCGCAACAAGGAAAACAGTTATTAATAGTTTTCAGTTATTTGAATTGGCTTAATTATTTCGAAGGTATAATACCCCCGACGCATTTTAAAATACTGAAGAATTCAATTTCGGTTTGAAGTCTCCATAGAAAAGTTTTTCAGTAATACGTTCTCGTTAAAATTGGAATTTTCTTTATATTTTGCTTTCCGTTTTCTTCGGTTAGTTTCCAGCATTCTGCATGTTGACGAAATAAGATCTACCTTAGTTTGCAACACCTGCCGAAGTATTCGCCATATAGAAAAGAAAAACGTCTGCAAACAGACTAGCTACCATTTTTCCTAACTGTTGATAAGCCAACCTCCTTCCCTATCCGTGATATAAAGAAAATCCTATCCAATTTTTTGAACTGAAATAAAAAAAAAAAATTGTAAGACATTAAAAATAACGCTTCCACAAAAAAGTTTTTTTTTTTAGTTTGAAATATTCAGTTCGAAAAGATAAATAATGTATTCTGTTGTCTGAAATCGTCAAAACATTTATTAATTAGAAGACTCTAAAGAGCTCATTCAGATATAATTAATATTGAAGTTTTCTTTATATTTTCCTTTTTTAGTTGGAATGCTTACAAAATATGATATGGCTCAATACGATATGACTCCCAAAATTACAGAAACGTCAGAAAAACAAGCTTATAATTCTTAACTCCAGAGAATTTTGTTTTTTTTTTGTCTTGTCACGAAAATAGACGATATGTTCTCGAAAAAGAGGAGAAGAGAGAAAAAACCTTCAACTATTCTGGTTACATATTCCAGGTCAATATCAACTCTCAACAAATATAATTATTATTGAATTATTTATTATTAATTATTTAATTATTATTGAAAGCTCATCAAGAAATGAACTTCGTTCGGAAAACCCGAGGTTGTTATTTAATATAGTAAGAGTTTGATAAAGCGCCACTACTTATTTCGTGAAAGATAATATCTCCAATTCACTTTCGTTTTTGGATGCATTCTCAATCAAAAAAAGGAAAAGAAAAAAAAAAAACGCTAGACGCCTGCCAACGTCGTATTATTGCGTTTGTCGGCCGACCACAAAACACCGCAAATCCCCTTTTTTTGCGCAGTTAAGGTAGAGTGTGAGCTATAGTGGTGCTTGTGCAGTATAGTATTTGGTATAAAAAGACCGTGATATTTTGATGCTTAGTACAATTTGCCCGTAGAGATCGGAGGACATTGATTATTTGAGTTAGGAAATGAATGAAGGGCCTTCGTGTCATTTACACTCTTGGTTTTAAGCACGTTTAGCTACGCCTTGCTACCGTACGGCTACTTTTCATCGGACTGAATTTTTCACTCTGATGAAAGTGGACAGAGGTCATTGAAGAATAAAGTAGATGTTGGTGCCACATTAAATCTAACTTGACCTGTGAGACTTGAAACAACGTCTGCATGATTTAATGTAACCGCTGTAACTTACAATACATAGGAGAGACTAAACGACGTTTAAAAGACCGATTCAATGAACACCGCCGTACCATAGATAACCCTAACAGTTATCTAAACCTACTACAGTCGCAGAACATTTCCTTTCCTCTCCTAACCACACTGGTCACAACAAGCAATTAATTCACATCGAAAAAATCTTTTCCAACAGGGACTCAATCCGTAAGGCCAGGGAAGCCTTTTTAATCTTAAAAGGCAGGACAAATGATCCCGATGGTCTTAATATCCCCCAGGAAACATACTAGTTTATTTACCTGTAATGTTTAATCAGCTATTTTACTATTTTAGTTTATTTTGCTTTATTTTTAGTTTATTCCACACTGTATATTTAATTAGCTTTACGTGTTTCCGGTATTACGCAAAATACCACAATCAATCGAATGTAAACTCCCATTGTACCTGAAGAAGGCTGGTTTGGCCAGCCGAAATATAGTACACCAAATTTAAAATCTTTCTACGTTGTATCGGTCTCTGCTTTTTTTATATTCTAAAATTTTAAAGCTTTACTATTTGAAAATTTGTTATTTCGATTGCCAAAAATCAGAGGTTTACATGCCAAAATTCGATTTACAAAAGGGCAACTCAGTTCCCTAAAAAGATAACTTAAAAACGAGTTCAGCGGCCCCTATTTTTTATTATTTAATTTCGATCGGCAATACAAGGTGCAACTTTTGGCCTAGTTTACAACAATTCTGCGCATGGGGTTTAGAGCCACCTTAAATTTTTCGTCAATTTAAACGTGACTCTGAACCACACGTGCATTGTTTTTTAAAGTTGGTCAAACGTTGCGCCTTATCGTGTTGATTAAAATTCGACAATAAATAATGGGTTCACCGGACTTGTTTTTGAGTTTTCTAGGTAACTAATAAAGGGTTTAACTTTGCACGTACACACGATGTAACTGAAGCGCCTAAAATTTCACGTGCTATTACGTAATCCTATTGGGGATTATGTAACTTCGCGGTCATACAAATATTCTGTAAAAGATTTTTGTAATTAGTTTTTTTTTCTCACGTTCAAGTCAAGTCAGTTGGCCTATGTAAGCTACCGCTAGAAGTTTACCGTGTTTTATTTGGATATAATGTTCCTTTATTGGCCCACACAGATTGTAAGTATCTACTTATACTCGTTCATGAAATTAATATTTACTGTATTTCACGATTGTTTCTTGCGTAAGAACTTAGGTATTTTGTAGTTATACATTCTCAGTTGAATCATCAATTATTCCATATTCACATCTCATTGCATGTATGGATTTCGTGAATTTCCACAATTTGCTACTACGGATACTTCTGTGGAAAATATAATATGAATGGTGCGTTACGTAGCATCTGCTACAGTAACTCTAGATCTCGAATTAAGCCTTTTTTTCATAATATTTTCCTTCCTCCACACCTCAACTCTATGCCAGCTAAATCTTAATTTTAAGGCGCTGAACTGACCCTGCAATACAATAATGCATAACGCTCTAGACACATGCAAGCGTTGCGGACCTATTTTTCAGTTAGCTCATTGATTTTTATAAATATGGAAAATACAAAAAAATACAATACGTGCAGAAGAACGCTACTTCGAGCGCAGGTAACTTGAGAGGGCGGCTTTTGAAAAAATAACATTCATAAAATCTGCTTTAAAATCAGCCTATTAATCAATGTAACTGACATCTTCTGACAAGGCCTTTAAAGGTTTCCTGCATCCTCAAAAAACACATTATGTTGCTGCCAGCCCCAGCCAATAATTAATTATTAATAATGGTTTTGCTGTTCTGTTTTTCTTGGTGAAACGATTTTGAATTTCCTTTATCTTTAGCGGGTGACGAAGGTGACGCAAGTCATATCGTATTTCGGCAAAAAATGAATAAGTATGGCTATGAAAGAGAAACAGCCAAAAAAAGTTATTTACCAACAAGTAAGTTGTTGTCGTTGATACACTCTTATGTAGTGTAATGGTTTGCGAACATTTAATTTAATAATGGACAACGCTTACATTGCGGGGGTTGTGACTTGTGTTTATGATCCTTTGCCACATGTGTAATAAGTAAAAATAATAAAATGAAAAAGCTATTGGCGGGATAGAAGCAGGGAAAAACTTAATTCCCATTTTGAGGCTACTCTCCTTTCATACAAAGTAAAAACTTTAATGCATATGATAACTATAATTTGCAACAGACAAATTTGCAAGATGAAATTGAAAAAAAAAAATGTCACAGAAAACATAATAATTAGACTTGCGCAACCTTCAAGCACGTCACAGGCAACTTAAGACGGCGGCTTTGAAAAAAAAATTCATTAAATCGTTTAATGAACCTATTAATCAGCACAACTGACATGATAAAAGGTGGGTTGAAATTTAAAGTCTGCTGCTCCACAAACAACGCATTTCCTATTTGGCACCCCGCGCCATAATCAATAATTAATAACTGAGTGGTTTTAGCGTTCTTTTTACTTAGTAAATGTGTTTTTTCTTTCTTTTAACTTAACGTACTTCGTCAAATAAAATTCCTGAATTTAAAGTGGTTATGGAAGAGAAACAACCAAAAAAGCTTTTACCAACCAACAAGTAACTTGTTGGCAAAAACATGTTGACGCACTAATATACCGTACAATCGCAAAAATTCAAGTTAACTTTTATAATTACACGTTAGTCAACATACTCTGCTGGCATGTTACGAAAAGATCTTCCTTCTTGTCAAAAAATCTTCCTCCATCCTCGAACTACACATTTAACCAAGGGAATTCCACATCGGGCTGTAGCGGCATTTGCGGGCATCTTTGTAGATTCACAGTCAGGAAGTCATACAAACCCTGCCGGCCGAATGATTTTACGGACTTTGCTCTCTTGATCTAGCTAATTTCGACTCCGCTCGTGGTTTTGCAAGTCGAGCGGACGACTGTACTAGAGCCGTTTGAACCAAGTTAATGTATTCTCCGAAGGGATGGTACCGTTTTAATGATAGCAGGGCTAGAAGTCGGAAAGTACAAACTCGACAGTTGTCTAGTAAGAGATGTCACAAGATTTTCTCACTTCGCTGCGATTTAATACTCGCGAACTTGCTCCCGGAATGGCACGCATGACTCGCTGGCTAGCTCTTTGTCAAGACCCGACTTCGTCTCGTATATAGAATATATATTCATACTGTATGTACGTTCTATGTGTACGCGAGACCTATAAAAGGGTTTTGGCCTCTGTGCCAAAAATGCGGAGAAAATAACAGTTTTACTTTTAGTCAATCCTTTCAAAAACCTATTAATCAATACCATTGACATGTTTTAACATCAGTGAAATTTAAGGTTTTTCTGCGTCCTTAAACAACACATTTTGTTATTGGCAGCCCCGCGCCATGTTTCTCCTGCCACTCCTGTTGTTCATGGTCTCCCAAACGATGCGCGCTATGGAAAACAGCGCGCTTTATCGAAATCTAAAAGGCGACTTTTCTGTTGGAAAATTTGCGCAAAATGCCTTCCAATATCTATGGGTGAAGATAATAATATCGTCTAAGGTGGCAGACCAGTTTGATTGCACTTTCCTCTGATCTGTGTTGGCGAACCAAAGTGTTCCTCGTTTAACGTTGCCGCATATCCTGACTCGAAAGGTCTTTATCTGTGTGAGTTGTTGGCCACTGACAAGTACAAAGCACCAAAAAAGTTTCACGCCAATGCTACATTCCATCATTACAGTCCACGGGTAAGAGTTTTTAGATCAGATCATACACAAGTTTTCTGTTGACTTATTAATACCTACAGGTTGAATGTTAGTCAATTTTTTACTCTATTTTTAGTCCCCATGTGAAAGCAATCCTTGCAAGAATGGTGCCGACTGTGTTCCTGAATATGAATTAAACTCCTATCGATGTCGCTGCAAGCCGGGATTCTGTGGAACTTACTGTGAATGGGCAGGTACAAATTTTAACGTAAACATGACGTTCAACTTACAAAACTGGTTACATTAAACTATAAACTTTAGTAGGGGCCAACGGACAAAACAAAGGAACCGGATCCTTTTGGATCTGATCAGCTGAAGGGGTTCAAGTTACTGAACTATCGTATTCTGTGGGATTCTGTGGATTCTGTGGAAATAACTGCGAATGGGCAGGTACAAAACTTAAAGATTGCATGTTTATAAACATAAAATCATCTGCCAAGCTAGTTAGATTCAAAAGCTGACTCTCCTTAAAACTTTGTTAAAGTCGAGAAACCTGTCGGTTTGTTTCTTAGTACGGTTTTGGTATCATTACAACCACCTAATCCCCCTCCCCATCACCCGCCGCAAAACATCAATTTGCAAATAATAAACCTAACTTGGTAACTTTTAATATTATTACATTTCATCATTTTTATTGCAGCAAAAAGCTGCAGTGTAATTAAGTTGTGCAACCCCAAAGCTCCAAGCGGTTCTTACGTCATCGACCCTGATGGAGTGGGAGGCGTGACACCTTTTACTGTTGACTGTAATATGACTGACAAGAACAAGGTTGGCGTGACAGTCATCAGTCACGACAGTGAAGACAGAACGCAGGCGAGAGGATGTGACCCGGCAGGCTGCTATAAATGTGACATCAACTACACTGGGGCAGATCTTCTCCAGCTGGGCAACCTGACGGCCATATCTGCCCACTGTGAGCAGTTAATCAAGTACAAATGTTACAACACATTGCTATTAGCCAACGGTAACATGCAAGGCTGGTGGGTGTCACGTGATGGAGAAAAGATGACCTATTGGGGCGGAAGTAACTCCACCTTTCCTTACAAGTGCGCATGCGGGGTGACTGGTACGTGCGCTGACACCGCGTATGGATGCAACTGCGATAAAAGTGATCGCATCTGGCGCGAGGACACTGGTTTGCTGACCAACAAATCCCGTCTCCCCGTACAACAGCTGAGATTTGGACACGTCTATTACTATGGTGCGCGTGGTTATCACACTCTGGGGAAACTGAAGTGTTACGGGGTAACAACCAAATAAACCAGATCGTGTTTTATCCTCCGGCTGACTTGCTAACTTAACATTGCATTTGTATACATCGGTTTTAGTCAGTTAACTATGTTCATTATGCCATTGTATGGTCATACACTTAATTAATAGTTGCAAGGAATGAATATTATGTTGATTTAGGCTCCAACTTTATGTCACGTCAGCCAGTTTAATACTTAGGAGAAGTGTTCTAGGTAACTGAATTTAAATTATATCCCTTTTCGCTACTGATGTTTAAAGACAGGATGAAATAGTTCGTTTCAGTTGTAAATTCTTGTTAAGCCCGGTTACGCTACAAGTAAATCATGGTAGAGTTAATAAAGCAAGTGTTAAATAGACTAAATCAAAGCCTCTTTGAGGCTACGACTATTTTCAATGTTAAAGTACATGCATCAGTATAAGCACAAAAGATGAAAATTGTTCGGTTTTGTTACAAAAAGAAATTTCTTTCTTCTGTCCCTCCTTTAAACCTCTTAAAATCACACTCAAATCACTGCCCTGACTCCGGTGGAGATGTTTTTGCGAATCATGACATGAATTGCGTGACAATGAAATTAATACGGCTACAGGTGAGGCAAGGTCAACTTTAGCTTGGTGACGTGGGTGTTCTTGATCTTCTAAAGCCGCAAGGTTTGCTCAAGTATAAACCCGTATAATATGTACTGTTAGAACACAGCATTTCAAGTTCTGCTATCTCTTGTTGTTTTCGGCAAAATTCTCCCATCGGGGTAAAGGACAAAGGAAAGATGAAGATCCCCGGTTGTTCGCCAATTAACACAGTCAACAAAAAAGTGCTTGAGTGTAAATCAACATTTTGGGGAAGATTCGAGAAGATTCACATTATTCGCCACCTCGACGTAAATTAAATCCTTTTGAATTTAGTCATGACGCTTTTCGAAACGTACGGTTAAAATTCAAACTTTGTAGTAACTGAAACCTAACCGAAGTTGACTACGAACGAATGTTAAAACAATTAATTCATCTGGATTATCGACCAAATCTAGAGCAAACATATGCCTCTGTACTATCCCCCAAATATAGAAACAGAACACAATAGTACGGCTTCGGTGCAAAACGAAACGTAGCAGGGGAGACACGCGAAGACGCGTTTAATACAAATTTAATGCATAAATTAATAGTTTAACATGAATGGAATCAAAAGTTTAACAGGAATGGATTAACAGGAACACAAAAAGCCCCATCAACGCTCCTATTTTGCATAAGTCGTAAAAAGTGTACGGTAATTCATCCGCTCAAGACTTAAGTTAAATACAGCGAATTTGTTCACTGCGAAATGAAAAAATGAATGAAAGACTCAAAATAGCATTTCAAAATGTAGTGCTTTTCAGTAAACCCAATTTCATTGCAGTTTTCTTATCTCTTTTTCCAAAATTCTGATTAATTAGCACCAGCTTATATAGGAGCAGCGGTTGAAAGGGTGAGAAAGGGAATTACAAACGAGATCGAGCGAATTTATAGCGAGGGAGTTTACAGCCAGATTGATGACGAGTGAAGGGTCCTTCATCCACCAACAATATTTATGGATACACTGAGAAAAGTAAAAACCATCCAGTAAAGTAATAAAGGTTGAATCATATCCAGACGACGGAGGAAGAGAGAGAGAGGGTCCTGGAGAAAATTTGTCAAGAATAACAAACTTAAAAACCTATCCTGGGCGATAGTGGCCAGAGTGCGAGGTTCTTTAGGATCCTCTGCGTATCGACGCGAGCTCAAAGCGCAAACCAGTAAACCAAAGAAATGCAAATCAGTCGTTCAGGTAGGCTGTAAGCAGCCAGTTAACTTTCTTTTCCTAGTGTATCGTAAGTTGAGTACTGTTAGCGTTGTATTGTAAGTAGCGCCCTTGTGTAAGTAGTGTAATGTAAGTGATGTAGTTAAGTGTAAGTTTCAATGTAATGTAACTTGTATGCGTCTTGCAATCAATAATAATAATAAAAAACTTTCTTTTCCTAGTGTTTGACGCAAAATCACGAATGTGAATTGTGCGAATTGAGGTGGAGCCTCGCCTCATCTGTTAAATTTTAACCTCTCTTTGCTAAAATCTAGCATCATGGCGCGAGAGCCACCTTTACCTTGTGAACCAGGCTGCGCCGGCTAAAAGTTACAGCGGCCCTGGGGACGAGTACGGCGACGTCATTAATTAAGGTGGGTTGAAGACGGAATCAATCAGCAAATCGAATCAAATAATATATAGATTTAGGCAGGCCTAAAAGCGGAGCTCCCATTTATTAATTTTATTACTAAATAGGTGGCCACACCATATTTCTAAGCTTATACAGTGGCCCATATAGGTACAAAATAAATTTTAATCGCTTATGGTTAAAAACCTCTCATGGTTTTATTGACGAAAGCGACGTCAATTGGCCATGTTCTAAACGAGCAGGGGACTGGGTACGAACATATTTTTTCTTGGTACGAATGTTCAATATTGATTGAATTAAAAATGGGGCACGTCATCTGAAAGAGCATCCAAAAATTAGTAAATTCGCCAAATTTGATGGTTATTGGTTTAAACGCAAAGGCATGGTACACTTTTAAAATAAGAGAGCTTAGTATGGATTGGAGGACGCCTGTCCCTCCAATCCATACTAAGTGTACTATGCCTTTGGGTTTACACCAATAACCGTCAAATTTGGTGAATTTACTAATTTTTGGATGCTCTTTCAGATGACGTGCTCCATTTTTCAATTTAATTGATATTGAATGTTTGTACCGAAGAGAAAATATGTTCGTACCCAGTCCCCTACTCGTTTAGAACATGGCTAATATATTTCGTGGTCCCATCTGAATTTTCTTTCCTGTGACAGCCTGTCACTGAGAGGTTTTAAAATTGAATTTGACGACTGCATTTTATTGGGTTCCTCACACGTACGTACGTCGGCGCAAAAACAAATCTTTATAACGTTTTCTGTACACTAGTTAATACACCTCCAGGACCTCTACGAGTTTTTCAATGTAAAAAGAATCTTGACCTTGTTTTGATTTACTACAAAACTGTCGGGGCAAGAAAATCAACTCAAGGCAAAAACAAAATACAGAAAAACAAAGTGAACTCGCTGCTAAACACAGTAAACAAAATCAACAAAATGAACTCACGCCACGGCAAACTGAGAAAATCGAGGCGGCAAAACAAACTCTGAAAATTTATGGTGCCGGTTATATAAGTCATTTTAAACCAGCTTTTGTGTAAGAATTGTGCCAGTTTGTGATATGGGAAGTAGTGCACGCTAACTTAGATAACTTGACTGAACCATCTTCTTTTCGTTGCGGTTTGGTGAAATGATTTAACTAATCCTGTTTTATCGTACGCGTTGCTAAGTACCTTAGATAATTTTATGTAGAGAACTGAATGAATTTTCTTCATTTCTGGTAAGTATAAATATGCGGTAGGTAAAGTCTGAACTCACTCAGCCAAGCACAGGTAACTCGCAACGATACCGGCGAAATATTCGTTTACGCATCGAAGATATTTCAACACATAGCCAGCGTAGCTTGGCGTTCTAGTCAGTCACGGAGAGCGAGAAATCGCGCGCGCGAGCAAAGCGACGGCGGGGCAGAAAGAACGCGTTCTTTCTCTCCTTCGTCGCTTGCTCGCGCGCTCGTTTTCTCGCTCTCCCTGACTGACTAGAACGCCAAGCTACGCTGGCTATTCAACACACTCACTGAGCAGGGACAAGAGAAACAAAACAAATGCAAGCAAGCCGAAATTCTGCGAAATTGTGATTTTGATCAGCTAAATAATTTGTTTTCAAAATCCAGTAGTGAACATCACTAGTCTAAACGAAATATTTGATAAACAATGTCTGTATAAAATGTACAAACACGAACAGGTCTGATAAATATTTACCGAAAGATCTGAAAAGCGACACAACTTCAAATTTGTTCATAAATGAAGTAAATTTTCTCAATATAAAATTAGGTTTATGCTTAGTGCATACATTTACGTTTGTTACCTCATTATTGAAAAAGGCTTGTATATTCTGCAGGGCAAAGCTTTCAAACCAGCCCAATAATATCGAAGACGAACACGGCAATTTCGTTGTAAGCTTTTACATTATATGAATTATCAACGAAGATCAATATCTCTCTTTCCATCGGTGTAGCCTTTAACAGTCTTTTATCCTTCACTTCAGTGAACTTGATCGGCTTTGAGTTCACTTTTATTTGAGCTCAATTCAGTGATTTTCTGGCTTGCTCAGCTGCAGGTCGAACCGTGGACATCGCTCTTTTGACTTGTAGTCCGATATATCATGTTCAAGTCCGCAATTATTTCAATCGGTTCTTCCCGTTACAAGGTTGTCCTAAATCATTTGGAATAAGTTTTCATGATGTAGATGGGTAAATAGAGCGAGAAATCCACGAAGACTGATCTATGTTCTTCAGCAGCTTTCTTCGCGTGTTTCATTCAGCTTTAAACGTGAACAGCGTGCCAAAGATTTTGGCGCCTTTTCATGCAATGGCTTCGTTTAAGTTGATGTGAAATGTCCAGATCATTTTTTTGATGTGAGAAAAAATCTCTGAAGTGATGGGGTGAAAAATAATAACGAAGAAATATTTGATGCTGCTCACTTTCTTCAAAGTTTTCATTCCAGCGTTTGAGCAAAGGTTTCAGTGTCGCCTTTTCACGCAATCGATTCGTGTAGGCGAAATGAAATATCCCTAGTCGATTTTCAACATGATTTAAAATTAATACTGCATTGTCCTACAAACTTCTACGATAGGTAACTTTTAACGAAAAGCGGATGGTCAATATCAAACAAGTAAGATGCCCAGGTCAAGCTTTTTCTGGAGTATGACCGCCATTTTGGGCAACGTCGTCGTCGTCGTCGTCGTCGTCGTCGTCGTCGTCGTCGCTAGGCGCACGCGCCCGCGAGCCATGCTGCTATCCACGATGACCATGAAAACTCAAACGCATGGTTTTCTCAATTTCTATCTTCACACGGTAGTTATGGGGCTCCGCTCTGCGGCCCTTCGGGCCGCTGGAGAGCTCCGCTATTAATTTTAAGTTGGGCAAAAATCGAATACCAAAATAATTTAAATCCTATTGCGTTATTTTCTACCCTTAGTAAAAGGTAAAGATGTAAGTAATTATCCGTGATAACACCACCAACAATTTCTTATCAGAGTCTGAGAAAATGAAATTCAAAGTTCACAAGCTATAGACAAAATCTCACGTGCAGCCATTTTGTAAAATCGTCTTTTTATTGATTCAGTGGAATTCATTGGAACTTTGTTTTCGATGTTTGGTGTTGTTAGGACTGTTAGAAAAGATTTCTTTTGATAAGATATTTGAAGCAGTAACACGAAAGTTTGCAATTAGGTGTAAGTAATTTTGGTACACAATTTTGTAGAAATACTCGAAGTCTTGGCGGATTCCATCTTAATCTTTCTTCTTTAAACAAATTCCCTGTCAAAAACGAGGAGGAAATCTTAAGGTTGGAAGAACTGTTTGGCGTAATCCAGAACATGAAATACGTTACTTTCCCGCATACGTAACTTTTCATATGGTTTTAAACT
This sequence comes from Meandrina meandrites, assembly GCA_963693305.1. Classification (NCBI taxonomy): domain Eukaryota; kingdom Metazoa; phylum Cnidaria; class Anthozoa; order Scleractinia; family Meandrinidae; genus Meandrina; species Meandrina meandrites. Next base: position 1,169,342 of record OY855916.1, read on the forward strand.
AGAATCAATCGGGCAACGAACGGAAAGTGAAGCTTCTCGAACAAGGTACGAAGAACCGAGAAGAAAAATATTGTATTTGTTGTGAAAGCGCTATTTTGATCTCTTACACTTTTTTATATATCAAAATATTTTCAGCAATTAGCACAATGGTCGTCCAATTTTTTTTTGAGATTTTCTGGAGCTGTTTTTATCTTCTTTAACACGAATGCTTCGGCAGGTGTCACAAACTTAGGCATGGTTTAATTGCAACTTTATGTCTACATAGCACACAATCAGGGCTGCCCCTTTCGGCGGTCGCAGATCTCGCTTTGTCCATGCCAAAATTCCGGCTTGCGAAGCACGCAAACTCACATCTTCTTTGTCAACAATCTACTGAGAAAATCAAAATATTTAAATCAATGACTTCATTTTTTTACCGCACCTGGAGCAATAGAGGCATTATCACGTCGTTCATAATGAGAGAGCAATTCAAATTAAAAAGAGATTCTTTATTCCAACGGCCAGAAAATAAAAAACTCTACGCAGTTGCGAAAGAATAGTAGTCTTGTTTAAGGCTTGTTCCAAACAGAAGTTTCTCTCTTATTTTCTTCGGTAGGTGCTGAAAACTTTGGCATAACTTACCCCCTGAAGAACGAACGAGACCAATCAAGCATGTCAAGTGCATAACGTTAATATGCGCTGGGTTCAAACTGAAATCACGACGTTATGAATTAATTAACTTCACCACACGAACATGTTTTGTACCTCTTAGAAATTGATCAAAATTGAAATAACGTGGAGAATTTTAACAAACATCATGGCAGGGGATATAAACAAAGCATTCATAAACCTATCAATCAACATAGCTGACATGGCTTCAAATTTAAGGTCTTCCTGCATCGTCAAACAACACATTTTGTTGTTGGCAGCCCCGCGCCATGTTTCTCCTGCCACTCCTGTTGTTTATTATCTCCCAAACGATGCGCGCTATGGAAAACAGCGCACTTTATCGAAATCCAACAGGCGACTTTTCTGTTGGAGAATTTACGCAAAATGCCTTCCAATATCTATGGGTGAAGAAAATAACATCGTGCAAGGTGGCAGACCAGTTTGATTGCACTTTCCTCTGTGTTGGCGAACCAAAGTGTTCCTCGTTTAACGTTGCCGCATATCCTGACTCGAAAGGTCTTTATCTGTGTGAGTTGTTGGCCACTGACAAGTACAACGCAACAAAAAAGTTTCACGCCAATGCTACATTCCATCATTACAGTCCACGGGTAAGAGTTTTTAGATCAGACCATACACAAGTTTTCTGTTGACTTATTAGTAACTAGAGGTTGAATATTATAACCGATTTCGACTTTATTTTCAGTCTCCATGCGAAAGCGATCCATGCAAGAATGGTGCCGACTGTGTTCCTAAATATGAATTAAACTCCTATCGATGTCGCTGCAAGCCGGGATTCTGTGGAACTTACTGCGAATGGGCAGGTACAAAACTTAACGTTTACATGTTTATAAACATGAAGTTCAACTACAAAACTGGTCACATTCAAATGTTAAACACTTTTTATAAAGTCTTAGCGCCCGTTATTTTGTCTCGAAGTGCATTTCAAAGTACGATTTTTGTGTCATTACGTCACCCAACCAAGTCATATACTAAACTTGAAACGACAAAGCGGTAAAACCACCGAAACGAAACGAAACGAACTGCCCTAAACCACCCATAAAAGCTACCCGCAGGCAAAACGGAGTGAAAGCTAACTGCAAGCAAAACTCAATAAAAGCTAACCGCAGGCATATTTCGTCTCGTTTCGTTGTTTCGGGTTTTAGTACCAGGCCCCCACCACCTGCCATTTGCCCAAAACTTTATCAGATTGTAAGTACTAAACCTAATTGGTGGCAACAAATATTCCTGGTTTGCATTTGACGTCAAAAGATTCTAAACTCAAAATTTATGAGGTCTTCTGAATTTCTATCTACACCGGCCCCGTAGGGAGAAGAGGGGGGGGGGGGGGGAGGGAATAAATAAAGGTCCACGATTTGTAGATTCGTGCGGTATATTTTGGACCAAATTGTGTGATTCTAGGTAAATTTTAATGATACATTCTACCTGCCTTGTTTCCTAACAAACTGTCTTCAAAACGCACGAAATGCTGTCCAAGACAACATATTTTTTCAACATTTCCTGGGGAGGATACCCCCACCCCCCTCCCACCCCCCTACGTTCTCGCGCCTGTAGCGCTCGGGATTAAACTTAAGGAGCAATGTCACGATGTTTTATTCATTTTTCTAATTACGTTGAAATTGAAGGAAACCTCAAAATAATAGTTTTCTTACATAGGAAAATGCCAAGGGAATAATAAAAACGCGAAAATAACCAAGGATGGTTTCGACTGACGAAGATTAAGACCGATTACGACCAACAAACTTGCAAAAACTTGCCCTTTTTTTCAAGATGAGTAGTCCGTGACCTAGCTCCTTTAAGTGCAGGAGGCGCTCATGCAAAATCCTGGCTACGGGTCTGTACACTAAGTTAAAGATGACCTAGAAGATAATCGTTGTGCAAATTTTCAGTCCTGTTGTGTCTTTTGCTCTGAAAATACAGCATTTTCAATTTCCAAATTTTAACCTTGCGTGACACGAAGATAGTGGCCCCGACAAAGCTGTACTGGTTGAAAAAAGGTCTGATCTCCTCTTATGGTTTAAGCACTTTCAACATTTGAAGTCTCAGGATATGTGTTTATACACATATATACGACCGAAGAGTAAGCGCTTTCACAGCGCCGAAGTGAATTTCAGATGGTTTGGCCGATTTGTAGCTGACCATCTTGGTGTACCAAAGTTGTACATCAATATGGCGTCTCCATACCCCGGGGGGGGGGGGGGTACTCCCATATATGGGCTATATAGGTATGTGCCGCGGGATAGGGTATGATTTTTGAGGTTCTCGGTCCTTAAATAGGGTATCATTTTTCTTCCTTTTGGCATTGTGTTCCCGGTGTGATCCTTAGATAGGGTAGCTAAATTCTATCAGCTCAAATAAACGCCCAGCTAAGCGAAAAAAAATTATCTGTTAAAACTGAACTATCCGTCATTAAGTATTAACAAAGCGATTTTGAAAGATTTGAGCTTTGCCGTGCGCGGTTAGCCGTTATTTGAGTCGTCACGCAATGTTTCTCCTCCCCTTGAATAGGGTGTCAATTTTCAGGTTTGGGCCTTAGAAAGGGTATTAATTTTCGTTTTCTTTATCCTTAGATAGGGTCAGGGTTCGAGAACGTTCGCGGCACACCCCTATCCTAAATTTAGGGGAGTACCCCCCCCCCCCCCCCCCCCCCCGGGCTCCATACAAAGCTCTATAAAGTTGCGTAAAACGTTTTGGCATATAACTCACAGACGGCATACCACAGAGGCCTGAGACTTTGAGAAGTTTTTCCAATTTTAGTCTGTTAAACCATTTCATTTTCTTGGCTTCTTTCATTGAACGATTTCTTACTTATCTTTTTATTGCGTGACATTGCAAGCCAGCCGATGTAATGGTTTGAAAGCGTAGTCCATGTGTTATGTTTGCGGCCGCTGTTTGTATTTTATTTCTTGTAACTGAAATGGCGAAGGAACAAGAGTGTTTAAACCTCACTAGGTAACTTTTAATATTATTATATTTCGACACTTTTCTTGCAGAAAGCTGCAGTGTAATTAAGTTAAACAATCCCAAAGCTCCTAGTGGATCGCACGTCATCGATCCTGATGGAGTAGGAGGCGTGACACCTTTCACTGTTGACTGTGACATGACTGACAAGAACAACGTTGGCGTGACAGTCATTAGTCACGAATGTGAAGACAGAAAAAAGGTGCAAGGATGTAGCCCCGCAGGCTGCTATAAACGCGACATCAACTACATTGGGGCAGATCTTCTCCAGCTGGGAAACCTAACGGCCATATCTGCCCACTGTGAGCAGTTTCTCAAGTACGAATGTTATAAGTCAACGCTATTATACAACACTGGCACTGGCTGGTGGGTGTCACGTGATGGAGAGAAGATGACGTACTGGGGAGGAAGTAACTCCACCTTTCCTTACAAGTGCGCATGCGGGGTAAGTGGAACGTGCGCTGACACCAGATATGGATGCAACTGCGATAAAAATGATGGCATCTGGCGCGAGGACAGCGGTTTGTTGACCAACAAATCCCATCTGCCCGTACAACAGCTGAGATTTGGAGACGTCTATTACTATGGTGCGCGTGGTTATCACACTCTGGGGAAACTGAAGTGTTATGGAGTTACAAGCAAATGAACTAGATGGTGTGTTATCCTCCGGCTGACTTCCTAACTTAACAATGCTTTTGTATATACCAGTTTTAGTCAATTCACTAGATCAATTGACCATAACATGGATCTTGTGTACGGACGGACGTTCGCCCGCTCGTTCGTACGCTCACGTGTCAACCAAATTTTCTCGGCTCGATCGGTTTACTAATTTCTGTTAGGTATGGATGCGCTGCTCGCTCTGGAGCTCCGCTAATAAGCTTAAAAATGGTATCCTGGGCGATAGTGGCCAGTGTTTGAGTTTCGTTAGGATCCTCTGGGTTTACAAAGTAAATTCGAGAAATGCAAGAAAACGATAGAAAAGCTAATTTTCTGGTAATTTAAAACGGCTTATGTTGTTGGTTAGATTTTAACTTCTCTTTAAAATCTAGCCAATCAAATCATGTGTCGCGAGAGCCATTGTGTACGAGGCTGCGCCGGCTAAGAGGAACAGGCGACTCTGGGTATAAGAGTATGGTGACGTCACTGATCAAACTGGGGTTTAAGCTCTATTTTTTGAACAAATTGCGTGTCAAAAAGGAGGGAAATCTAAAGGTTGTTGTGCTCAAAATGAAGACCATAAAAACCGATATTTTCCCAGATACGTTACTTTTCATATCTTTTTCAACTAGAATCAATAAATGTTTTCATACCTGGCTTGCATTTCTCAAACCTTACGAAGCTAATTTGGCGGTGTAGTTTTAAGACGAAAACCCTTCATGTAAGGTTTAATTACTTATTTTGAAAATCGATCAATAAAAACTGAATTGAATCTCTGTTGGTCAACATTCTGCGGGTATATTTTCGTATCCTTCATATCCTCGGTCTGCGTACCTTTAGTGAGAAAACCAGTTGTACTATATTGTGGAATGAAATATATATGTTTTGGTTTAACATATCTCTTACTTTTGCTTTTTGTATTGTTTTCATCATTTGAAGACAAAAAGCAAGATGAAAAGAGATAAATACGTTTTAGAGTGTACTCTGCTCTAGTTTCGTGGTGGCGTAGTGCGTGGCTGGTCGGAGTGAGTGAGAAGTTTTTTCAAAGCAGTCATGGCAGTTGTTTCTCTCTACTTCGCCACAAATATTTCGGCAGCTGATGTAAGCTAGATTAAGTCGTATTATTTTGTCAACTTTCCAAATAAAATTTAAAATATAGCCTGAAACTCCAATATAAATTACAGCTGAAGGCTCAAATTAAAGTAATGAGTTCTTTAGAGTCCTGTAATTAAAAAGTTAGAATGTTTATACCGTTTCAGACACAACATAACAATTAAGCCATAGACACTTGAATTAATATTTAAAACCAAAAACACGATTTTATTTGTAATGAAAGCGCTTTTTTGATATCTTACAAATAGTTTTTTTATTTCAGTTCCATATGTTTTTATACCACGGATCGAGAAAGAAAGTTAAATTCTCAGCAATTAGCACAAAGATAGTTCAACTTGTTTCAGGTGTGTTTGGAGGCGTCATGTTATATTCTTTAAAACGAACGCTTCGGCAGGTGTTACAAACTTAGGTACAAATTAACTACAATATTTTTTGCCTACAATTTAAAGAACTTAACTCCCTACTGTGTTTGTCAGAATGTTAAAAACGTTAATAATTACAGCCTGCATGGATAAACAGTTTCTGCACTAGTAAGAACAAAGTCTTATTTATAACTCGACAATTTTTTTTTGGTGACTGAAATCGAAAATGGACTTTTTCACAGTCATTTATATTTATAAGATAAGATAGGCCAACAAGATATTCGAATTATTAATAAATGATTGAAATTAGAATTCGTATAATTTTCCCTTGTTTGGTTTCTTTTCAAAATTGAGAGTAAAATTCTCGACAATTATAAATGCGTAGAGTCGAAGCCATATTTTGAGGGTTTTTTAGGCGGTACATTTTCTCTTTGTTTTACAGGGCGGTAGATAACAAGAGAAAAGACGCGCACTTAATTGTGGTCGTGTAGATCACGCATAACTCAGAATTAAAAACTCCAGACTGTCGACCGCTTAATGGCTTGTCCCTTCGGCGATCGCAGATCTCGCGTTGTCTAGATCTGTTCGAAACTTCTGGCTTCTGAGGCACGCAAATTCATATCTTGTTTTCCCAACAATCAGAAGGAAACTTAAATGTTTAGATCGACTATTTTTGTTTTGCCGTACCCGAAATAAAATTGAAAAGAAATCCTTTATACAAAGAACCAGAAACTTAAGAAATCTCTACACATTGCGAAAGAACGGTAGTCTTATTTCTGGCTTGTTCGTAAGAGAGGTTTCTCTCTTATTTGCTTCGACAGGTGTTCCAAACTTTGGGATAAATTACCCCCTTAAGAACGAACGAGACCAATCAAGTGCATAACGTTTACATGGGGTGGGTTCAAACTTAACTCGCGAAGTAATGAAACTATTTAAACACTGCACGAACATTTTTTGTAACTCTTAGAAATTGATCAAAAGTAAAATAACGAGGGGAATTTTAACAAACATCATGGCAGGGGATATGAACAAAGCATTCATAAACCTATCAATCAACATAACTGACATGGCTTGAAATTTAAGGTCTTCCTGCATCGTCAAACAACACATTTTGCTGTTGGCAAGTCTGCACTATGTTGCTCCTGCCTCTCCTGTTGTTTATAATCTCCCAAACGATGCGCGCTATGGAAAATAGTGCGCTTTATCGAAATCCAACAGGCGACTTTTCTGTTGGAGAATTTGCGCAAAATTCCTTCCACAAGTCTTGGCGGATTCCATCTTAATCTTTCTTCTTTAAACAAATTCCCTGTCAAAAACGAGGAGGAAATCTTAAGGTTGGAAGAACTGTTTGGCGTAATCAAGAACATGAAATACGTTACTTTCCCGCATACGTAACTTTTCATATGGTTTTAAACTAGAATCAATCGGGCAACGAACGGAAAGTGAAGCTTCTCGAACAAGGTACGAAGAACCGAGAAGAAAAATATTGTATTTGTTGTGAAAGCGCTATTTTGATCTCTTACACTTTTTTATATATCAAAATATTTTCAGCAATTAGCACAATGGTCGTCCAATTTTTTTTTGAGATTTTCTGGAGCTGTTTTTATCTTCTTTAACACGAATGCTTCGGCAGGTGTCACAAACTTAGGCATGGTTTAATTGCAACTTTATGTCTACATAGCACACAATCAGGGCTGCCCCTTTCGGCGGTCGCAGATCTCGCTTTGTCCATGCCAAAATTCCGGCTTGCGAAGCACGCAAACTCGCATCTTCTTTGTCAACAATCTACTGAGAAAATCAAAATATTTAAATCAATGACTTCATTTTTTTACCGCACCTGGAGCAATAGAGGCATTATCACGTCGTTCATAATGAGAGAGCAATTCAAATTAAAAAGAGATTCTTTATTCCAACGGCCAGAAAATAAAAAACTCTACGCAGTTGCGAAAGAATAGTAGTCTTGTTTAAGGCTTGTTCCAAACAGAAGTTTCTCTCTTATTTTCTTCGGTAGGTGCTGAAAACTTTGGCATAACTTACCCCCTGAAGAACGAACGAGACCAATCAAGCATGTCAAGTGCATAACGTTAATATGCGCTGGGTTCAAACTGAAATCACGACGTTATGAATTAATTAACTTCACCACACGAACATGTTTTGTACCTCTTAGAAATTGATCAAAATTGAAATAACGTGGAGAATTTTAACAAACATCATGGCAGGGGATATAAACAAAGCATTCATAAACCTATCAATCAACATAGCTGACATGGCTTCAAATTTAAGGTCTTCCTGCATCGTCAAACAACACATTTTGTTGTTGGCAGCCCCGCGCCATGTTTCTCCTGCCACTCCTGTTGTTTATTATCTCCCAAACGATGCGCGCTATGGAAAACAGCGCACTTTATCGAAATCCAACAGGCGACTTTTCTGTTGGAGAATTTGCGCAAAATGCCTTCCAATATCTATGGGTGAAGAAAATAACATCGTGCAAGGTGGCAGACCAGTTTGATTGCACTTTCCTCTGTGTTGGCGAACCAAAGTGTTCCTCGTTTAACGTTGCCGCATATCCTGACTCGAAAGGTCTTTATCTGTGTGAGTTGTTGGCCACTGACAAGTACAACGCAACAAAAAAGTTTCACGCCAATGCTACATTCCATCATTACAGTCCACGGGTAAGAGTTTTTAGATCAGACCATACACAAGTTTTCTGTTGACTTATTAGTAACTAGAGGTTGAATATTATAACCGATTTCGACTTTATTTTCAGTCTCCATGCGAAAGCGATCCATGCAAGAATGGTGCCGACTGTGTTCCTAAATATGAATTAAACTCCTATCGATGTCGCTGCAAGCCGGGATTCTGTGGAACTTACTGCGAATGGGCAGGTACAAAACTTAACGTTTACATGTTTATAAACATGAAGTTCAACTACAAAACTGGTCACATTCAAATGTTAAACACTTCTTATAAAGTCTTAGCGCCCGTTATTTTGTCTCGAAGTGCATTTCAAAGTACGATTTTTGTGTCATTACGTCACCCAACCAAGTCATATACTAAACTTGAAACGACAAAGCGGTAAAACCACCGAAACGAAACGAAACGAACTGCCCTAAACCACCCATAAAAGCTACCCGCAGGCAAAACGGAGTGAAAGCTAACTGCAAGCAAAACTCAATAAAAGCTAACCGCAGGCATATTTCGTCTCGTTTCGTTGTTTCGGGTTTTAGTACCAGGCCCCCACCACCTGCCATTTGCCCAAAACTTTATCAGATTGTAAGTACTAAACCTAATTGGTGGCAACAAATATTCCTGGTTTGCATTTGACGTCAAAAGATTCTAAACTCAAAATTTATGAGGTCTTCTGAATTTCTATCTACACCGGCCCCGTAGGGAGAAGAGGTGGGGGGGGGGGGGGGGGAGGGAATAAATAAAGGTCCACGATTTGTAGATTCGTGCGGTATATTTTGGACCAAATTGTGTGATTCTAGGTAAATTTTAATGATACATTCTACCTGCCTTGTTTCCTAACAAACTGTCTTCAAAACGCACGAAATGCTGTCCAAGACAACATATTTTTTCAACATTTCCTGGGGAGGATACCCCCACCCCCCTCCCACCCCCCTACGTTCTCGCGCCTGTGGCGCTCGGGATTAAACTTAAGGAGCAATGTCACGATGTTTTATTCATTTTTCTAATTACGTTGAAATTGAAGGAAACCTCAAAATAATAGTTTTCTTACATAGGAAAATGCCAAGGGAATAATAAAAACGCGAAAATAACCAAGGATGGTTTCGACTGACGAAGATTAAGACCGATTACGACCAACAAACTTGCAAAAACTTGCCCTTTTTTTCAAGATGAGTAGTCCGTGACCTAGCTCCTTTAAGTGCAGGAGGCGCTCATGCAAAATCCTGGCTACGGGTCTGTACACTAAGTTAAAGGTGACCTAGAAGATAATCGTTGTGCAAATTTTCAGTCCTGTTGTGTCTTTTTCTCTGAAAATACAGCATTTTCAATTTCCAAATTTTAACCTTGCGTGACACGAAGATAGTGGCCCCGACAAAGCTGTACTGGTTGAAAAAAGGTCTGATCTCCTCTTATGGTTTAAGCACTTTCAACATTTGAAGTCTCAGGATATGTGTTTATACACATATATACGACCGAAGAGTAAGCGCTTTCACAGCGCCGAAGTGAATTTCAGATGGTTTGGCCGATTTGTAGCTGACCATCTTGGTGTACCAAAGTTGTACATCAATATGGCGTCTCCATACCCCGGGGGGGGGGGGGGGGTACTCCCATATATGGGCTATATAGGTATGTGCCGCGGGATAGGGTATGATTTTTGAGGTTCTCGGTCCTTAAATAGGGTATCATTTTTCTTCCTTTTGGCATTGTGTTCCCAGTGTGATCCTTAGAGCTAAATTCTATCAGCTCAAATAAACGCCCAGCTAAGCGAAAAAAAATTATCTGTTAAAACTGAACTATCCGTCATTAAGTATTAACAAAGCGATTTTGAAAGATTTGAGCTTTGCTGTGCGCGGTTAGCCGTTATTTGAGTCGTCACGCAATGTTTCTCCTCCCCTTGAATAGGGTGTCAATTTTCAGGTTTGGGCCTTAGAAAGGGTATTAATTTTCGTTTTCTCTATCCTTAGATAGGGTCAGGGTTCGAGAACGTTCGCGGCACACCCCTATCCTAAATTTAGGGGAGTACCCCCCCCCCCCCCCCCCCCCGGGCTCCATACAAAGCTCTATAAAGTTGCGTAAAACGTTTTGGCATATAACTCACAGACGGCATACCACAGAGGCCTGAGACTTTGAGAAGTTTTTCCAATTTTAGTCTGTTAAACCATTTCATTTTCTTGGCTTCTTTCATTGAACGGTTTCTTACTTATCTTTTTATTGCGTGACATTGCAAGCCAGCCGATGTAATGGTTTGAAAGCGTAGTCCATGTGTTATGTTTGCGGCCGCTGTTTGTATTTTATTTCTTGTAACTGAAATGGCGAAGGAACAAGAGTGTTTAAACCTCACTAGGTAACTTTTAATATTATTATATTTCGACACTTTTCTTGCAGAAAGCTGCAGTGTAATTAAGTTAAACAATCCCAAAGCTCCTAGTGGATCGCACGTCATCGATCCTGATGGAGTAGGAGGCGTGACACCTTTCACTGTTGACTGTGACATGACTGACAAGAACAACGTTGGCGTGACAGTCATTAGTCACGACAGTGAAGTCAGAAAAAAGGTGCAAGGATGTAGCCCCGCAGGCTGCTATAAACGCGACATCAACTACATTGGGGCAGATCTTCTCCAGCTGGGAAACCTAACGGCCATATCTGCCCACTGTGAGCAGTTTCTCAAGTACGAATGTTATAAGTCAACGCTATTATACAACACTGGCACTGGCTGGTGGGTGTCACGTGATGGAGAGAAGATGACGTACTGGGGAGGAAGTAACTCCACCTTTCCTTACAAGTGCGCATGCGGGGTAAGTGGAACGTGCGCTGACACCAGATATGGATGCAACTGCGATAAAAATGATGGCATCTGGCGCGAGGACAGCGGTTTGTTGACCAACAAATCCCATCTGTCCGTACAACAGCTGAGATTTGGAGACGTCTATTACTATGGTGCGCGTGGTCATCACACTCTGGGGAAACTGAAGTGTTATGGAGTTACAAGCAAATGAACTAGATGGTGTGTTATCCTCCGGCTGACTTCCTAACTTAACAATGCTTTTGTATATACCAGTTTTAGTCAATTCACTAGATCAATTGACCATAACATGGATCTTGTGTACGGACGGACGTTCGCCCGCTCGTTCGTACGCTCACGTGTCAACCAAATTTTCTCGGCTCGATCGGTTTACTAATTTCTGTTAGGTATGGATGCGCTGCTCGCTCTGGAGCTCCGCTAATAAGCTTAAAAATGGTATCCTGGGCGATAGTGGCCAGTGTTTGAGTTTCGTTAGGATCCTCTGGGTTTACAAAGTAAATTCGAGAAATGCAAGAAAACGATAGAAAAGCTAATTTTCTGGTAATTTAAAACGGCTTATGTTGTTGGTTAGATTTTAACTTCTCTTTAAAATCTAGCCAATCAAATCATGTGTCGCGAGAGCCATTGTGTACGAGGCTGCGCCGGCTAAGAGGAACAGGCGACTCTGGGTATAAGAGTATGGTGACGTCACTGATCAAACTGGGGTTTAAGCTCTATTTTTTGAACAAATTGCGTGTCAAAAAGGAGGGAAATCTAAAGGTTGTTGTGCTCGAAATGAAGACCATAAAAACCGATATTTTCCCAGATACGTTACTTTTCATATCTTTTTCAACTAGAATCAATAAATGTTTTCATACCTGGCTTGCATTTCTCAAACCTTACGAAGCTAATTTGGCGGTGTAGTTTTAAGACGAAAACCCTTCATGTAAGGTTTCATTACTTATTTTGAAAATCGATCAATAAAAACTGAATTGAATCTCTGTTGGTCAACATTCTGCGGGTATATTTTCGTATCCTTCATATCCTCGGTCTGCGTACCTTTAGTGAGAAAACCAGTTGTACTATATTGTGGAATGAAATATATATGTTTTGGTTTAACATATCTCTTACTTTTGCTTTTTGTATTGTTTTCATCATTTGAAGACAAAAAGCAAGATGAAAAGAGATAAATACGTTTTAGAGTGTACTCTGCTCTAGTTTCGTGGTGGCGTAGTGCGTGGCTGGTCGGAGTGAGTGAGAAGTTTTTTCAAAGCAGTCATGGCAGTTGTTTCTCTCTACTTCGTCACAAATGTTGCGGCAGCTGATGTAAGCTAGATTAAGTCGTATTATTTTGTCAACTTTCCAAATAAAATTTAAAATATCATAGCCTGAAACTCCAATATAAATTACAGCTGAAGGCTCAAATTAAAGTAATGAGTTCTTTAGAGTCCTGTAATTAAAAAGAATGTTTATACCGTTTCAGACACCAGCATAACAATTAAGCATAGACACTTGAATTAATATTTAAAACCAAAAACACGATTTTATTTGTTGTGAAAGCGCTTTTTTGATATCTTACAAATAGTTTTTTTTTCTTTCAGTTCGATATGTTTTTATACCACGGATCGAGAAAGAAAGTTAAATTCTCAGCAATTAGCACAAAGATAGTTTAACTTGTTTCAGGAGTGTTTGGAGGCGTCATGTTATATTCTTTAAAACGAACGCTTCGGCAGGTGTTACAAACTTAGGTATAAATTAACTACAATATTTTTTGCATACAATGTAAAGACCTAAACTCCCTACCGTGTTTGTCAGAATGTTAAAACTTTAATAATTAGCCTGGATAAACAGTTTCTGCAAAGTAAGAACAAAGTCTTATTTATAACTCGACAAATTTTTGTTTGGTGACTCAAGTCGAAAATGGACTTTTTCACAGTCATTTATATTTATAAGATAAGATAGGCCAACAAGATATTCGAATTATTAATAAATGATTGAAATTAGAATTCGTATAATTTTCCCTTGTTTGGTTTCTTTTCAAAATTGAGAGTAAAATTCTCGACAATTATAAATGCGTAGAGTCGAAGCCATATTTTGAGGGTTTTTTAGGCGGTAGTTTTTCTCTTTGTTTTACAGGGCGGTTGCTAACAAGAGGAAAGACGAGCACTTAATTGTGGTCGTGTAGATCACGCATTTAACTCAGAATTAAAAACTCCAGACTGTCGACCGCTTAATCGCTTGCCCCTTCGGCGATAGCAGATCTCACGTTGTCTAGAGATGTTCGAAACTTCTGGCTTCTGAGGCACGCAAATTCATATCTTGTTTTCTCAATAATCAGAAGGAAACTTAAATATTTAGATTGACTATTTTTTTACCGTACCCGAAGTAAAATTGAAAAGAGATCCTTTATACAAAAAGCCAGAAACTTAAGAAATCTCTACACATTGCGAAAGAACAGTAGTCTTATTTCTGACTTGTTCGTAAGAGAAGTTTCTCTCTTATTTGCTTCGGCAGGTGTTCCAAACTTTGGGATAAATTACCCCCTGAAGAACGAACGAGACCAATCAAGTGCATAACGTTTACGCGAAGTAATGAAACTATTTAAACACTGCACGAACATTTTTTTGTAACTCTTAGAAATTGATCAAAAGTAAAATAACGAGGGAAATTTTAACAAACAGTATGCCAGGGGATATGAACAAAGCATTAATAAACCTATCAATCAACATAACCGACACTTTCAGACGGCTTCAAATTTAAGGTCTTGCTGCACATCTTGCACAACACATTTTGCTGTTGGCAAGTCTGCACTATGTTGCTCCTGCCTCTCCTGTTGTTTATCATCTCCCAAACGATGCGCGCTATGGAAAACAGCGCGCTTTATCGCAATCCAACAGGCGACTTTTCTGTTGGAGAATTTGCGCAAAATTCCTTCCACTATCTATGGGTGAAGAAAATAACATCGTCCAAGGTGGCAGACCAGTTTGATTGCACTTTCCTCTGTGTTGGCGAATCAAAGTGTTTCTCGTTTAACGTTGCCGCATATCCTGACTTGAAAGGCCTTTATCTGTGTGAGTTGTTGGCCACTGACAAGTACAGAGCAACTGAAAAGTTTCACGCCAATGCTACATTCCATCATTACAGTCCACGGGTAAGAGTTTTTAGATCAGATAATAATAATAATAATAATAATAATAATAATAATAATAATAATAATAATAATATTAGTCGATGTTTACTTTATTTTAAGTCAACCTTAAGGTTTAATATTAGTCGACTTTTATTTTATTTTAAGTCAACCTAAAGATTGAATATTAATCGATTTTGACTTTATTTTCAGTCTCCATGTGAAAGCGATCCTTGCAAGAATGGCACCGATTGTGTTCCTGAATATAAATTAAACTCCTATCGATGTCGCTGCAAGCCGGGATTCTGTGGAACTTACTGTGAATGGACAGGTACAAAACTTAAAGATTGCATGTTTATAAACATAAAATCATCTGCAAAGCTAGTTAGATTCAAAAAATGACTTTCTTCGCAGTTTTGTTTAAATCGAGAAACCTGTCGGTTTGTTCCTTAGTACCTTCCCATCACCGCACCCCATCAATTTGTAAATATTAAACCTAACTTGGTAACTTTTAATATTATTATATTTCATCATTTTGATTGTAGCAAAAAGTTGCAGTGTAATTAAGCTGTGCAATCCCAAAGCTCAAAGTGGTTCTTACGTCATCGACCCTGATGGAGTGGGAGGCGTGACACCCTTCACTGTTGACTGTAACATGACTGACAAGAACAAGGTTGGCGTGACAGTCATCAGGCACGACAGTGAAGACAAAACGCGGGTGCAAGGATGTAACTCCGCAGGCTGCTATAAACGTGACATCAACTACACTGGGGCAAATCTTCTCCAGCTGAGAAACCTGACGGCCATATCTGCCCACTGTGAGCAGTTTATCAAGTACGAATGTTATCACTCAGTGCTTTTTTTTGACATGCGAGGCTGGTGGGTGTCACGTGATGGAGAAAAGATGACGTATTGGGGAGGAAGCAACTCCAGCTTTCCTTACAAGTGCGCATGCGGGGTAACTGGCACGTGCGCTGACACGAGATATGGATGCAACTGTGATATAAATGATAGCACGCTGCGCGAGGACAGCGGTTTGTTGACCAACAAATCCCATCTGCCCGTCATACAGCTGAGATTTGGAGACGTCTATAACTATGGTGCTTATGGCTACCACACGCTGGGGAAACTGAAGTGTTACGGTGCT
The DNA here is from genome assembly GCA_963693305.1 of Meandrina meandrites. Lineage (NCBI taxonomy): Eukaryota > Metazoa > Cnidaria > Anthozoa > Scleractinia > Meandrinidae > Meandrina > Meandrina meandrites. The sequence continues at coordinate 1,184,848 of OY855916.1, forward strand.
ACAAGGAAATGAACCAGATCGTCTTTTATCTCCTGGCTGACTTACTAACTTAACACTGTATTTCAGTATAGACCAGTTTTAGTCAATTCACTACACTAGGTAATCTGCAAAGTATCCGACGAAACTTTTGTCGAAAATTTCTGAAATTTGTCCAAAATCAGATAAAAGTGTCCGAAAATTAAACGTTAAAGGGGCACTGTCACGGACATTTTTTGACTTTTTCAGTAAAACGGCACCAAAATTACGACTAAGTAGTTTCAACCATGCAGGGAACGCTCCTAGAACATAAAGGGAAGGATATCTAGTAAATTGTTTAAAAATGAGGGTGACCGTAAATAGTTTTCATGAATTTTTCCAAACCACAAGGGCAGAACTTGAAAAAGTCAGGCTGACTTTTTCAAGTTGAGATCTAAAGCTCCCGAAGGTATCGCAGTCATATCACTTTATATTTAGCTTCAGTACGCTGATATAGTAATTTTAAGAAAACTTGACCACTGTTAATAGGTTTTCAATGGTGTAAACATGTTTTTGGGCTGTTGGATTTTTGAAGGTATGCTCGTGACAGTGCCCCTTTAAAGTAATGTATTTACGCCTACAAAACTTGAGTTACTGAAACGACATCTGCGTCACGAGAGGAAAAAGACCCCTACATAAGTATAACGAAACGATCTCAGAAAATACCTCAGAGCCAGGAATACCTGTGAATTTACACATGAATAGACTAAATGCAATGCTTAACACTATGTCAGTCACATTTGAATAGAAAACATGTTCGCACAATAGAACACATGTCAGTCGTTTCAATAGAACACATGTTCAAGTATTGTTGACTGGTAGATAATTTGCATGTCAACTGATCAGCTGCTGTACTCGAACAATGTACGTTAGTGTACAACACGTGCAATTTCAAAGGATCAACTTAGACCAAACCGAACTTTATCCAGAACCTAAGCAGATGTATGCTTTGATACTATCATGAAGATTGAGAGTTAGCCAATCGGATGTTCTGTAGTTATCAATCGTACACGTGTACTAGTGTGAAAAACTTATCTATTTCTTTGTATTAGCGAACACCTGTGTCTACTTTAGATGGTATATAAGTAACGCAAAAACTGCTGTAAATTGTTGATTACCTTGAGGATTACCTAGATGTTTTCCTTAACAAGTTGTGAAGTATCTAACGAGGTTTACTCAACAATAAAGAAGTTTGCTGTGTTCCAGAAGAAGTTCAGTATTTGGTGCCGTCTCCTCGTGTCCGGGACGTATAAACTAGACCCTGTACTTCTGGCATACTGTAACGAGTGCCGGCTGCCAAGCGGTTAGTTCTACCGAGCTTTTTCTCGTTTCCGCACCGTTCCAAACCGTCGTTAGCAAAACCCTGCTTGCTAAACAAGTTCGTCTCGCGCCCACGTCGAGTATTCAAACCGCCAAGTTCGAAAACGAGCGAAGCCTTATCCGAGTCAAGCGCTAACATGTATATTGGTCTTGAATACACAAGATAGCGTCTCATTGTGGCAAGGTTTATACTGTACTGTAAATATTTCGGACACTGAACATTTTCTTATTTTCGGACACTTTTTTTGTCCGAAATTAAAATCATCCGACATTTTTTGCAAAATGTGTACGTCACGTTAGCCTGTTGTTATTTTGGAGAAGTGTTCTAAGTAACTGACCGGCGAGGGAAGTTATGACGAGTGATCGTATGAAGGGTCCTTTATTCAGCAACAATATTTATGGATACACTGAGAAATCAAAAACCAGCCAGTAAAGTAATAAAGGTTGACTCATATCTAGACGACGGAGGAAGAGAGAGAGAGAGAGTCCTGGAGAAAATTTGTCAAGGACAACAAAGTTAAAAAAAACTATCCTGGGCGACAGCGGTCAGTGTGCGAGCATTTTAGGGTCCTATGGATGCAAACCGAAGCTCAAAGCGCAAACAAGCAAGAAATGCAAATCAGTCGTTCAAGGAAAGCGATACAAAAGCTTATTTTCCGGTAATTTGATTGGTCATATGTGGATTGAGTTAATTGTTGGTTCTCGTCCTTGCTCCGAGGGTTTTTCTCCGGAATCTTCCTCCCTCTACAAAAACCAACAATTCTTAATTCCAATTCCGGACTGGGGAACAGTGGATGGATGAAGGTGACTTTTTGGTAATACCACTGCAAATTCCCGTTATCATCAGACCATTTTCAGACCAAAAGCCTTAAACATACTTATTCAGTAACTAGAGGGTCATGCAAAGTCCCCCCACCCCCCCCCCCCCCCCCCCGGCCTTCTCCTTCTCCACGGTGGGATTTTAGGAGAGAGAGACCCTGGGAACGAGGTTGGGATTTTAGCTCGTCACACAACCTTTATTCCGAGGGAAGATTGTGTGACGACAAGAGGAAATGAGTACTCATTTTCTCTTGATGACGAGGGGTGCTTACCATTTGTCCGAAGGAACCGGTTGGGATGTCCATTGAAAAATGGTGACGGATTTTCCAAAATCAGCAAACCAACCGAAAGAGCTGGCGCTTACCATTCCGTTTCCTGTTATTGTTTTCCGCTGATGGACTGGAACTTTACTGGGAAACCGTGCAAATGGTAAAGAAATTTCCGACGTTCGCTTGTTCCGAACGGAAAAATAGGACTACCTCTGGAGGAAGTCCACAATTTCCGAACGGATTTTCCGGGAAAATACTGTTCCATTTAATTTTAAACCAAAATTTCCGTTTTTTTTTTGGGCTAAATGGTAGGCACCCGAGGACAGCGGAGGGAAAAGTCGAGTGTCTAACTCTGTCGGCAAGCACGTGTTGGCAGCCATGAGTGAAATACTTAATACATAACCGCAAAACAAATAGCAGTGACAACCCAAATGATACAAGATCCACACCTTTTGTTCAAGGTGTTAATCAAATCATCAACTCCAATTTTATTGCGGTGAGCCGGTATATAAGTTTCTTTATCAACTTTATTCAGCAATATATTATATTAAATGTAGTATAATTTCTATAAACTTTGGTAGGTTTAGACGCGGCACGTAACCGGAAATTCAAGTATTTACAGCGTAACACAATTACTTGATATTCGACCAGCATTTTTAAGTGTGCACGCAAATATTTACACTTTGTGAACCAGTAAGGTTGAGCAAGCAATAAATATGAATCAAGCAGTTCTTCGTTAAGTTTTTCTTGTGGAATAAGTCACTCGAAATTAAACGTTCTCATAGATAATCCTGGAAATTTTCAGATCGCAAATTTCATTCAGTGCTATTCTTGATAGACGCCAAACACTACACCCACTGCAAACAATGTCTCGTTCTTGAAACTTTCGGATACAAATGTATCTCGCTCATTGTCCCAGATCGAACGGCTCGCTATCTGAACCCCTTGTCCCTTGATCTGTCCAATCGTTACAGAACAGACAAACTTGAATCGCGTATATCCAAGCATCTTTAAGTCGCTCATGATCGAGTTCGACATCCCTTTGGCCAGTTCCCTACACAGCTTCGCGTCATATTTTTGAGATTCTAGCGATTGAAGATGTTGATGGATTATCCTCCTAACCTCTGCAACACTAAATCTTTTGTCTGGTACCAACTTGTAGGTGTTTTCAATAATTGTAGTGGTTCTAGGACGTGCAGAATGCGTTGAAGAAGATGCTTGCTCAAGATTGCTAATCGGGCAGGAGAAATAAGTCATGACAGAATTCCCTCTATTCGGCGGGATTTTCGGTGCTGGGATAAACAAACTTGAGGCGCTAGAATTGCTTCTACAACGACGTTCTTCCATCTCCTCACGAGTTCTCCGATCCGCGCGGAAAGAGATCAACTGTTGCTACAACAGATATTCGAAATAATTCTCGTTCAGATTGACATACAACACCCTTAGTGACAACCACAAGCGACTCGAAATTTGATATTGCAAGCATAGCAGCTAACTGAAGGGATATCTTATCGCGAACAATTTCCAAAGCTTATGTGCGTTATGAAACGACCGTGAATTTGACTGCCTTTACTTGCGTATAATAAAATAGAAAAATACGTAGCCCATTTGGGGTAATCGGGATTTCAAGTGACAGGGATGATCGAATGGGAGCAAAATTCAAGACCCCCCCAAAAAACCCCTAAAGTAAAGATTAACCTCCCACAAAATCCTCTGCCGAATTTTTGACCCTTAAAATTTCCAGAATGGTTTAAATGATATTACACAAAGAAAATTGAATCTAGTTGTCATTTTAGCAACACTAGAGACGCCCAAGAACACTTGCCGAATTTTCCTACCAAAAAAATCAAAATCCCGGCTGATCGAAAATTTCAAACCCCACAAAATCCTTCGATCATCCCCGACACTTGAAATCCCGAGTATCCCCTTGGCTAAAGCCGATCAGCCCAGAATGTTGAACCACATTTCAACTTTTTACGCACGCACAAGCCATCCATACATTGCACCTATTATATTGCATTGTAAGCTACAATATCAGCACAGTTTAAATGCCAAATTTTTTGTTGGAGTTTCGGTAATGCTTCTCAGTAAGTGTTACCAAATTTGAGCCAAACTGTAAATGCATGCCAATTTTTTTTACAGACGTTTATTTTCTAAGTATGGTTCTAAATACCCTGCGAGCAGAGTCTTCTTCGATCTTCCTAGATTAGTCGGGAAGAGGAAGAGTGGGTAGGTTCTAAATGGACTTTACAGTGTAAAAGTTGGTCACATTCTTAAAACATAGTGAATATGGACAGCACTGAAGACAAGTTACCGAGTCAACTTTAACTTCAGATTCCGTCCTGCAGGGGGAAGGGGGAAAGACTCCCACATGAATAGACAGCAACGCTCAAAGGAACATTGATTTTAATTAAACCCCCTAAAGGAGACAAATCTGGGTGTGGCTCAAGTTTTAGTGGACCCTAAAAGATACCATTTTTTAATGCCTAATCGGTCTATATCACTAACACAGTATGATCGTGTTTAGTACTGCTATTTACTTCTCCATGTGCAACCTTAATCAAGACGTTAGCAGCTAAAAATATTGGCATTCTATCCTGAACATCTATAAGTGAGAGCGAGAGCGAGACCGAGACGACAAGCATCCCAGTCTTTTATATGGGAGCCTCTCTGGGGATTTTATTTATGAAGTACAGTGATGTAAGCAGGTAAGGTAATGTCTTTCTAAAACATTGTTTCTGTACGTTGCCCCTTTACCAACTAAAATCGATGTTAGAATTATTTCCTGCACATTCAAGTCTGCGATTGAGCATCAATAACTTCCATCATCCACAGTGCTTCACTATGAGGATAATTGCTGAGGTCGGCAATCTTGAACACTTTGATGTTAGGGCACTGTGTTTGATCCGGAGAACCAACTGACCTCAGTTGTCCAGCAACCATCACATACATTCCTATCAATTAAGGTAGGTAAAAGGTTAAGTCTGTGTTCGCGAGCCAAGTGGTCCACACCACAGGAGCTTATCCGATTTCTATGACATAACTAATGACACTAATGAGGAGTATTTCTTCTCCACCCTAGATGGGATGCTAGTCCATTGCAGGGTTACCCCCCCAGCATTACTTCATGAGTGCGTTTTATACATCTGGGTGGAGAGAGGCACAATGAGTGAGAGTAAAGTGCCTTGCCCAAGAAAACAACACAGTGACCCTGGTCAGAGATCAAACCAGCTGGACTGCTAGATACAGAATTCAGTGGATTAACCATTAAGCCACCACATTTCCCTCCATCAATTAAGACACAGATTCAAATAACTGGAAAATGTAAGATATGGCAAAACATGCTGACTTTGCTGTATAGTACTCAACGTAAATGCTGATAGCTGAGAGAAATTTAGTCAAAAGAAGTGCCTAGCTAGTTAACCCTCATCTCATATTGTAATTTAAGGACTAAATGACCCATCCAGGATATATATTCAACTCCTGGGTGGAGAGAGACACAACGAGATTTCAGTCCAGGGTTTTTCTTTTCTGCAGAGACAGGTGATTTTCACAACCTGTGAATGTCTCCTTTGCCAGCATTTTCATTTTCACTGCATAAAACATGATATGTATGCTGTTTTTCTAAGTCAGCTTTATTTTAAAAGAAAAACCCTGTCAGTCACTTGCCCAAGGACATCAGAATACCCTTAGCAAGATTTTGAACCCACACCCCTCAAGCCAGTATATTTAACGCAACACACTATTATTAACACAAGTCATCTACCAGTACCTTTAAGTTACTGAATAAATTAAGAATGCAAGAAAGTTATGACTACCTTTTCGAATGAAAAGATCTTTTAAAAGTTTGGTTACTCCATTTGCTTCAATTATTCCTGTGCCATCATCAAGGAACAGGCCATTCCCATCTGCCGAGACCATCACAACAGTTCCTTGCACCCAGACTTGACTGAAATGAATTATGACGTTGTCACTATGGTACAACCACTGTTCTGCAGCTGCCTCATTAATTGATGAACAGTGTGGTAATTGGCAGCCAAAGAACTTCCTTGCTGGTGTGTCAATTAGACTAAATGATTGTTTTTGTGACATGAGCGCTGCAAGATGATAAACATTAGGAAGTTTGAATTAAGTAGCCATTATAAACAAATGCTTCCCTTCTCACACTCAATTCTTCCCTCCCCCAGCCCCCGCTCAAGAGACGTCTGAAATTCAAACCAAAAAATGTCCATACTGACGACATACATGTAGCTCTACCAGCTAAAAGAGAGGATATTGTTGGCTGAAATTTCACTAGAAAACAAAGATATGGGGTAATTTTGTAGGTACATTAGCAGGCCAGAAAAGCCGGCTGATCTTGTTTATGCCCCTGCATAGTTTTTTCTTAGCAACATCTCTGTGTTAAAACTTCATTCTCGTCCCCAAACGCCGTGATCCTTCTGGTCTGCACCAGAGGTCTCCATTCCTGGTGCAGACCAGATTAGGATCACAGCCTCTGGGGACAAGAATGTTATAGCTTATGCTAGAGTTTTGATAAAGACAGGAGTCTCAAGTAGTTCTATAGAGGTGGTGGCTGTCAGAAAGCAAGATAACACATGGAGGAGGTGGGAGGAGTTCCATTTTTAATTTGGTACTGCTCTGTGTCTCACTGAAACTAAAAATAGTGTTTAAATTAAATAGCCCATCCAAGACTGGCTACAAATCTTCATCCCAGGTCTACTCAAAATTAGGAAAAGAGTAATATGTCACTGTTCATTATGGTTCCCACCAACCCTCTCCTTTCTCTCTCCCACCCCCCCCCCCCCCCCCCTCCCTCCACCAGACACCGTCACACAGTCACACCCCTCCTTTCAATCAACACAGCCATTATTTGAATTTAGGTAATTTCTCGCTGTCGAAATCTGTCTGAGTGCACATGCACTAAGACAGACAATGATCCAGGCAAGCTAGTTTTTCTTTTCCAGTGGACTTTTTTTAAAAGCTTAAGCTTAACCTTGCTAATTTTTTGTTCCGACTAAAACAAATTAAAGATTCCTGCTATCTATTATAGAGTTCCTATGTAACCATATCCCGTAAAAGGTTACAAAAACTAGTAGACTAAAACTTACCAAAAAGCTATAAGCTAAAAGCAGAGATCAAGAAGAAATTAAAACTCGAAAGGAGAACATTGGGACATCTTCCCGCCATCTTGAGCTGTTTATTTTGTTTGGTTTGCGCTGAGAGCCTGGGTGCTAGTTTTTTAGTGACGTCATGCAACATGGCGGACCACATGTACAATGAAAAGATGAAAATGTGTTCCGAATAAGACATATGGGAACGTTATTTCGTTTTATTCAAGAACTATGATTAGCGTGAGCTTGGCATTAACGGAAGAGCTACAATGTCGAAGAAACGAGTCGCTTATTTTTACGACGAGGACGTTGGAAATTTCCATTATGGTAAGCATTTTGACAAAAATGTAAGCTTATGTTTAGAACCTGAAAAAGTAAAAACAATTAGGGCGGCTAAATTAAATTAATGTAAGCACCGTCTATCTGCATAATGCCCCACAGAACGTTTTCAAAACTGCTTCAATTTCTCTTGGCGGGGTGTTTGTTACGTTACATCGCGGAAATTAGATAGATGATATATGAGCTCTATTTACTATCACAGATTTAAAAGCATACTGATTGTCTGAGTTAAAATGCGTGACGCTATTTGCCGGAATGACAGAATGTGCAGTTCCAGAAAATATCCATACGCGAATGCTGGTCACCTCACCACCAAGGAATCTAGCCACCAACCAACTCGCCACCAAGCAAAGTCACCTCGGCTCATGGATTAAAGAACGAGGAATATACCAGTTTTGATGGCGAGTTGGTTGGTGGCGAGATTCCCTGGTGATGAGGTGACCGGATACCCTATACGCACCCCAATGGAAGGTCATATTTGGAATTTCCGAGGGGGTTGGGGTCTCAAAAGCCAAAATTTAGAAAGGAAAGAAAAAAAAGCAAAACAAAATGAAAAAAACAAAGCAAAACAAAACAAAGCTATTAGAATAATCAACAATGTGCCACTTCGTGATCATATTACTCCCCATTACGTAAACCTTGGTCTTCTTAAGTTTCCTGACATTGTTAAATTATATACCTGCCAGCTATTATATGACCACTTAATTGAGGAAAAACCGTCTAATTACACATTATCTCTGGTATCTGAGCAACATAACTACGCTACTCGGAGTACATCCTTGCAACACTTAAAACCCGGTTTCTCCAGAATAAATATAAGGAAATTTTGCCCCACTGTAATTGGATATTACTATTGGAATGACCTTCCTTTAACTATACGTAACTTGCCAACTAGGACACGTTTTAAAAAAGCACTCTTCCAGCATTATTTTGCTCAGTATTAATTAATTTATATCTTTTCCTCTCCTATGTTAAGTTAACTTTTTTTTATCCTAGTTATTATATTATTGTCATATAAACAAGGGCAACCAATTAGCTTGCTATATTTTCGCCCTTTTCCATTTCTCCTCTTCTATTTGTTTACCTTTACCTATGTATCTCGTTTACTTTGAAATGGAATAAATAAATAAATAAATAAAAAAAAAAAAAAAAAATAAGGAAAGTATGAGGCTTAACTGGAATTTCCAGAGGGATGGGGGATTCAACCCAAAAACCTTCCGTGAGAGGGGTATGGACATTTTCTGCAACAACACAAATGGCACTAGTTGCTTGTGGTGAGCTTTGCCCTGGTTTGCTGTCAGTTAGCTTTTATTATTTGTTGGTTAGAGCAATACTATACGTTGCCCTAACCAACAAATAAATAAAAGGTAACTGCAGGCAAACCAGGGTGAAAATTAGTACCATTCCACCATTTCGCCATTCCGTCAAACAGGGTCACCAGTTAAAACTGATGTTGTAATTTAAGTTATATTATCATGACAATTCTTTGTAAACAATTGTTAAGCTTATTATAATAGATAATCATATAAAATAACATGTTTTTATTTTTGCTCAGGTCCAAATCATCCCATGAAACCTCACAGACTCACATTAACGCATAACCTTGTTTTTAATTATGATCTTCACAAGAAAATGGAGGTAAGCTTGCATCATATAACTTAATAATGAATTGTTGAGCTGCAGTGGTAAACTGTGCAGCACTGATTTTATGTTTCTGGTTTGCTGACTTTTTTGTGCAAAATGTTTATTGTCTTTGGTCACAGTAAACTTTCAGTCATTTATTTAAATATTACACATAGCCTGTTCTAGTTTAGATCTCAACAGGCAGAGTTGTCAGAAGTAGCTGGTTGCCCTTTAAAATCACCATTTAGTTCATTAGTGTGATCTTGGTCAGCAGAGTTCCGAAGCTTGGCTATTCGTCTGATTTTTAGGGAAAAGATGGCAAAATCAGACACCTACATTGTGCTCCAACACTTAGGTCCAGAAATGCACGCAACATCAAATTTGCTTCCTTCTTTGCACCTGACTCTTTGAAGCTTATTCAGGCAAAATAATGTTGACCTTTGGCAAAATTTTGTCAAAGTCATGAATTTGTCATTTTCGTTGAATTCACCACTTTGATCATGGTAAATCTCTCCCTTGCTCATTCTGTCAAATGTTGACCTTTGGCAAAATTTTGTCAAAGTCATGAATTTGTCATTTTCGTTGAATTCACCACTTTGATCATGGTAAATCTCTCCCTTGCTCATTCTGTCAAATGTTGACCTTTGGCAAAATTTCATCAAATTCACCATTTTCGTCAAATTTGCCGCTTTCGTGGTGCCCTTGTGTGGAGCTCATAATTTTTTTAGATGTCGGCCTTTGCCGAAATGTTGTCAAATTCACTATATTTTTCATTGTTACGTGTATTTCTGGACATATCTCTGTCAACAATATCTAAGCCACCATCCTCAAAACTTAGTGAGTGCCAAGTTATCCTTTATTAATAGTGATTTGTGAAACTTTTACTGTGTTAAATAATTTGAAGAGTAATACTGCATTTAACAATAATTTCTAATCATTCAGAATCAGAAAAGATGCATACTTCAATTGTGGCTTTTTTTCTTATGCAGGTGTATAAGCCTTACAGGGCGACATATCATGACATGTGTAGATTTCATTCTAGTGATTACATACAGTTCCTAAGGAGGTATGATCAGAGCAAGTTTGCTCGATTTTGCTGTGCAATTATCCACTGTACATGTAAACTGCTGTAACACAAAGTAAGAAAGCATGTTAACAACATGCACCTTGCTATATGCCTGTATACTGCAATTCATTGGCTGATAAAAAAGTTACAATTAATTATAATTTCATGAGGCATTAATTGTGGTGTAGAATTGTGCAGGATAAAATATATTTTAGTCACTGTAGACCAATCAGAAACAAGAAAATATTCAGCCATCCAATCAGAACTGAAAACCATTCAACTGTTCATGCTATTTTGTTGCTGATTTGCAGTACTTTACACTCTGTTTAAGTTGAAGTGAGCCCAAGTTGCGTTGTATTAGTATTTATAGCTGTTCAATAAATTGGAAAAAAGGTTCTGCTGGCTAGCACAATTAATTTCTCCAAGCTTGCTAGTGCAAGTGGAAAATTCTCATTTTGGATAAATCAGATCAGGTTGACAGCTGTATGCCAAGGTTTTGTTAAATCAAATGTACCAGTAAAAATCTAGTGCTCATTATGTCACTACATGATATAAGTTTTAATATTGAAAATCTGTGACATGAATATTGAGTTCACACTGTAATATACATTTATGTATAGTCAGAGCTGCTTTCTACATGTAACTCTCTAGGGTGACACCCCAAACTACAGCAGGACAAAACAAAGTGGTGAATAGTTTTAATGTTGGAGAAGACTGGTAAGTTTTTTCCCTTCATGTGTATCATTTATTTGTGCTATTAATTCAGTGTTCGAAATCTTGAATGGGCATTTAATTTGTACATGCAGTGTGCTGGGGCTTGAAAAGAAACTTAAAATAAAGGACTTCTAGCTTACCCTTCAGACAAAAATAACAACAGTAAATATTAATTTTGCTTGCAAGGGGGAGAACTTGCATGGTTGTTTTAGTTTAACTTTTTTGTGATTTAGGCAGCTGGTCTAGAGCATTGCCCCTGGGGAATCTCAGCATGGATAAATGCTTGTCTGATAGGAAAATCTATGTGCCCTGCATGACCAGATGGCACATTTTTCAAGCCATGTACTATTCTTGGCATTTTTTTTGACAGTGTAGTCTCAGAGTCTCATAGATCTTAAGTTAGTCTCTAGCTTGATAGTCATTTGCAGCCAAGCAGCCCTTTGTTACTGCTCGCAGGCTAAAAAATTAAATATACAATTAACAGACTTATTTTTCTGCAGCCCAGTGTTTTCTGGCCTGTTTGACTTCTGTTCAATTTACACGGGGGCGTCATTGGAGGGTGCTGTGAGACTAAATCAAGGGGTAAGTGTACAGCAACACTCTTTCTGTATTCATGTGGAAATTATGTCATGATTCATTCCTGCCAATCGATTACTAGTTAGTTTACTAGGCTAGTTATATTTTTGTTGAAATCGTTTAAAGTTTTGGAGGCTCTGTAAATGAGGAAGAAAGTAATTTGTCCTGTTTTTTATTTGACATTTAAAAGGTATGTGACATTGCCGTCAACTGGGCAGGAGGCCTGCACCATGCAAAGAAATGTGAAGTGAGTTATTGACAGTCACGTTCTGTACATGTACATGTAACTGGTATTAAAAAATCTCTTTTTAACCTACAAAGTACACACACAGCTTCAATGTTGCACATTGTAAACGTCCAATACTAACTAACTAACTTGGAGATAGTTTGAAAGAACTTGAAAGTTTGTCTAAACCGGTGCACTACAGGGGATCTGGGGAGTGAGAGAGCTGAAAATTGCGAGCTGCGAGCTGCGAGCTGCGAGCTGAAAACAAAAATAAATAAATAAATAAATAAAAAGTTTAATAAATAAAGATTAAAAAAACTACCCCATTGGCCGTTTTAAACTAGCTTAATGCTACACTGACGACGGACTTTTTTCAGAACTCATACTCTTGCATGATAAGGAAATCACGCAAACTGGATGCGTAGGCGCACACGTTACGTATGTTACGAGCTGACATGACATGTTTGCGTACGTCACATATCGCGCGCGTGGTATACATCTATGTTTACGTCCACGCCGCTGTGGTTTCGGTCCATTTTCAAGCACACTTAGTAGCAGCTCACATATCGTGATGTGTCAATGTTGAAAACGCTGTTGAAAGCTGTTATGTTGTTAGACACATTTTTCAACCAAAATGTCTTGTGAATTTTTTTATTTATCAAGCAGGCAAGGGAAGGAACTTTAGCCCCCAGCGTGTGCCAAAAAATGTTCAACATCACTGTGGTCACGCCATTCATGACATGACAAAATCATGTCACACACAATGTATCCATTACTGTAAAAACTGTCGATGCTGTACTGCAGAGGTTAACAAAGCAATGAAACTCTTGTATCCACTTGAACAATGTTGTAATCGAGAATTCATGTCGGCAACAAAAAAATGACTTTAATTATGACATTTCTAGTTTATTTTATAACATACAAAGTTTCTGATTTTCTCTTAGTTCGCAGCTCGCAGCTCGCAGCTCGCAGCTCGCAGATTTAAGCTCGCAAAACCCCCGGGCCGCGCTACAGGTACTAGGAAAATGAGTACATGATACTTTATGCAATGTTTATCCACTTGCCATACATATTTAAACTTAATTGTGCTGTTTTTTTTTTTTGGCTGATGCATATAAAATCTGTTTATCTCTCACCAGGCATCAGGTTTCTGTTATGTGAATGACATTGTTGTTGCAATACTAGAACTTTTAAAGTGAGTTATTGAGAGTTATAATATTAAAACTTTGGAGTTGATGGTTTTTATTGGCCTCGATAAAAATAAAATCATGCATTTTTTTTTTTAGAAAATTCAAAACGATCTCTGACTAAAATGTTAAAGAATTATGAGCTTTGACTGTTAGAACTACAGTCTTCGATGGGTAAAATTTGAATGACAAAAAGCGAAAGAAATAATAATACGTTGTGTGAAGTTGCGAAATAAAAATGCACATATTAATTGTAGATATTTGTTTAAAAGAATGTTGTACTGTATTGTTATTTGTTTCGCTTTTTGTCATAATTTACGTTTTACCTGTCCAAGACTGTAGTTCTACCAGTCAAAAGCCGCCCATTATTCTTAAATGTTTTAGTCAGAGATTATTTTAAATTGTCTAACATGTTTTATCCTGGTTGCGGCCCTTCAATATTTTTATGCAATTAATGTTATTTCATTTCCTGGATATCATCTGAAGGGTCCTGAAGGAAATGCGTCATGGCTGTATATCAATCCCAAATTAGTTCACGCTCATTTTAACTGTCAGTATTTGTTTGTTTTTATTCAGATATCATTCCCGTGTATTGTACATTGACATTGACATTCACCATGGCGATGGAGTACAGGTAATTGTATTAAATATGTTTACTTTTTATACAGACTTTTCCACAAATTGTGAATTGCATGCTTCCATTTCTTTTCTCCATTTTTATACAATACATTTGCACTGTACTGATTTCAATCAGTCAATTTATTTTCTTTAGCGTAGAGGACACTGAATCAGTTGCATGTATTGTTGGTAACAATTATTGTTTGTTTCTAGGAAGCATTTTATTTGACTGATCGTGTCATGACACTGTCCTTTCACAAGTTTGGAAATCAATTTTTTCCAGGAACTGGTAAGTTAGGGGAGGGGTGGGAGAAATGATTGTCAAACCCTAATAGCCACTACACCTGTATGTGTAGAAGATCTCAATGTTTGAGTTGCAGGTCCCCTTTAGAAGAGGTACCAACTTTGTAATGTCATGCAGTCCCTCTATTTTTATAATATGCAGTTAAATGCGATTAAACAGAGTTAACAATGAAGAGCACCTGCATTCCCTTGGTGGTCAGCTGTGTTTTGATATGCACATCCTCCAGGGTAGGATTCCACTTGTGCTCAATGTGAGACGTACAGGGATGGCATTTATAGTGAGCATTGTGTGAATTGGTGTGATGTTTGTTTGTATGTTTTTACAGGAGACATGTTTGAATTAGGAGTGGAAAATGGAAGATACTATTCACTTAACGTTCCCTTGAGGGATGGAATAGATGATCAAGGTAGGATGTAATTGTGTGTGGAAGTGATGGATTTGTTAAAATGAGACACAATCTTTTACCACCAGAAAAAAATGTTGAAATAGACCCTCTGCATAAAGTATTTGATTGTACCATTGTTGACCATACTAGTCTAGGATAAGAACAATGACTGGAAAATAAAAAAATAATAAAAAATAAATATACATGTAAATAATAACTAGGAATTTGCAGTGACATATCCACAGAGTGGCTTTTCATCCTCTGTTTACTGATCAAATTGAAATTTAGAAGTGTTGGAGCCCTAAGAGCAGGAACCAACAACAAACTGACCCCGTGTACGACGCTGGGTCCGAGATTTGAACCCCAGCCACACTGGTGGTAGGAGAGCCCTTTTACTACTGTGCCATCCCTGCCCTTTGGACAACTTCTGGTTGAATAGGAAACATTTCTTGCTTGCAGTCCAGCCAGTAAATGTTGTGTACACAATGTAGCCTTTCTTTGCATGGCACCACAGTTACGTCCCACAAAAGAGACCCCATTGTGTACAATGTCTTTTTTCTTTTGTTTGAATTTTTTATGTTTTTTTCCCCACTAGGTTATGCCAATCTTTTCAAGCCCATCATGCAGACAGTAGTGAATCACTACCAACCCAGTTGTATTGTTTTACAAGTAAGCTTTTGTATTCAGAAGTATGCTAAGGTAGTAGCTACTCAAGCCTCTTTTTTCTTACTCTCAAACACTTATAATTGATTAATTTATACTTCTTTCTACTTGTACGATATGTAGACTATTGAGTGAAAATTGGGACCAATTTTCTTGCAAGCATTTTTTTGGCTTCATACTCTCGGGACAGATTGCGAAAAGAAGTAGGGACTACTCGTAGTCTATTCTATATGCCCCTTCATTGTAAAGAAGTAGATCTACTGCCTTGGGGGGTAGAGGTGGGGGTACTCAAACATTTCCTCAAGCCCTTGATTTTTCTGGACCTCCTAATAAAACAAAGCAAATGTTGTTTTCCTTATCTCAGTCAAAGGCTGCCATTTTTCCCGCAATTTTCTTTTACCTTGGAGGTTTGAAAAATCCCGATTCCACTTGTCAGACTGCAAAACAGTCGTTTTTTTCTCTAAAATTAAACGAGCGTTTGTCAAAGACGGGAAGTACTGATTGCCTTGTGAGCCTCTCCCGAGTCTCACTCTCCATTTTGACGTTGGTTTCAGACCTCTGGTTCAAAGACCAAGTGCTATTGCAAAAAATATAAGACTGTTTTGCAGTCTATGATTCCACTGTGTATACCATATTTTTTTTTACAGAAAAGGTAACCCTTGTGCATACCTTTGATTAAAAATAGCGCCCATTTCACAAACTCTGCACGTACAGAAGGGATACTAAATCTTTTTTCTGTGATCGACCACTGCTTATTTTGATTCATATTACAGTAGAGTATTCATAGGTATCAGGTATTTCTATGGCTAATTGGAGCAGTAAGATGTCTACTCTCTGTGTTGTAGTAATTTTTTGTCATCATCTCTATTGCAGTGTGGTGCTGACTCGCTTGGCTGTGACAGGCTGGGCTGTTTTAACCTCAGCATTAAAGGGCATGGGTAAGACTCGTGATTGAACAATGATCATTTCATTACTTAAAACTATTTTCTATTACTTACATCTTCCTTAACCTTCACACACATTGTTTTCCAGCAGATGGCTTAATTTATACTGTAAAAGTCCGAAAATAAGCACCCACCCCCAATATACGAGACCTGATTAGCCACCTCTCCAATTTTTGCAACTTTTTCCTCTTTCACTTGTAAGGTTAAGTTAATATCTGACAACATCCCCCACCTTAAGAGCGGCAAATTAAGCTATAATGTAGGGGTATAAGGTCCCCCCTTACCAACATATAGGAGGAAAAAGACAATTTATTAAATTCGACTTTTTTTTCGCTTTGGATGCTTTTGAATTGGGGTATTGAGTAAATATAATCCTAGAGAATTTTCGGAATTTTATGGTACCTAAGACTGCACGTTTTAAAACGAGTAAAATGTGTGGTTTTACCTTTTACAGCGAGTGCGTGCAATATGCGAAGACTTTTAACCTTCCTATGCTTGTGCTTGGTGGTGGAGGTTACACCATCAAGAATGTTGCACGGTGCTGGTAAGTTGCACACTTGTACTCTGTAGAACAAATATATTTAACACATGAAAAAGCATAGCAGTTATGTACGCAGTTGCGAAAATAAAAATAAAACTCAAAACAGCAAGTGACCGCAAACGATAATGCTGCTAACGTCGGATCTACAAGAGATCAAATCTAAGCTCCCGGAAACATGTGATGCGGCAACGCGTGATTCGGCGCTGCGGGCAAGTGAGTTTAAAGGTACGGAACTTGATATAGCGTACGGGTCAATGTGCAATTTATTTGCGCTGGCGTTCGCGCTGCCGTTTATACTGAAGAGTCCCAGCTGTCCGGGATCCACGGTTGCAACCCTGCTTTATCCGCTCTGATCGTGTTGGTGTCTCGCAAGGTCTACTTTTTCACGTATCATCAGCCTTGCTGTATTGTTTGTTTTGCGAAAATAAAGCCTGAATGTGGAAAAAATTGAATTTATGGAATACCCGTGGACGGCCAGAATCCCACTTTTGCCGTCTGCCGTTTGCTATTTGTTTACTAAAGGGACTGTTTCGTGTTTGTTGCAAACGTCTAATTCTTTTTTACATTTATTTTTTATTGATTTATTTTTGATTGACTGTTGTTCTATAATATTTTTATTTAGGGCTTATGAGACTTCCCTGCTTGTGGATCAGGAAATTTCAAGCGAAATTCCATATAATGGTACATGTAACTATATAAAGCTGTAATTTGTCAGTTAATGTTACTACCGTACAGCTTGAGAGTGGTTTTAAAGAATAAGGAAAAAAAATTTAAAACCAAAACCAAAGCTATCGAAACCGACCAATCAAAATGCGCCCAATACCACATTGAACCAATCAGAGCTCGCCAAAAATTGGCAACCACCGCCAAGCGCGGGAAACTTGCAACAGGTTTGAACCGCGGGAAAAAAACAGGAACACAATTCGCGTTACAGGTATGTGCGTCTGGTTTGTGTATCGCGATAAGTTAACTCACTTCTTTTGCTTTGCACAAAATTACCTTCAAATCAAACAAACGTCAAAATATTTGTTTGGTAAGGTAGAAAAACACTTAAGAGGTAAACGTAACTAAAAAAGGAACGAGGATGGTTAAGATTGAGCCAGATTGAGACGGATTACAAAAGACCACTTAAAGACAAATTAGTGTTTGTTGATGCACCCTCGGTGATGTAGACCCTTTGGAATTCCAACAAAACTAACCGTACATTGAATTTTTCCTTACAGATTACTTGGAGTATTTCGCTCCCGACTTTTCACTGTATCCAGACATCGCAGCCAGAATCGAAAACCAGAACACAAAGCAGGTACATAGATGATAAATGTATGCACTCAGGGTGAGGCAGTTCACTACTGACATGATCGCATGCACTTGAAGTCCTTGAACTCAAAACAACCTACTTTATTAAGTTAAATCAATACTACATTTACAACTACGTACAGAAGCGAAGAGACTGGTCGATGACAATCGAAATTAATTTTCCACAATTACGTATTTTCGCGTAGAATTCAGTCAGGGTTGGCACAGGTCAGAGAAAAGTGAGCGAATTTTATTTTGAGTCAGGGAACGTTGACATTGTGAAGAAAAGTCAGGGAAATTTAAAATTATTTAATGACTGAAAGAAAGATTTCAGACCAATATGATCTCCGCGGCTTTTTTTCGAAGGGGAGGTTGGAGGCCACTGCTATATCTGACATTTTGTATTTATTTGGTCAGGGAAATTATCTTTTTATCAGGGAAAAGCCAGGGAATTTTGAAAACTGATGTCTGTCCACCACACAAAATTGGGATTTTTACGTTACCTAACATTTTCTTTTTCTTTACCCGCATCCAGTATCTGGACCATATAAAGCATAGTGTTATAGAGAACATCAAATGCCTGACAGGGGCACCCAGTGTACAGATGCAGGAGGTTCCCCCGGATTTTATGTGTTTGGAGGCCATGGAAGATCAGGAAGATCCCGATGCCAGGCAGGATGAGGATTCGAGGTAAGGAATGGAGGGAGAGAGGGAGGGGGAGGGAGGGGGGGGGGGGGGGACACTTCAATTTTAAGAGAGAGCATGGGGTGAGAAGTGTCTTGCTAATCACACTCATTTTCGTTGCCAGTGTCGCCTGTCATTTTAGGTAGCGGGGCCTTTGTACGAGAAACAGGTCGCTCTGGGAACACATGTTCAGATTTTTAAAGGAGCAATATCACGGGGATTTCGCGGATTTTTGGTCTAAAGTTTTCTGATAATTAATGGTAGGCAACTCACCACATGAAAACCATAACATCGAAAGAAAGTTATGACCTTAATTTGCAGAGAAAAATCAAACCACAACTATAAATATCGATTTTTTTAGGACGAGCGGAAAAACCTTGAAAAGTTTAGCCTCAATTTTTCAGACGTTTGTAAGCAGTTTCAGTGCTCTAACAGCAATTGTTAACAAAAATGTACCACTTATTAATTTAAGGTTTCCTACGACACAAATCTATTTTTGGCTGTTTACAAATCCGTGACAGAGCCCCTTTAACAAAGAGAGTTTAAAATTTAGCCAATCTAATAAACCGTTTTAAACTTTCTTTTTAATAAAATGATTTTAAAGCAGTTGATTAGATTGGCTAAATTTTAAACTTCCTTTATTAAAATCTAGCCAATCAAATCATGTGTCTCCAGAGCCGCCTCTTTCTCGTGCAGAGGCCCCGTCGGCTAAGAGGGACAGACGGCACTGGGGCGAGAATGTAATCACTCTGCTCTCTCTTAACACAGATTTGAGGGGGAGTTTTATGACGGCGAACATGACGTGGAAAAGGAAGACGCCTATGTGGACGTGTAAAAAGCACACATCTGAAAAAGTTGTGTTCGCGGGCGAAAAGCTTGCATCGAGCATAAAAGCAGCGGAGGATGGAGCCAGTGGAAAAGCCAACTCGCGCAAGAAAATAGTCAAACAATAACTGCAGCAAAGAGCTGTTGTGCTGTAGGAGGAAATAAAAACAACGTTTGCCCAGCTCGAGAGCCAGTGCCACTGTAAATATGCACTTCATGGACGCGTCTTCAGGTGTCCCTGATAAGCGACACTTCGACCGCATGTATAAAGACTACGTAATTACGCCTTATTTATGTGTAAGAGTTAGTTAGCTTTGAATCGTAGCCAGTTTGCACTACCAGTTTTAATATGTAGCATGTAAATAAATTGATGGTTCGTTTATGCAAGTTCTTGTTTTTATTTTAACCCTCCCCCCCCCCCCCCCCCCCCCCAAAAAAAAAAAAAAAAAACAAGGTCAAGTGATGAAGGGCAAGGCCCGAAATATTTGGGTTATTCTAACTAGACTTAAGCACTATCAGATTAACATTTTCTCAGCTTATCCACAAAAACAAGTCCTGCAGTCGTTCTGAGCATTCTGAGCGGGGGTACTCCTGAAGCCCGTTTTCCCACCGCTTAACTTGGGTTTAATGCGAATATCTCGTCCGCTTATCAAGCATTCTCAAAACCCCCGGCTCATTTCATATATAGCTATGTTTGGCGGTGTTTTTTTAAATTTTTGGGTGATTTTTGGGGATGTTTGGGAAGAGAAAGTTTTTCTCAAAGATTAGTGAAATTTGGAGAAAAAGAAATATTAAAGATTTAATGTGATTTTAAAATTACAACTTGAAGTTAAAAATTAGTAGATGGATACCCAAACAGTCCCCTGACAACCTGAGGTGCTCTTGCGTGGGGGTCAACTGTCTGGTGGTGTTTCAAAAATAACTTTCTTTCATCTATCCCTAGCCCTTCTTTAAACCTCTTAAAATTTCACTCAAATTCTCGTTTACCCCGCCTTAAACCCCTCTAGCGGAAGGGTTTAAACCAAGAAGCCCTCTGTGGGGTGAGTATGAATCTTTTCTGGAACAACACATTGGATTCATGTAACGGCGTTTCCCGCCAACTCCTATTTCGCCAGCGTCATCACTTGAGAAAGGTCAGAATATTTTCCGTATCATATTCAGTAGGAACACTTTCCCACGAAAAAGTAGTCGAAAAATAACCCGCTCTGTTGAAGCGCGGTGACACGACGTAGCACGCTCGGGCTTATTTTTTTTGTTTCGAGGGTGGGGGTGTGTGGGGCGGGGGACTAGGGAGTTTTCTTTGGGGGGGGGGAGGGCGGGGCTTATATTGAGGATTTAACGGGGATGAGGCAACCAAGTGAATAGTAGTCTGGCTTGTTTTCTGTTACGAGTGATGTATCCCATATGTATCTTCCTGTGCGATACGATGAGAAACAAAACAAGGTCAAACGGATCCCGGATTTGCGTGTATATCACTTATCTGATGCCCGAACCGGCGCGCGGCGTAATAAATATTGTTCGCGCAGGTAGACAAATAATAAACAATATCTTGTTTGTTTATGCGAATACTGTAATAGATAACAGCGCTCAACATTATACCGGATATGCAGTTTATCCCCTCTAACTTGTTTGGATAGTTCATCGACCGCAAAGTATCAAATTTTTACGCTGACGCAAATAAAAGGTTAAAGTCAAACGTTTTTAAGATAATGAAGTGCCGATTTGGTTATTGGCCAAGGAGATAGAGGGCTGAACCCAGTGTTGTAAACATGTTTAGGTAACAAAGGAAAATGGAACTTGACTACCGAGAATCTACACGAAAAAGCAAAACTAGCGTCGAATCAGTATTTAACTAAAATTAGATTGTGTGGTGAAATTAATATAGCGCACAGAGGTTGAAAAACTTTTACATTTGCGCACGTGCCCATGGTCCGTAAAAGAAGGTTATCTGCATGCTAAATCTAACTCTCACGCAGCGGGTCTTGAGTCCTTCAAAATTTCCCCCTTGTCAGGTCATAATCACTTTTTGTCTGGTTGTGAGCCATTTCTTGACGGTCAGTGTTTCTTATACAGGCAACCGATTGGAGTTTGGCATAAAAAGCTATCTAGGAAGACTCTAGGAGGATGTGATTTTCATTGTACATTGACTCGAAAAGGCTAACTCTTTGCCACAGAACGCAAGGAACGTACGGTGGCTGGTTAGGGCCATAATAGAAACACGATTTTATTTAGGGGTTGTGGAGCGAGATTAAGTTTTAAGTTATCATAGTTTAGCAACTTGTTACATTTTCGTTTCAGACGGTACTTCTTTGAAGTCATAAAATGCCTTAAAAAAATAATAAGACGACGTTTCGAATTTTTTTCAGTATTCTTCAAGTAGTTGCAAGATTAGTTTGTTAAATATAATTATCTCTCAAAAAGATAATTGTATCGTTGACCAAGAGGTACAGCACGTCGCTTGGGCTCTCCAGAACTGAAAAGGTACAAAATGTCGAACATGGGTTTTTCCTTCATCGCCCATTAAGCACGCACCACCCCTTATATTATATACTGTTTTATTTTTAATTAATACACATTTCTTTAATTTGTGACAGAAATTTCTTGAGGCTTTCTAAGGTCAGAAATGGTCGTGTTCTTCAATATCAAAACCTACCAACTTCGTGCGTTGCGACCTACGTGTGAATTAGCACAACCCAGTATAAGGAATGGAGATTGTCCATTTTTTTTGTGCCTGGCTTGTGCTGGCATTTCCTGGCTTGTGCTTATATGTACGCTTGCTTCGCGTGTAAAATGTATTAAGTGTAAACGGAAGCAAACGAAGCGTGACTTGTCCGCCATCTTGCCTCAACTGCACGGAGGGGGGTTAAGGAGGAATTGAATATGAAGCTGACGATGATGCTCTTCGAAAATGTTTTGTTTTACCCCTAAAGGAGATCAAGCTTGGAGGACAAACTATTTTATTTAGTTCTTCGTGTGCCACCCTAAACGAGACTTTGACGGCTAAAAGTATTGGCGTTTTGCCTGGAACACCGCGACGAGAATTCCCGTCTCTTTCATATTGAAGTCCCCCCCGGGGGGGGGGGGGGGGGGTCAACTGCGTCCCTGATTTATCTTATATTCTTGCGTTTTCGTTGTACGTGTGACCAGGCTTAGCAGTACGAACTGTACGTGCGCAATGCTTACAATTTGCTTGGAGCCAAGTGAAGAGAAGATCTCCCGCGTCACGGGTTGATTACCACGGTGGACTGCGCCAATAGACGCAATCTGAGATTTTACGACAAACATGATAAGTACAGTTCACGAAGCTTCTTCAACCCCGACGGCGTGCGACCTCTATCTACGGAAGTGCGTCAAATGAAATCTAAACAAGCTATTCGAGTTAAAAGAAGAATGGTTCGCGGTGCAAGTGACTTGCCCCGGGGGCTATTTTCGAGTTCACCTTATACCCCTTTGCAGAAAATTTTACGAAGCCAGAGAGATCTGAATTCGGACGTTTCGAAACGGGAGCTCGATTGATTGGACTGATATGGTACACTCGGTCCCCTTCCTTTCTTTTCTCCGTCAACGATCTTTAAGTCTAAAGTTCGAGCGATTGACAAGAGCATTAGCTTTCGACACGTGCGCAGAATTAGCTACGGAAACCTGGTCTGTGTTATTCAACTAATTATTAATCCCACTTCCTGACAGATTAGTGACAAGCAAGATTTTGTTTAGACGATTTGCAAATCTTCACTTAGTCTGTTCGGTACTACTTCTTCACCAAGTTTCAGGATTCGCTCGTACGGACGTAGTTACAACCAACACACGAATATTCTCTGCAATCTTACTTGCTGGATAGAATCTTCCTAGCGGAAAACACTTTTACGAAGGACAGACATTTCGGTTTATTGCAGGTAAGCGATGAGACAGTTATTTTTACAAGTTATAAAGAGGGGTGAGACATTGTAGCCGTGAATTATAGACATTATAAGCTACATTTACGCCAAAAATGACCACTTTTCGGAGCCTTAGAAGTTTTAAAATAGCATCGAAAGGCTAAAATTGGTATTTTTATCCGCAAGTGCCCCGATTCGTGTTCAAAGTTTAGATCTGGAAACTTTTGGGTAGCGTCAAATCATTACACGGTAGCTATTCAATGCATGCGCAATTTTGAGTTCCAGCGATTCCTTCCCCAAGTTCTATCCTCACTCCAGATGATTTTTTTTATCGCGGTAAATGTTAAGATTGCCAATGTAAATATTTTAAGCTTTAGGAATTCAGGCTGAATGGGAGCTGCAACAAAAACACTGGAGATTTTCGCCAGAATCCCGACAAAGGAGAAATGCCTAAGGCCATGTAATCGATGACAGCCCAATCTGCTGGGTCACCCATGATGGCTATGTTAAGAGCTCTTCTGGTTTGATTTTATTTTGATTTGGACAGTTTTAGTCGGTTAAACTGTTTTGCGAAGACAGATCTGCGGTCTCACCATTACGCAAAAATGCGTTTTTCTTCCGATAGCATCAGCTTGCTCTCCCGCGCACGAATATTAGTGGCAACGTTACTGTCTTTTCTGAACCAACTAGAACATCGCTAAACCTTCAATCACAGACGCTAAAGTCGTCAAAAGCAATCGCGTAAATTCTACAGTAACAAGATATTCGAACGGAAAACCAGAGTCGCGAATGCATATCGTATTAATTAACTCGGTAAACAACGACGACTATATCTTAATTAGCCGAGTTAAACGTTTTATAAGCGTCAAATGGTTTTCTAAAGCGTCAAACGTATTGCGTAACACACTACTTACCAAGTTCAGTGCCGGCGATGTGAGGTCTGTTTCATGCGATAACATGTAGTTGGTATCGCGCCGATCTACAAAGCAAAAAAAAGGTTATATTTGGGTTCGAATCCACAGAACAAAGGAAATAGTTGTTTCCTTTCCTCGGAGAGCAAATAAACAATTTTCCTGCTTCTTGCAGGACTACTGGCTTGAACCACCAGTTAGAGGGATGCCAAGATACGTTGAAGATGCGGCAAGCCCTCGGTAACTTCTCTTGAAGAAACATCAGAAACTGATTTTATAATAGTTTGCTATATATGGTTAGTTAGAAAGTTATTTTTACCAGTTTAACACCAACTCCGCCATATTCCATGAGTCCAATCCAGTCCTCTATGGTTTAGTCCAGTTTTCGTTTCATTTGCATAAGAGGAATTACATGTTAATTTAGCTAAAGGTATATAAGGTAATTTAAAGTCTACATACGAGCCTAGCGGCCCATTAGGCCGGAGCTTATCCCGGATCCCGTAGCATGAAGCGACTAGGAGTATTTCTACTCCCCCCTGGATGGGATGCTAGTCCATTGCAGGGTTACTCACAGCAGTAAATTCGCCGGTATCCATTTGCACGTCTGGGAACGCAGCCCCGGCCAGCGATCGAACTCGGACCGCCCAATCCGGAGAGTCCAGCTAAGCTACGGTCGTAACTAGAATAGATACTCCAAATTCAGAAATCCGCCTGGAGACTGGAACCCATTTCTGCATATTGTGCTACTCTTACCAAGGAATGAAAGCTAATCGCAAGCAAACCAGAGTGGGACTAACCGCAAGCAAACTGGAATTGAACTAACCGCAAGCAAACTGGAGTGGAACCAACCGCAAGCAAACTGGAGTGGAACTAACCGCAAGCAAACCAGAGTGGAACTAACCGCAAGCAAACCAGAGTGGAACTAACCGCAAGCAAACTGGAGTGGAACTAACCGCAAGCAAACTGGAATGCAGTGGATTTCTGATTCTGGAGTATCCATTCTAGTCTAGTCACGACCATTAGGCCACGGCGCCTCCCGCCAACAGGCCCAGGTGCATTTTAAAGTATACATGTTAAATAAATATATATGGTAAAGCCTTTGAGCTGGAGGATATTATCTTGATATTTCACCGTCTCTCTCTATAGGTTATCACAGTAAGATGTTTCTGGAAGTGTGTTTTATCTGCCTTAGTATATTTCCGCTGTTTGGTAAGTCGACTGTTTCATGTTTTTAAAAAAGCATTCCTTCGGTTTGTCACGTAATCTTTTGAGATTGCGTAACCAGTCGGTGCGAGGCCCAGTCTCGCAACTTCACTAGCATTTGAGCTCGACGCTCCGAAGGCATATCATCGAGTTTTAGTCTCTGAAAAAACTCCAATAATGAAGGACAGTGGTGGATTACAAGAGGCCAGAGGGGGAGGGAGAGGGGAAGGGTGTGTGGGAGGGGTGGTTGGGGGGGGGGGGGGGTGAAACTTTTTTAGCAGCGAAAGAGAAGCCTACCTCATTGTAGAAGAATTTTTGCTTGTTTGCTTGTTTGTTTTTTTGTTTGTTTGTTTTGTTCCAGTTTCCGAATTTTGGCAGGGAGATTTTTTGGCCTGTATTTGGGCCACCAATGAAATTGTTTGGGGGTTGACAGTATCAAGCAAAACACTAAAAACTTGAACGTTATGTTTATTTTTGTTCTGACAGATTCGGCACCGTTGGAATTGTCACCTATGACAGGTAATCATGATTTCAAGACTTTTCCCATCACATTTTTCCCTTAAAAAGCATCAATTAATGAATTCCACTCCATTAACATGCAGTTAGTGCAGTTTGTATCGTCCGGTATTGATATGAGAAAGAAATTATTGTCAAACGCTTGATTACTTACGCGTTTGCGATGCTGTAACGGTTTATCGCCATGAAAATGAAGCTAAAGTAGCATTGCTACACCGCACCCCTCACCCCTCATGGACATGGAGTGAAAGTGTTGCATACGAGTACCCTCTCCACCTCCCACAGTGAAAAAACAGCATAGCCATATAATCGACACTTACGATCACGTCGCTATTAAGGACTGGAAACAACATTTCTATCAAGACCGGGTTAAAGAGCTTAACTTGAAGTGACGGCCTGTGGTGATTCCGATTTTTTTTGTTGTCCTGTCTTCACTGTCGATGGGATACTGTCTAAGAATTTGTCTCACGCTTTAAGATATCGATGTCAATAGATTTTACGGGAAGCGGCTTTTAAATTGAACAATAGGAAATCAAAACAAACAATTAAATAAAGCTGTCGTTGGCCTAACAGCACGAAACTCCGCATTTTCGTATTTCCTTTTCCGAATTGAGAAGTTTATATGTGTTGACCTAGCAGACTAGTGCTCCCCGCGGCTTCCACAGGGGTTTACGGCTTAAGGCTCCGGGCTCTGTAGCGAACTCTTTCAGGGGTCCACGTTCTGCAAGCAAAGTGAAAGACCCCACGGCGAAAATATAAGGGCTCCCGGATTCCCTCTCCCCCCCTCCCCACAACCCTTCTTTGGGACCCTAACTACTGTCAACAATGGCTATTCGCATACCTATCTGTTAACAAAATTCACGCGATTGAATAGTTATTTATTTTGCCTTTTTTGTAGCTAAACCCAGCGCAAATAAAGTGAAGTTGCTGAATGCTATTTTTAAAAATATCTGATGCGGCGCTTAGATAAAAAAGTTTTATTTTTTATTTTAGGCAAATCGTCGGCATCATCCACCATAGATAACAGTAAGTGTTGTTAAGTTATTTGAGAAGAACGTTTGTCTATTTCAATGTTGTAGCGTTCCGAAGTGACTAAACAGGAAGATTGATTATGTCCCCAGAACGTGCGTGAATAGATCTTCTCCTTCTTTTGACTTAGAGAAACAAGGGAAATCGATAGAATTTTGCCGAAATTCGTCTCTCGACTTCTCATTTCATTAAGACGTACTTGAAAATAAAGAAAATTCAGAATCCATCAATTATATAAATCATGAACTCGAACTAAAAGTCGTTTCCTTTAATTTGCGACCCTGAAGTTTTACTCACGAATTTTCGAACTTTCCGATTTTTCGAACCAGTTCTCGTTTCCCATGGAGGTTCGAAAAATCCAGATTCCACTGTGTACAGACCTTCAAAACTAATATAAAGAAGACTGTTATTGCCTTAATAAAGTATACTGAACTGAAAAGTTAAATTTTATTCAGTCTTTCCCCAAGAATGTGGCCTCCGAAAAATACGAAATACTACAGGTGGACGCGTGAAAAGAATTATTGGTGGTTCCCAGAGTTTCCAGGGGAAGTGGCCCTGGCAAGCGGCTTTGTTCTTCAAGGGACATCACTACTGCGGCGGCGCAATCATCTCTAACACGTGGATAATGACGACAGCACATTGTTTCAGTGAGTGTTAATAATAGGAGAGATTCTCGATTGAGTGTTGTTAAACCAAAACCATACTTATCACAAAGCCACTCAAAAGGGAAACAGGCAATCCAGTGAACCAATCAAAACTCGAAGCAAATACATGTAGCCGGTGCAAAGCGCGGGAAAACGTGTGTGAGCGAGTCACGATTGGTTTTGGTTTTACTTCTGATTGGTCGAGAAAGTGGCGCGAGTTTTTAAACCAATCACTGAGCGTAGTAATGCAAAACCAAAGTAAACGCGAATTACTTTCGACACTTTCTAACAGAAGAACGTCTATTTTATCTCAAGGAATCTAAAGAACACGTTTTTTGAAACCATGCAGATAGTTCTAGAAAACGTTTTTTTTTTTCAGCAAGGTTATTTTAAATATTCTCTCAGTGTTGCCTTCATTAGATTTACTTTGATTATTCGACTTTGAAACAGAATGTTTGATTCCTTGTTCTGCGTTTTTAATCTGAGCCAAGCTGTTGTAAACCTGTTAACGTTAAGCCAACAAGGGTCACAGTTTATTTACTTCTGTTGACGTTTCAATGCACTACTAATTTTAGATTTAAGTTTGATCTGACTGGTTCATAGTCGCTACATATTGTTGGTGAGAATCAAAATTAAAAGCGACGATTTTTACCGAAGGGATCTGGGGCATGATAAGTTTTGCGGTGCGCTTATCCTCTCGGCCAAAATTGTCTCATTTATACAAAATATATGTTAATCTTTTGTTTATTCATTTCCATTTAGATCCCCTTACCACTGATATCCCTGCTGATTGGACAGTAGTTCTTGGAGACCATAACCGCAAAGACGAAAACGACAAATTTGAACAACGACGTAAAGTTGTTAACATTACAATACATGAAAAGTACGTGTCCATGTATTTTGAAGGAATACACGATACACCCCCCGTGAACGATATTGGTAAGTAGCAAAAAGTTAAGTCTATTCATGGCTCATAATCCCAGTCCCGGGGGGGGATTACTCCTATATGATTGAGGCGGGGACGGCGATAAATGAGCAACTGAGAATGTGGTAACTCTGACCAGACTCGAACCCGGAACCCTAGAACCGGGGTCTTTCGCACTTAGAGAGGTTTTCAAATGAGTGTCGTAAAACCAAAACCAAAGTAATCACTCTGGCCAATCACAAACGACACAGACAATCCAGTGAACCAATCAAAACTCGAAAAAAATAATGTAGCCGGCACGAAGCGCGGGAAAACACGTGAGAGCAAGTCGCGATTGGTTTTGGTTTTACTTCTGATTGGTTGAGAAAGTGGCGCGAGTTTTTTAAACCAATCAACAAGCGTAGTAATGCAAAACCAAATAAAACGCAAATTACTTTCGATAGTCATGTGAAAATTGCTCTAGCATTACACTATCTTTAATAGTCATGACAGCACCAAATAAGACCAGATGACCTACGACAAAACACATCGCCAAAAACGTTGAGAAATGTCGGATGTTTTGCAGATTTGGGTCAGAGAAAGACAAAACAAGCAAAAAGTAAAGATAGACGATAGACTGATCCGTACTGTACGGCAGTAAAAACGCGAAAGTTGGACTGATTAAAGTAAAAGTTATAACAATGACCTAGAGAATCCTCTTGTGTAAATTGAGAACTGAAAACTGATCGACGAAACGACCCTTGTATCACTGGCGCTTCATTTACATCCTGAGCCATTAACGTGTTATATTAAACAATTAAAGGCTGCGTTAGTACATTTGACTCGCAGCGAAGTTGCACTTTGATGCACAACACACAACTGTCTAAGGCAGATAGCTCAAATTATATGCAGCCTTTGCATAAAAATAAAAAAAAATAATTGGAGAAGCGAGTCTGCAATTTGTTATCTTTTCTATTTCAGCAATTTTGAAGCTCGACAGCCCAGTTACTTTTAATAATTACGTTCAGCCACTTTGTCTACCCCGTCCAGAACAAGTGTTCGCCCCAAATGAAGAGTGTTATGTAGCAGGGTGGGGCCACACCCAATGGAATGGCACTCAACCAGATATTCTACGCGAAGCTAAAGTAACAATCGTTTCTCGCGAGGTGTGTAACCTGGAAAAGTCCTACAACGGGACCATTCACGACACTGCCATGTGTGCGGGATATCCCGAGGGAAAAATCGACGCATGCGAATACGACAGTGGTGGTCCGCTGGTCTGCTCGAAATGCGGGCGCTTTTACGCGGCAGGGCTGGTTTCGTGGGGTGATCAATGCGCTTTGCCGAACAAATATGGTGTTTACGCAAACTTGACTGCACTAACTCCGTGGATAAAGGACAAAATTGTCAAATTTGAAAGCGGATCGTAGCTTTGCCAAAACGCAAGATGCTTTATATTGGAGACAATTCTCCTTTCCCCTACCGTGACAGGAGCAACCTTTCCTTAGGAGAGAGGAAGGGTGTTACGTATAGTTTACCGTGGACCGTGGGACTTTTTGTAACAATGCTTAACGCTATAATTCGCTACTATCAATGAAAATTGACAATCACGGTAAAAATCTTATACCTGGCTTTTGTACAAACCACATCCAGTTTATCAAGCACTAGCGTTACATTTTGGACAAGAGTGTTGAAATTGCTCTCAAAATATTCTTAATTGAGTCGTCGATCAGTAATATTGCATTTTTCTAAACTCTCTATACATGCTCTTACCTCTAATCCCGTTGGGGGGGATTGGGGGATGGGGGAGTACTGAACAAAATTTTATACGGGGGGCTCCGCCCCGATACTTATGTCCAGGGTTGAACGCAAGTATTGTGTGATAAGTACTTCATGTTTGACTGGCTTATTTGACATTTCAACATTACTTCATAAATTTGACAAAATTTGGTGTGTTTAGGTGAACTTTTATAACGTGTATTTCATTAGCGTTCAATCCTGGACACGTCTGATTTGATGGAAAATGGTATCGCTTTAGTCTATTCTTACTTTTTATTTCTTAATGAACATCCCCTCACTCAGATGAATCAATCATTCCGTGGGTTTATTTTCAGACATTTTGTAAGGCCCTTTTAAATACCTAAATAATGTTTCCCCATCTCTCATCTAAAATTCAACTCGTACGTACAATCGCTTTCCTTTCATATACCTAGAGCCTGAAAAAGGTACCTCTTTCGAGCGGAGCCTTCGATCCCTGTATAGCCCACTATAGGGAGTAGTTCTCCCCCCCCCCCCACCCCCCTGGGCTTTTGATCAAGGTTGTTTTGGACGGGCGAAATTGTTAATGTTGTTGACTATAGGGATGGGGGTGGCGGATAGTGGAATGGGGTTGGGGATTGGGGTGGGGAGAGTCCGCGCTTTAGCTTGATTCATCAGCTTTTGACCAAAATTGTGAGCATCTAATATTTAGCAATGTCTTCACCTTTTTAATTTATCTGGATGTTAGATAACGCAGTGTCTAACATTACAGCGGTTTTCAATCGAGTGTCGTAAAACCCAAACTAAAGTAATCACTGTGTGCAAACAAAAAGACACACGCTATCCATTAAACCAATCAAACTCGAAGCAGTTACTTGTTACCGGTGTGAAGCGCGGGAAAACATGCGCAAGCTAGCCACGATTGGTTTTGGTTTAACTTCTGATTGGACGAGAAAGTGGCGCGACATTTTTCAACCAATCACTAAGCATAGCGAATTGCTTTCGACACTTGGGTGAAAACCGCTCCAGCCGCTGTATGTTCGCAGGCGCAGTATTCCGATGGACGCCGACTCTTCTCGTTAATAATTAACCTAACCAATAATAATTAATCAGACGAACAAGCCAAAAATGCTTGTCATATCTTCCAAAATGTAAATAAATTGTCATGGCGCTGTACCACTATTTACCTTATGTTTAAGGCAGACATGATACTACGTTACACCCAATGCGAGTTAATGAAATATATACGGCAATATTTCTTATGGATTTAAATTGTGAGTGAATGCTGTCTATCATACTATCTTTATTTGCTGACTCTGTAATAAAAAGCCCTGCCTTATTTCACAACCTTCTACAAGAGGGTGAAAATACGAGAAATTAAAGGACTCATTAAAGGCAAATCACATTGTACGATCTCTACTGAAGTGTACATGTAGCAATATCCAAAATTACGCAGCTCTCCGCTCGGGTGATGAGGCAAGGCGTTTGGGGGTCAGTAAGACCTTTCCTCACCCCTCCTCGAGCAGGAAAAAATATCCCCATTTTTCGGTTCAAATCATCGAACACTGCAAAATCACCGCTGCAGAAAAAAAGCAAATTCAGCCCAAATTATTCCTTTTTTAATGCATTAGTTTTTTAAGGATCAGCTAGATCATTTGACTGACACAGAAAAACGAGGTATTCATTGCAAGGCCGCAATTATCACCTCGTGGAAACTACAGTAAATCGTTTGATGTCATAAGACGATGCAATATTGGTTGTCTTTAATTTTCTTATTTTTCATATCTTATAAGGTAGGCATACTTTCTACAGTTTTGTGTGCGTGTTAAGTAAAATGTCTTTGTAATCTAAGATACTATTTGCCGGGACGAAGTCAACTGACCCCGTCGTCGAACTCGAAGTGTAAGCTTTCCGGAACGACGTTAGTTTCTTAATTTGTTGTCGGGAAGCAAAACAACTCGTAAAGCGGGGAAAGTCTTAGTCTCGCACTAGAGTTCTTTTGGACAGTTACGCTATGACGCTGCTGAAACTTGGTTAAAATTCCAACTTAATTTCATTCAAAAAATGCTTTCTTTTCCTTTAGTCACTCACCAGACGTTAGGGGTCGTCCGTTTTAACCTCTTGCTTCCGCTTTATCTCGAAAAGTTTATTTTTTATCCACATGAGTCATGTTTGACTATTTTGCTCAACTGCCAACAAAACGTTGCAGTATCATAGTTACAATATACTGATAAAGGCACTACCTTTTCGCAGTATTTGCAAAATATTCAATAGCTGGTAAAATGTCTGTGAAGCCCATGGTTCCCGTACATAGCAAAACTGTGCACCTGGTTAAAAAATGACAAATAACAAAAACAGAATTAAAATCTTAAACTCGATTACTTATAGATTTAAATTTTTGGAGTAGAGCCCCGATTGTTCCTGTGCAGATAACATGGTCTATTGCGAAGACTTATTGCATACCTGTCTGGAGTCAGGTATTTCATAATATTTTCAGACCTGTTGTTCCCGGGATTGTTGCGAAAGTTTTGTGCGCGTCCACAGGTAGCCCAAGCTTACGATCGCATGCTTCAAGGTGAGACCTCGAATGTTTTGTGGATAGAATTGAGATTTCGTGCCAATTTCGGGCGAATAATCAGGTTACTTATCATTATCATACTTAGCACGGCCTATAACTCGAGCAAGTTATTTCCAATCTGACGTCACACTTAACTTGGTCACACCGGATAAAACAATGAAATTTCTGTTGACAAAATTTTAATATTTTATACAGTGTTATCGCTTTCCTTCCTTTTTCTTTGAATAATTTTCATTTTATTTTTCGTGTCTAGATTGGATCAGTCAGTTCTTTCTGTATCTTTAGACACATTATAAATCATTAGTTTTAACCTCTTGCTTACACTTTGTTTTCCTTTGCTTTTTAAAATCACGTTTTTTTTCTGTTATTGGCCACGTATGACTGATTTGCTCTACCGCCCGCAAAAGAAAATTGTAATATTATAGTTCCAATAGGCGTATTCTGGCAGTAGCAGTTTTGCTGTACTTAATAAACATTCTGTAGCAACTGGAATGTTTGTAAACACCGTGGTTTCCATTCACAAGTAAATCGTGCACATTAAAACAAAAACAGAATCGAAACCTTAAACCTAAGCTTATCATAATATTAAATTAAAATTTTTGGAGTAAAGCCCCCTACAGATAAACTTGGCCTTTTGACTTTAACGTAATCTCAGTTCTCAGTTAGAGATCAATATTCAAACCAAAATTATTTTGAAAATTGTGAACGGCCCTTTCATTGTCTAATTTCTTTCTAACGTCGATGCTAATCGCAGTTGCTTGCCGAATTCTACTTTCAGTTGGCTGAAAACGGTTTCCAATAAACTGCGAGTGGGACCGGAGTCTCTTTGCTTTAAATATCCGTGAGAACAAACGCCAGCGAGCACACTTCACTTGCCGCTCGTATTAAGCGATCGCTCGCTTTGGCGTTCGTCCACACGGAATTTAAAAGAAAACGAGAGACTTCTTGCAGTCTAGGTTTCCACCAACAGGAAGTAACGCAACAGTTGTCAACTGTTTCAACAGAAAAAGGTTTGTGTTCCAGTACTCGTGGGAAGTTTCGTTGGGGGGAGGGTGCTCTCCCCTCTTCTCGAAACTTTACCGTAATGAAATTTTCAGAGGGAGGATGCAAAAAGAGAGTTATCATGGGAGAGGGGGGTGGGGGGTGGGGTGGGGTTATTAACGGAAGGAGGGAATTTTGCTTCTTAACAATGTTGCAGCGGAAAATGTTTAAGCTGCGTGTGTAGGCTCAATCACCAGCCGCTGTTCGGAAAATGAGCCCGCGCTCCTCCCCCAAAAGACGGCTCTCTTCTCGGGGAAGAACAAAGACAGGACTCGAGAAATTAAGCGGCGGAAATCGAGCCTAGCAGAGCATATGACATGAAGTACAAATAGGAGGCTCATAATAGGAAGATAATAAATAAAAGGCCGATGGGCTTATACTCTGGGGCGAAGGAGCTGGGGGCTTATCAGAATGATTTTGGCGGGGCTTATTTTCAGAAAAGGAAATTCATTTGAATTGCAGATAAATTTTCACATGAATATTAATACATTAGTTCTTCGCTATCACGAGGAAAGAGAACGCGATGGACGCTAAACTTGAAAAGCGTTTTGAAGGTGGTTATTTTGCGTTAAATAAAGTTCTTAACATCTAAAGTCGCCCATATCATCATGTTAGACGTGGCTTGTACGAGGTTCGAACAAGACAGCGTGGAGTTATTTCCTTACAAGAAACTTTGCCTTGAATTGATTGCTGCCGCTAACACGTTCACATTCAACGTCGAAGGAGTTGATGAATTGTTTCGTTAAAGATCTTCTTGAGAGGTAATCAACATATATTGTGCATGAGCTGTTTGTAGTTCCTTCGAAAGTTCACTTTTAAAATTTCTAAGTACAGGCATTGCATGTGTCATAGACATAGATTTGTCGTAATTTGTAGTAAATAAGCTTATATTTAACGGATTTATTAGACTAATTTGCATAAAGTTTATTTCGGGCAGTAGCCCGTACAGATTAATATGTGATTCTAAACAAGAACATTTGATAGTAAAGAAGAAAATTTCTGATGACGGAAAGAGCCATTTTTAAAATCGTCCTATCATACAAGCGGGGTGAGGGGTGAGGGGTGAGGGGTGAGGGGTGAGGGGTGAGGGGTGAGGGGTGAGGGGTGAGGGGTGAGGGGTGAGGGGTGAGGGGTGAGGGGTGAGGGGTGAGGGGTGAGGGGTGAGGGGT